>BMAV01000626.1:0-49094 GCA_019973955.1 Trichonephila inaurata madagascariensis
TTTTGGGTTTTTTTATCCATCCTTAAGAAATATTAAAAAATAAATTTTAATAAGAATTATTAAAAAGTTAATAACTAACTTATCTTACCCCAGTTTAAAAACTTTCGAATGCATACTTGAACCTATAATTACTTAAACCGTGAATATCATGTTTCGAAAATGATTTGTCATTCCCATTGTCTCAGCTGACGCCGGAATTGGTGCCGGTGTCGCCATTTTCGGACACGTTGTGGCCTTCCGTACCACCCAGTGCATTTGTTATGCAACATTTTTTTAAAAAGAATGTTTTGTAGAAGAATGTAAATGATTATTGAAGACTGCTGAACATTTACAAGCAAAAATTATATCATTTTACTTACGCCATCGACGTAGTATACTTGTTTCATCCATGTCAAATTTTCAGTGGCCGCTGCTCTGTTTCCGGTTTTTGTCTGCATATAAAATTGCTTAACTTTTCATAATTGCATCATATTTAACTCGTCCTGATGCTATAACCGATATTTTTGATGTTTAGATAGTTACAAAAAGCGTATACAAAAAAAAAATTCCTAAATACGAGCAAACAATAATGATTAGGATAGATTGAATCGAGATAAGATGCGAAATAGAAAGTCATCGATGCAAGTGTTTAAAATGGACGGTTACATTTTCCTTTTTGAAAGGGAAAAAAATTCCCCCATTCAAAAATTTCTGCCTTTGATTCAAAGCCGCGACTAATTATCAGCAGGATTAACCCCGAAAAATGTGCACCTTGATTCGAGTAAATACAGTATTTTACATTATTCCAAAAATATGCATAAATCCCCAAAATGGGAAAAATTTAAAAAATTACATATTTAGGAATTTTTTTTTACTTTCCACAAAACATTCAATTTATCATTCTTTAAACACCTGCTCTTGAAAAACCTAGCTTCTCCACAATATCTTTTTTCAGGGAAGTCAAGTTTTTTTTATAGCAAAATCGTACCCAATAACTAAACTTGTAAAACATCCTCAAGAAAGGCCCTTTTAAAACTTAACGAAACACTTCATTTAAGATCATCTTTTGGAAACTAATATTTTTTCCATTAATTGAACATTGAATAATTCATCAAATTAGTCGATTAGTAGTAATCCGATCGGGTTACAAGCTCAAAAAAATTCCCCCCCCCGTAACCGATAATTGAATATCTCATCAGACGATAGTTAAACGAATAAGAAGGAAAAAAGAAGAAGAAAAAAAAAAAAACTAAAGTAAAAAGGGGAAACAAAAAAAAAAATGCCCTAAGAAGTTAAAAAAGAAAATGGCTGACTTAGGATGAGAAGAATTTTTTTACCAAAAGGAGGACATTTGAAGGGGAGGGGGGAGGTTTGGTGTGTGTTCGTGCAACAGGAATTTTTGAAGCGAACGAAAAAAAAGGGTTTTTGAAGAACAATTTCGAGGTATGAGATGAAGGGGGGGGAAGAAAGAAAAAAAAAAGAAAAAAAAAAATGCCTAAATAAGTGGTTGGGGGTGGGGGCCCGTTAAATCTCGGCAGAGGAACAACATTAATCAAAGGGCCCGTTCGATACTTTTCTTCATGGGGAAAGTCCGAAGATAATGGGAAAAAGCCAGATAAGAAGAAGCTCTTTCAAACTAATTCCCCCTTTTTTGATAGGGGGGCCATTTTTTATTGTTTTTTTATGTGCTTCTAATGTGCCGTTGTCTGGTACGTGATGGGTTTTTGTGAGGGAAAAAGGCCCCCATAAACTATTTTGTTTCTTGGGTGGTAATATCGGGCTATTTGCGCTTTTCAAGCACTTTTTTTTTTAAACATAAAGACTTCTTAAACTTGAAAAAAACACATTCTTTTTTAAAAAGTTTAAGTTTCAACATAGACGGATTTTTTAAAAAAAATCTTTTTTTTTTTTTTTTTTTTTTTAGAAAAAAAAAAAGGGTAATGAGTTGAGATTTCAGCAAAATATTTTTGAATAAAATATTAAAATAAATTTTTAGATGCCTGTCGATGTTTATTTTGTATCCAAGTATTTATTATTTTTTTTTTCAGAACTGACACTTTTTCAATATTCTTTTTAAAAAAAGTAAAAGAGTGTATTTTTTTAAACGTTTTTGATTAGTAATTAAATAAAGTACAAATTTCACATAATTATAATTTTTTTGTAAAAAATTTTTTTAATCCAATGCGTAAGTTACTTTTATTCAATTAACCCCAATTTTTCCTTTCTCTTAAGTTTTTAACATTAAAATTAAAAAAAATAATAACATTTATATATATATATATATATATATATATATATATATATATATATATATATATATATATATATATATATTTAAAAACGGTTGTGAGGGTGTTTGCCCGTTTTTCACGCAAAAAAAACTGAAAGGATTTTAATGAAACTTTTCAGTAATATAGCTTGTAATCAAAAAAAAACATAGGCTATAATTTATAGATGGTATAATTTATAAAGATATTGTGTGAAGTGTCCAAAATATAACGAATTTTGTCAAGTAAATGGAAAATATACTGCCATCTGCAAAATTATGACGTACCTGCAAAAAAAACCACGACAGCAATACTATCTTTTATTTTGAAAAAAATTTTTTGTTTTGTCTACGCAAGGTGCTGGTTTAATTTTTTCCTTCTCAAGTAATCCCAATTTTTTTGTCAGAATAAAACAAAGCTTGGGAAGGAGAGGTTGTTTTTTAAAACTCTTTTTTTTTGAATGGTACTATTTTTTTCATGTGTGAACCATAAAAAATTAATGCTATATCAAAATAAATACTTTTATCGTTCTGGTACTTAAAGTAAATAAACTTTTTTTTTTCACACTACATAATTTGTTTGAGGTTAGTAATTAATTATAAAGCTTAAAAAAACGTGTTAATATAAATAACGTTAATTATATTGCATTTTTAAGTATTAAAACTAACTTTTTATTGTATTTTTGGGGTGGGGAGTGAAGATTATTGTCGCACTGTTCAGCTACACGGGGTTTTGCAACGGACCAGTAATTTTAACCATGGGAAGTGGGGGACAACACCTGAGCTGGTAACCCCCACTCCCAACTACCACATAACACCAACTTAGAAGGAATATTCTATCAATACTTAGCAGGAATATTTCCTTTTAAATCCACCTTCCAGGATATATGGGGCCGGGTTTTATGATGAGTATTTTTGGGGGAAATGAATGTTTTGTAAAAGATTTGCATTTTTTTGCGTCAGCGTTTTCATCGGACTGCAAAAATTATTATTTTTTAAAAAAAGTTTATTAAAAATTTAAGTGTTTATGTTTTTTTTTATGTTAATGAAGACCTTAGAAAAAGATTTGACTATTTTTCTTAATTGAACGGTGTATATAGTTAATTTTTCGTGGGAAACTTTTTAAATTTAAATTTTTTAACTCTAACGGATTAATTTTCCAAAAATGGAGTATTTTGTTTATATATACCCCTTTCTTTTCAATGTAGTGATCCCAAAAAAAAAATTGCATGAAAAAAATGCAGTAAATCATAATGCAGTAAAGCATTAACGTGCATCAAATTTTAAGGGGGGTCTTACAAAAACTCTAATAAACTCGAGATATGAAAGTAGCTGACATCTGCCAACTTTACTCTATCGTTAACATTTCGCCAGTTTTCATTGAATCGCCATTATAGTTTAAGAAAAGGGGTTTTTTTGGGGAAAATTAAAAATTTTAACATAAAATAAATACAACAAAAATAATATTTAAAGTATTACACTTTTTAGATATAAATTATTTACTCTATTTTAAACCATTTTACAAAACTTTTAACAATGTGTTACTTTGCGAGCAGAGATCAGCTTAGGGGGGTATTTTCCAAAATCGACCCCCAAAAATACAGGGAGTTATAAATAAAAAAAAACCTTTTTATTCATTTTATCTAAAAATTAACATTTAACAAAAGGGGTTTTTTTTTTTTTTTTAGCGAGATATGCAAAAAACTTTTTTTTTATTTGCAATTCAGGTAAAATTAACTCATCAAAAACTTCTTTATCCTTCAATCTGTGTTGTTAAATTTTTTAGTTCACCCCTGGGAAAAATGGTATACCCGCTAGTATATATATATATATATATATATACACCTAAAAAAAAATTTTTCATATTTTGTACAATAAATGAAACTATTTTAAAATGCCTTTTTGGGGCCTTTTTTTTTTTAAAATTTTAAAAATTAAGCATGATAATAAATAAGATGTTAATATCTTTTTTTTGAATAAGTTTAGAATCCACCATTAAAATTCGGGGAAATTAAATGTTTCAAAACTTATTTAATAACTATTTTTTTTTCGAAAATGTTAATTGGTTTCTTTTTAAGTCTTTTTCAATTCCTACGATTAGCTCACGTTCTCTAAATATTTATTTATCTTGGAAGAATTTTCAGTCGTTAATAAAATACATTTTAAAGCGCTCAATTGAGCAGACATTTTATATACATGATTATTTTGGATGACAATACAGTTATTTAATTATAATTAATAAAAATTAATTGATTGAAACTAATTATTCAAAATATTACAAATACTTAGCGATCCTTGTAAACCAGATAAATTTGGTATCAAGTTCTAGCTTGCCGCTGATATTAATAGTAAATATGTGCTCACTGGTTTTCCATATTTGTGTAAATATGAGGAACGTCCTGTAAACTTATTTCTCTCTGAACACGCCGTTTTGAGTTTGATAGAACCTTTCGAAAATAAAACAAGAAATTTCTCTACAGATAATTTTTTTATTACACTAAATCTGCTCCAAATGTTCAAAACTAAGAACACTAGTTTAACTGGGACAATGAAACGAAATCGGAAAGTAGTACCTGAATTTGTGAAAATTAAAGATGCCGTTATACAATACATTGTTACTGGAGCATGATGATATAACTTTGACAGTTTATCAAGGAAAAACCAGAAATATGTCTTATTATTGAGCTTCCTTCATCCCACAGTTGATATCGGCAATAATCACCCAAAAAAGCTCCCAGAAATAATATCATTTTTTTAACTCAATAAAATTTAGTGTCCCTTGCCGACCAAAATGGTCGGAAATGTTTCTGTGAAGAGGAGGGTCAAGGAGGTGGCCAGTTCTTGTATTCTACAATATTCTTGATCTGGCTGGGATTAATTCATGGATTTTATACAGAGTAGTTACTGAAAAAAACTTACGAGGGGAAAATATCTTCAACAAATCATTGCAGTGTTGCGTAGTGCATATATTCACAAAGGAAAGTACGATACCAGACAAAAGCGGATACTACTGAAGAATGCGGGGTGGGAAAAGGGGGGTTTATTGCAAAAAAATTTCCAGTGTAGAAACAAAACTGTAGATACTTGTTTAAAAGTAAAATACCGATAAGTGGGAAAATGTACAAAAAAATATAAAAAAGGTTATCCAAAATGTGCATGAACTGTGTAGGAAATCTCGACTGGTAAAAATCTAAATATTTCTACAAGTTGTTTATATTTTATTAACTGTATACAATATTTATTTGCAATATCTTGTTATTTTTATCACTTATTATAACAACTAAATGTTAAAATGAATAAATGCTTACCAAATAATTACAGCGTACTTAAGCATAACACGGGTTACATTAATTAGTCAAGTTGACCCCACCCATAAATGGGCCATTTTTGCAGTTCGACATGTGTCTACTTGGAAAACGTTCCTGATACCGTAGCGCTTCTCTGCTGTTACCATAACAGCATTGTACATTAGATGCATATCTGCTTTTTCACTATTAGTACAATCACCATAGCGACCGAAATCTCAAGCTTTGGTGATGCAGCAGTTCACTAGCACACGGTTTCGCTGCCTTTAACTATCGCCAATATTGACAGCCAATCCTGCCATAAAAGTCGCCAAGTATGCATGACGGTTGATGGATGCAATTTCTAAAACTGCTTTAATACTTTCTACACAAAATCACTCTTTAAACATGCTTCTAACGAACCTTTTATGTAATCGTTAATGTGTTATATTTTTCTGTTTGTATCGTATATGATGCGGTGGCAAAGCTCCTTCATAGATTCCCGTGGCCAAAAATTGTTTACTCTTAGTAAACCTTACCACCTCAAAGTTTGTCCTATCAATTTAGAATCACCCTGCATGTGATAATATTATTCATCAATCAATTCAAATTAGAGTAATTCATTTGAAAAGCATTTATTTTTATGTTTGTGTATAAAGTTCTTAAAATTGTTGTAAAAAGGCGATTCGTGTGATTGATATATAATTAATTTATTTTACTATACCACTAAGAAAAGAGGCTGAGAGATACACTAATGCACAAAAAGAGACCCCTGAGAACATATTATTGCACATTAATGGAACTAATAAAACTGTACTGGAGCTGTAAAAAATAATATTTACTTTTTTTTTTTACTTTTAAGCTTTTTTCATGTTTATTTATTCTAATAATTTACCTTCCCAATAAACTCTTTCTGCTTAAGAAAAGCAATTAGTATAAATCACTGTTAACTATCTTACAGTAAGTGAGTAAGTCAATAAATGTATTAAAAACTGAGTAATTTTTAAAGATGTTTATACGAAACTTTAAAACATGTATAGGTAGAGAGAGAAAAATAAATGAAACATTAATTAAATATGCTTTTCTCAAATTTTCTAGTTCCAATTTTTGGAATCAAAATAAAATTGATTTGAAAATGTATGTATACTCGTATCTATTCAATTTTAAATCTAAATCTATAGAGCAAACTATATTTTGTTTGATAAAATGTTATGTATTTGAAAGCAATTTTAACAGAGTTTCCGAAGCAAGTTACAAGCTACGAAATAAAATACGCCCACTGACAGAGCTGGTAAATCAAATCATCCGTAATATTTCAATCCAAGTTTTATGTTACTAAAAAAACAAACTTCAATATTCTTTTCTATCCCATCTGTCTTTGCTTGGAATTTACCAGAAATTACATTCAAGGCAAACATCCATCACGAAAAATAAATAAAAGAAGCAAACGAGAAAGAAATCCAGAAATGAAAAGGATCGACTAAAAAATTGCCGATTTTGAGCTGCCTTCTCATATTTCTCGACCGAACTCTTTTCTGCTGCAGTAGGAAAGTAGACAGGCATCTATCTATCTATTTAATAAGAGAGATGTTTTGAATTCCGGATCGAAATTCAATTTCGAAAATCCACATTAAACTGGTAACGCCTTATGCGGGGGACAATAACCAAGAAGAGATTTATGAGTGGGTTACGGTAATTTTCTTGACAAATCTAATCGACAAGAGCCCATCTCAAGATGGCGTCTTTTGGCGATGAGGGAAAAATGCCAAAAATGCGCGCTTTCGACATTCACAGCGCTGCATTCTTCGGGAACTATAATGGTAAGGAATCCCATACTTGCAGCAAGTGTGTAGTGAAGGGAGAAGGGGTGGGGAGCTTAAACAAAAGGGATCTTTCCTCTCATCCTTTTAGTAAAGGGGTTTAATTTTAAGCAATGAAATGCCTTTACAGGGTCTGTTCCGCTTGATGGTCCTATGATTGATGAGATTTTGGAATTCGAGGGATTAAGTCATTATTCAAGTAGCAAAATTACACTGGTGTCAAGTTATGAAAGAAACTTGGGAGTGCGAAAGATTTTGTCGTGACTTAAATGCGTAATGCTGCGTTAGTTACGATAAATAAATCTTCTATACCCAGAAGATTAAACTTGGCTCCTCACCATACTCATTTTGACCAATATCAAGCGTGGATATGCATATCTTCTCTCTTCTTAAACTTATTATTATTCGACCTATTTCATTCCGCGGAAAGTTCCGTCGAAGTGTTATTATTGTTCTTCGATGGAAGTAATCATATAAATCATGTCCTTCATAATATCTGCTGCTGTGATACTTTAAACTTCTGGTGAAAAGAATTAGATGTAGTCGGGGATGCCATTGTTGAGAAAATTAATTAAAGATATAGATCATTTATTATTCTGATGGATTTAAGAATCATTTCGTTGGATTTGTATTAAGTTATTCTTTTATATGTTGCATTTGTTTCTTTTCCTTGTTTGGAATCTTTGGAATAAAGTTAAGTACATGAAGATGTGAGTCATATGAAAGAGAACTGCTTATATTTCGAAAATAGGAAAAATGTGGAAGGAAATACTTAAGTGCATTAAGAATATTATTTTACAAATAAACATGATTAATGCTTAGTTGTAAAATGTAGTAGTATCTGACATAGTGAAATTTCCCCAAATAAATTTTAAATTTTGTTAATACAAAATTAATAAGGCAAACAGTTCGATCGAAGTTTTTCCACGGTTTTCTTCTTTTTTGATATTGAACTGATGATACCTTTCTATTTATTGTTTGGTAAAATATATATTTACGTAAATTTTAATTATGATTAGGGGTGTAGCTACCATAGTATTAGTCATGTCGATAATAAGGGGCCCAAATATGTGTAATATTTTGAAACACTTTTAATTAATTTTTATTAATGCGATCATTTTATTTTCTGAAAAAGGGCTCCCAAGGAATTTTGATACAAGCCCCACTCAGGACTAGCTGCATTAGGGATTATAATTACTATGTTACCATTATATCTCAAATTAAAACCTTTTTGTTTTCCTTTTCACAACATTTTAACGTAAAAATAAGCGATCATTTCATGTTAACAGCAGAGTTTTTATAAAAATGGACACATTTACTTATTTTAGTATTTTTAATTAATGTGTACTTTTAAATAATTTTTAATTAATTTAGTATTTGTTAATTACTTAAGAATTAATCATTCAACGTCATTTAGGGTGTTTTGATTTTTCATTATTGCGAAAATAAAAAATACATTTCTTTAAAATATGTGCACGGATATCTACATAACTCATGATATACAAAATTTTAAAAAAAAGAATATATGTTGTATACATATATTCTCAGACACAAAGGAAAAATAATTGCTTATTATGTTATACAGTTAGCAATTGGCAAGTCATTTAAATATTAATAAATCGACAATTTAAAAAAAGCTTCATATATGAAATCTACCAAATAAAAGGAATACGCTTAACTAACGCTAATGAATAAATTAATCGTCCTTTATTCTCGCTTAATGTTTATTAATATACACATAAATAAAGATTTTAGTTACAATTCTTTTTAATAAAATGTTATTTCCATCTAAACAAGAAAAATGTAATATATTGTAAAATCCGGAGTATAACGCGCACTTTGTACACAAAAAATAAGATCGAAATGTGCGGGTGCGTGTTATACACCGGGTATAAAAATGAGAGCTTTACAAATAATAAAAAAGAAGTTAAACATAGAAAAAATTAGACTTTTATGCATATCGAAATACTGTTTATTTGAAAGAAATGAGGCGTTCCTTAAGAACTTAAAGGATTGTAGATCTTGAAATAAACTAATTTTTCAAAAACCTGGGATAATACCTCGAATAAATGACTTCAAAAGATAAGATCATTGCACACGTATGCTTTAGGTTTCTTCGTAAAAAAGAAGTGCGCGTTATACGGCGAAAATACCTAGAAATTAAAAATTACAGAATGAAAGCATTGGTGCACATTATACGCCGGATTTACGGTGATTAATACACTAAATTAATGCAAATTAATGTATTTATCATCCTTTATTGCTAACTTTTTATTAGTATGTATGTAAATGAAGCTTTAAATTACAAAAAAAAGGAAGAAGAAAAAAGAAATTTATTTCTTTTTGTTCTAAGCTAGAATTTTAATAATAAAAATGTGTAATATATAACATGTTTTTATAATATATATCATAATATGCAAATATGTAAACATGAATCGGTATAAATATCTGATTTCCAAAAAACATTTTCCTGACTTTAAATAATCTTCTTATCCATCTGCCTCATTATCATTCACAGACCACCCTCTCACCCCTAAATATCTTTTAAAACCTACCTAAGAAAAATAAATACAGCAATTAGGCACTAGATCAGAATCGATGAGAGAGGAATGCCAAATCCACCTTACCTAGGCACTCATGTATTAAAAGACAGTGACATCCAAAATCGAGCCATTATCCAATCCCCTCCCGAAAGCGACTCAAGGGACATCGACCAGTGTCGGAAATACATGGGCCAATATCCCCTCCAGAACACGAAGGAAGGTGACTTACAAGATTCCGGCTGTCTTATCTACAAACGACTGCTCTTCCAAATGAGAATGGACGGATTGGAGTTAATTGTCATTCCTCCTCTGTGGATTAGAAGAGTTTCAGTATCTTTCGGCATGATATATGCGGATTGGTTACTGCAGCTAATAATGTTCTGGAATCGCAGTTTTCAATCCAAAGGGTTAATTACACAATCGGTTATGACTTCGCTGGACTATGGTAACAGCTGGGAATGTTCTGATTAGTCAGGTTCACGCTCCGGGGACCCATGGAACTATTCTTAGTGTCTAATGAACCGAAGGGTGAGACAGGACCAATCCACAATACCAATTTTACGGACAGGAATTATGCTTTTGCTTCGATTTGAATAGGACCGTGGTTGTTATCTGTTTGGGGAAATTAGAGGAGTTACTAGAACAGCTATCTAGGAAGAAGAGATGATAAATTTAAATACTAATTTTGGTAGATTAAATAAGAATAGTTTCCGTAGATGTAATTATTAAATAGTTAATGATAAAAAATAAATAGGATAAACAAACTACTAAATAATGTTTAATTACTCATCGTATATTCCTGCGTAAAGCGCGCACTTTAAAAGTATCCGACTGCGTTCAGAACCGTGGTTTTGAAGAAGAGTATAAGGGAATTATTTAATTGATTTTAAGAATCATTGGAATTAAAATATGCGTATACAATTGTTTTAATATTGTTATTACAATAAAAAATTGTTTGAATGAAATAGTTTCTGGAACCAAATAGAAAAATAATGAGGCATATTCAAAACATTATCCTTTTATTCAAAATGCTTCTATATTAATAATACTTTGCTTATATACATAGCTAAGACTTTTCAACAGAGCGTGAACTAGGTTTTTGAAAATTTCACATTATTTTCAGAGTTATTATGAATAAAAATAATTACCGGTAGGTGTTTGTTTTGCTGTTGTTAATATTTCTTTACTCTGAAGCATCAGAATATGAATAAAACCAATTCTAAGTTACACATTTCAAAAATCCTAGTTCAGTCTCTGTAGAGAAACTTAGCTATATATAGGCAAAATATTATTAAAAAAGCATTTTTTACAAAAGGAGAATCTTTTAAAAGTTTGTTATTGTTCTTTTCTTTTTCTTTTTTTTCCCCCGAAAAATCGCATTTAAAAATTTTTCTTGTAATAATATTCTTAAAAAAGTTGTATATGCATATGTTCTAGTGTCACTAAATATTTTAAAAAAATCATTTATACGCTTTTTCAAAAGTACGGTTTCGAGCGTAGTTTGATGCTTCAAAGTAAAAAAAAAGAAAGATTAATATTTCAGGGTGCATGGTATATGTCGGATATAAAAATTATAGTTTTAAAAATATAAAAATTTGAGCAAAAAAGTAGATTTCTATGCATACATATACCTAAATATTGCTTATTTAAAAGAAATAACATACTTTATGGACTCCTATTATTAGATAACATGGAAAGTTCGTCATATTCTCCTTCCATTGCACCTTCAGTCACAACATCGAAATCTGTTTCATCTTCACTACCACTGTTACTCTGATCTATAAAAAAGTCATATTTCTTTCCATCTAGAGTTTTAGATATATAGTCGAACCTCCAAATTACGAACCTCTACATTGCGAATTTTTCTATACAGCGAACGTTTTCCTGGAACCAAGAACGTTCATGATTTTCTTTCGTAAAATAACCTCCCAATAGGGAAGTACATTTTCTATATAACTAACTTTTTCTCTTGTGGTTCAGTTTTTCGTTTCCCTTTTTCAAAAATATTTTTGGACATTTCAGGTTCTTCTCTCTTTTAAAACAATTTATGGTGGTCATAAATCTTGAACTGGTTTTATTGGGTGCCCAACTCACCGGGTGCAATAGAATTCTGGGCGTTTCATCCAAGGAGCACAACATTTAATCCCCAATGCCCAATTCACTTAAAATATCTGCAATATACCCTTTAACCTTTAGTATAGTTGTCTCCTGCCTTTGAACTAGTCTCCGTTCATTTGTAGTGTTGATCAGTCGTACTAGTAACTTCAATTTTCGTAGCTCGAAAATGTCAAAACGTAAGTGCTTGAGCATCAAGGAAAAGAAGCAGATAAATGTGTCAAGAAACATTCCTTGCAGTTTTTCTTTCTTTCTTTTTTTTTTTTTGATAGGTAAGATAAATCAAATAAATATACATTAACTTACAAAACGGTGCGATTAATTACTTTTTTAATGTATAGTGTTTATGAATTTAAAATTTGTTTTATGTGTTTTATAAAGAAAATTGAAAAATGAGCCTCTATATTACGAATTTTCTATTTAGCGAATTTTTTTCGGGATGTAGAGACTTCGTTATATAGAGGTACGACTGTAGCACATTTTTTTAAAATGACTTTTGATTTATGTCAGGTTCAATTTCACTTCATGATTTTAATATCCAATCTCTATTTACATCTAAACTTCAAAAAAGGAGAGTATTGTACAGTTTATCTTACTTCTTTCAAAAAAAAAAAAGGTGTGCATTATATATGGTGAATATACCTAAAATTTAAGAAATGCAATTTGTAAATATAGGTGCACGTAACATGCCGAATATATGGTAATTAACAAAATTTCAAAATATTTGTATGGCAGATTTTTAAGAATCCTTTTTTCCCTTATATTTCTGAAATAAATGAGCAAATTTACAAGATACAGCAAAATGATTCTATATTTTAATTCATGTACGTATATGATTTGAAAACATTTATTCTTTAAAATGGATTTTAATGCAATTGTTCTTTAAAAAAACAATAAATTATAATTTAAATCTCGGCAAAAATTACCCGTTTTGATTTCGCCTTAAAGTGGATAGTTACATTCAATACAATACAAGTGAATACATGTAATTAAATTTAATCTAATTATTAATTAAGTGTTAATAAAGAGAAAAAATACAGAAATACGTTATACAAAATAAAAAGATGTGGTTATTATGTCATTTTATTAATAAAAAAAGATTCTATGTCACAATATACATAAAATAAATGCAAAATATACAATCAAAATGTTATTTTTATACATCTAAAAAAATTATTATTGAAAAAAATAATTTGGCTGTCAAAAAAGAAACAAAAAAAAACCGGATTAATATTCACATAAGAAAAGTACACAAAAGTAATAGAAAGAATGAAATCAAAATTTACAAAACAAATATCTAGAAAGAAATTACCTGATTACAAGAAAGGCGTAAAATTAAACATGACGGAAGATTAATTTGAATTTAAGATCGAATCTGAAAAAAAGAATGTTGTTAAAGATTTTTTGAAAATAAATATTCTTTTTGTAAACTAATATTTCATTTTTTTTTACCATTATTGTTCTTGTTATTAAATAATTTTATTTTTTAACTTATCTTTCTATATTCATTACGTTTAGAAGAGTAATATTTATGGTTATGTAATTAAATATGTGCTTAAATCTTCATCATTTAGCAACTTAATAAATATTAAAAATTTCTTGGGAATTTCTCAAGGTAAAATGTGGTCCACTTACTAATTGAATTTTTGAAAATTGATATTGTTTCGCGAGTAACGTTATTATTAATTGCATCTTTTAATTCTAAAAGTCATACATCATTAAATACAAAGTAAAAAAAAAACAAAAAACAAATAAACAAAGGTTATAAAATTTCTTCTGGAACGGAAGTATGATTAGAAAGAGACATTCCAGTTTGCGATAACTCTATCACAAAATTATCTTTTTTAATTGCTAGGTTTAAGTTGAGGAAAAGATGATTTTTTTTATAAAGCTATTTGGTGTGTGACTGATTAATTTACGATTTCAAATGATAATATTGGCCATCTAATTCAAAAAAATTATAACGGATATTCAGCATTTAAACGTTTACAACTAATTTATCGTGTTAAGATTATACATTAATTCTTATTAGTGAATACTAGTAATAAAATACAAATATATTATTACCTATTTTGTGTAATTAATGCTTAATTATATCTTAAAATAGTGTAAGTAATTCATATATGGATATTTAATCTTAATATTACATTCTGTTTTATTTATTTTTATAAAATTGTAATATTTTGAAACGCCGCCCTTTTACATCATAATAGTGTTTCAATGGAAAGGGGGAAAATTGGAGAAACAGTCAAGTTTTTTTTATTGCGGTTTTGGGGGATGTTTCGGAAATTCTGGAAAAATCTTTTTCAGGGGGTAGCTTTTTCGAGATAGGCTAAAGGGGCCCCAGATTTAAAATAGAAGTCACTCGCTGAAACTGGGGCAATTTTTTTCCGGATGTTGAAGAGTTTACAGACGAGTTGTTGTTTCTGCGAATAAACTACGTACGTGTACTTTTAGACACTGATACTTGTGTAGAGCGCCGTAGATATTAAGCCCTGGGTAACTGTGAGAATTTCTTTGTACCCTTTTTTTTTAAGGATCGTTTTTTCGACAATAAATTTTCATCTCTCCACGGACAAAAAAATACCGGAAAAATGCGGGTGCATCTTCACCCATTTACATGACGACACGGCAAAATACCGGGTCGAAATCGGAATCTTTTTTTGGTTCCCCTTTCGCCAGGAATTTTGGGATGAATGGGGTGCGTTTTTAATTCTCCCGTGCAATGCGCCAGAATTGTGCCTGTTGTCCAAGATCGCGCGTTGGTAAACTGCATTAATAATTGATGGCTGCGAGATTCGGAAGTTTAAAAGTGCCATTTCCGATTAAATTAAGATTCTATTCAGGTACGGGGGAAGGATGTAAATAAATTTATTTTTTGTAATTTCTGCTTATGTTTCCAATATTTTAAAAAAGTGTAACACATATATTTTAAGACACGTTTTGAGATTGATTTGAAATTATTACAATAAATTTTTATTGAAGAACACAAAAAAAATTGTTTTTTTTTGTTTTTTTTTCCTGATTTATTTTTTTTGAGTGTTTCCATAAAAAGGGGAAAAAAATTAAAATATCTTGAATTAAAAAAACTCCAAAAAGGTTTATTTTTTACTGTGAAAGTTGATATAACCAATAGAATGAACTGTTTTATAAACATTCCTTTTAAACACATAAGGAAAAAAACTTAAAAAGAACATTTCATTTTCTAAAATCTTCAATTTTGATTCACTTTTACCAAACCCATTTAATTTTTGTTAAAAAAAAACCATGATTTACTGTAAAAAAGTATCCTTTATACACAAAAACCTACAAAATTATTTTATAAAGTAGACTAAATACTACTCCTCGAAGGTTAAAAACCCCCACGTTGTAAACATACTATGAACAAGTTCTTATGAAAACATTGCACATCAAAGAAAATACACATTTTTTTTACAAAAAAAAATTAATTTAGCTTTTTAATTAAAGTTGGTTAATATAAAAGTTTTTTTTAAAAATTAGAATTCTGAGAGGGAAAAAAAAAATTCCCCAAAACTCATTTAAGGTTTTGGGTATCTGAAATAATCTTATAAAAACAAACATTTTATGTTTTATACACCGACTTCCTTTGTAAATATTCCCCAAAGGTTTGAATTTTTTTAAAAAATCCTGTCTCAACATTCAGAAATAAATTAATTGGACTTTTTTGAATAAATTAAAAACATTTTTTTAAAGAAATAGGCTTTTTAAAAAAATTATTTTATTGTAGAACAAATTAAATTGTTTCGTGAAAATTTCTCGTCTACCGTTTTATTTAATAATCATACTCTTTTTTATTATACATCATTTATTGGCATTAATTTTAACATTACATGAATGCACTATAAGTAAAAAAAAACTTTTCATCATCTGCTAAATAAATCCACTCTCAAAAGTAACATTATATTGTAAGGACAAATCGAGGATCATCTGGCAATATTAAACATGAATAATATCATTACAATTTTAAACTCTTTTTCTTATTATAATATCTAAAAAAATTCTCGAAAATCGAATAATTTTTTCGAAATTTATTTACAACAAAAAAGTATTAATTTTCAAAATATTTACAAAAGGTATTAAATGTCATTGCCAAACAAATCAAATGAAACAAAAAAAAAAAATTTAAAAAAATTATCTCCTAAGTCAAAGATTTCATAGACAAAAGGTCAAATTATGGGGGAATTTTCCCTAATATTTGTTCACTTTAGGTTTAAAACCCAAAAAATTAAATTTTTTAAACACCTAATGATTAGGCAATTAATGTAAAAAAAAAATTTCAAAACTTTTTTTTTTCTTCAAAGTTTCTGCAATTTTTTTTACTATAATTTCAATACTATCAAATTAATTTAATCAAATTAATGTTTTTTTCTTTTTGGATTTACAAAGTAAGATTTGAAAGGGTTTTTCCCTTGTTTACAAATTAAGCAAAAATATTTTTAGTCACCAAACTGTGCGAAATATCCAAGGAAACAGAAAAAAAAACCTATCATTTGTATATAGGTTGCTACAAAATTTTTCATATTTTTTTTGAGAATTGTATATGGTATGGGTAGATTAAATGAAATATCACAAAATTTTGAAATTTCAGATCTTACAAACTGGCGAGATATAAAATCACTTCTATACGTCAACTTTCAAATTTTACATAGAACAAATTAGAAATCTGAAATCATGAAACTTATGAAAGAAGTTGAAAAAAAAAACAAATACACATATATAACAAAATAATATATCCCGTATTTTTTTAAAATATTCGATAAACCTTTTTTTTATGTCCTAAAATACAATAAACCTTTGTAAACATTTGTTCATCATTTAAAAGTTATAATTACATATTAAATACTAGAGCTTATTAAAATTTTTTTTAAACCCCCTAATTTTCCTTGCATTAAATTTAAAAAAAAAAATCTACACATTGCATATACTTAAAAAAACAAAAATGGGGGAATGGATACATAAAAAAATTGACAAAAGGGGTTTTTTTTTATTTTTTTTTTAAAAATCTTAGTTATAAACAAACTTATTTTGGGGAAAACATTGACATGTTATTTCGTTATCACTGTATAACTAAATATCCTTTTTTTTTATTACATTAATACTTTTTAAAAAAATGGAAGATGAAACGATATCAGAGAAAAGATTCAGAATTTTCGTTTTGAAATTTAATTTTTAAAAAAATAATAAAATTAAAAGGGTAAATTATAAAATCATTATTAATTCGATAAGTTCCCAAAAATTTATCATTAATAAATTATAATTTGTACTAATTCTAACAAAATTCTTTTACCGGGGCAATTTAAAAATTTCTGGAAACTTCTCAGCTCCCCAAAATTAAAAATAAGCAAAATATTAAAATTTCTTCAAAGTTTTTCTTAAAAAAATGTTAAATCAGTATCGTCCATTCCCCAAATTTGGAACATGCGTTAAACTGCCATAATTTCCCACACAAGCAAAAAAAACATAACAAATTTTAAAAAACAAAAATTACTCACTATTATTTTTTTCTGTGTTCAAACGTGATCAGGGACAGTTTCTACTACATATCGCGCATTTGGCGGTTTTATTTGAAGATATTGGCCGATATTATACAAACATTCCTCAAAATTTTTCCCAAAACCTTTAAAAAAAATATCAGTGATTTTTTGGGTGGTGAAACACTTATTTTTTAAATCTCCCTTTTTTATTGAATTCTACATGAAATTTGATTATTGTAAAGCAATCAAGTTTTATTTAAGGGTAAATAGAAAATCGAAAAAAAGGGTTTTATTAAAATTCTGAATATTTCAATGCTTTTTTGAAGGTAAAAATCCTACAAAAATGTCTATATGTTAAAATTATTTCGTTTCATGATCCTAATTACCGTTAAATATCTGCTGTCTAATTTCTTGGGTCAATATTTTTTAACTAACTCAATGCGACAAATTTTTTGGTCTTAAATTTATTAGCAGGATAATATCAATATACATAACATTTAGACTTTTTACTTAAAGAAAAAAAACAAGTATTCTTTTACTAAATACATTTCAGCTGGGGGTTTCACAGATTTCTTTAACCCTTTTTTAATTTTAACCAAAAATGAAAAATCATATGAAATTTATCAAAATTATTGAATTTTTTTTTTTAACTGCAAATACCAAAAATTATATTTTTAAAGAAAAAAAATTCACCTGTGTGAAAAAATTTATATCAGTCAAATTCTGGAAAACAGATGTGTTAAAAATCCTCACATAATAAATAATACCACACAAATATTTAATAATTTTTTTTTTAAAAAAAAATATGGTTTAAAATTTTGACTTTTTTTTTTGATCATGTACAAAAAAACAGGAATTTAATATTCAATATAACCAAAAATTTTATGTTCTATAATACACACATTTAATGCCTTAATTTTTACCACATTCAGAATGTAATTCTCGATAAATTATATCTTTTACTAAAACAGTACTGCGAATGGGCTTTAAAATGTTGCATAATTTTTTATATATAATTTTACAAATGGTAATTTTTATTTCTAATGTTTTAAAGTGGTATAAATTATATATAAAAGTTTTAATATGACATGTATGATTACATATCAGATCTTTTTGTTCTTTTTTTTAGGTAAATTAAAAAGAAATATTCTTTTATAACTATCGAAGATATGTAAAACAAATAAAATTTAAATCTAAAAATATTTTATTTTTTTTATATTAAAGTTCTCTATATAATTTAATTTAAAATAAACAAAAAATTTCCCTTCCGTAGACATCATCAAAATCCGATTGGTTGTTCGGCCACTTATCCCCCAAATTTTTTTTTGCCAAATCGAGGGTTTCTTAAAACACAACACACAAAATTGGGCCCAAAATTGCGATATTTCAAAAATTTTTCGGACCGTGGGATTCGATCTTTAAAATTTTTTATGTGAACATAAAAATTTGTAGAAACGTAGTTCGGTTTTGGTGGCGACGATTTCTAAATGGTTGGTTTGAAAACAAATTTATTCTTATCCATGTTTACATAACCTCCAATTTTACCGGGATATTAAAAAAAATTTTTTCCACAATCGACGTCAAATACGAAATTTTGCGGGGATAATATAAATGTAAAAAGCATAAATAATAGTAAACAAAAATGTTTGGGGTAAAAACGAAAACATAATCACATGTCCCCTTCATGATAATCGCGCTAAAATTCCAGTTGTTTCCATGGTTTTCATTCTATAATCATGATCTATCAACCAATCACCAGTTCTCAAGTAAACGCACCCCATTCTCATGTAAACGGGTCGAAAAAACATACCGGTATAATCCCGGCTTTCATCCGCATTTCGAAATTGCCAGTATTTTGCCGGCTTCCATGTAAACGGGGCTATAAAGAGCTGTTTTTTTTTTTTTGAGACTGACTCAAAAATCCTGGAATCCATTCGAAAATTTATATAAATGATATCTATTTAGAAATGAAAATAAAGGGAAAAATAACTTATTCATAAAAAACATACGATATTATAATTTTCTACTTGTATTTTATTTCAAATTCATATTACAAATTTACCAATATATTACTAAATAGTCAACCTTTCGTAGCTAATCATAACAAAACATGAATTATCCTCAATTAAAATGTCACAGGTAAATGGATACAAACTATATTATATGTCTACAAATAATGAAGCTCGAATGTTAAATATAAAAATTAAAACAGTTTTTTAGATTATAATGCATTTGCTAAGTCCTGTAAATTCAAAATTAACTTCTTAATTGCCATCGGCGTATACATACGTTTCACTAAATGCCCCGTTCGTATATATACGTCTCTGAAATGCGATCCTTTTCTTTTTGCTGCTACGAGTAAAATTATTTCGAAGGCTGTGGAATGCAATAAAATGACCTTGACAGTATTTGCGAAGGATTTACTTATTTCGGAGAAAAATTCTTATTCCTGCCTTTTCTTTTCTCCCTTATACCTACCGCATACGCGCACCTATGTGAAAAACAGTGCCCCTAGGGGATGAATCAGGTAACTTTTAATCAGCAGTTAGGAGATAAAGAAAAACAAGGCTGCTAACTATACATAAATAATTACTTTTGTCCAGTGGCGTAACGGAATATATATTAGGGCCCTCCAGCAATCTTAGGTTTTAGGCTCCAAGCCCAAATACGTACTTAATGTCAGTCACGCTTTGGGCCCCTAGAACCCCTGGGCCCTCTGCAATGCGGTGTTGTACGTTATACCACTGCTTTTGTCTTCTGTGCCATATAATGTGAAAAAAGCAAATGTTAATAAATTACAGAAGTTGAAATATAAAAATGCTTTGAGTTCAGAAAAAAAAACTTATTGAAACAAGATGTGCTACTTTGAAAAATTTAAATACATAGTATTAATATGTTCACATTTTCCTCACTCAGTCTTAATCATCAACAAACAATTTTATATTGACTCTTGGATGATTCAATATAAGCTATATCGAATGTTCAACTCCAGAAACCTCCAATGATTATTTCTTCTTTGCAAACTCAGAGCGATAGACACAACGAAAATCTGCATCCGAAAAGATTGGGACCGACTATGGTCCATCCTTCTTATTACCACAGATATCTGTTAACTGACAGACCAATATCTGCCAGCATTGACTTGTATCCCGTGTTCAGCACCCGATCAATGAAGTCGAGCAAAGACAATCCGACTACATGATCGATCACATTATCTAACTTATCTCCCTTCTTGCGTCGGTTTTTATGTCGGATGGAATATTCTCTGGGCCCAACGAAAGCACGACTTCCGGATCACCAACAAAGGATGTCTGGATTTTGGATATCTGCTCTATTTCCTTTCTTGCGTTAAAGTGCATATGAATCAAATGAGCCAAAAGCAAAACTTTTGGGGAGGAAACTCTTTATGGGCTCCTCATCAATTTTGTCGTAAGGGATATGAGAATTCTTTTCTTCAGCAACGTTTCTTGATAGCTGAGATTTGTTCGTAACTTAATAGAACCATAAGTTTCGAAAAAAAGAATTCGATGCAGGATACTAGCAGTAAGTAGTAATTTAATAAAACGATTCAACATTTTTTCTTAAATAACTAGATGTATTACAAATTGGTACTATCAGAAAGTATCAGTATATTTATTCCCTTATATATTGACATTTATACAATGAAAATCGCTTAACACGAAACTGAGGGGACTGAAATATTTTTTTCCATGTTAAAAAAATTCCTTGTTAAAGGATATTGCAAAAAAAAGAAACATATCTTCAACAAAATAAAGTTTATTAGAGTACATTTTTTTTTACTTACACAGATATGTATATATGCATGTATTTAATAAAAATCAATGGAACAAAAGCATTCACAAGAACTTTATAAAATTTAATACAAAATGTTCAAGTTTTCTACAAAAACAAATCATTAAATGAGTTTTTTGGAAAATAATCTGATATTTTTTATTTCAACAAATCGTTCGATGTCATCCATTTTGTTATTCATTTCACCACTTGAATGTACGCCTTAATGATTTAGCATACTTTTCATGATGTTCCTCATTTTGGATAATGTAGAAACAGGAACTGTAATATTCATTTCATTTTCGTCATCGTAATCCACGTCAACGATATTTTTGAATTTCGAACAAACTTAAGGTATCCGACTACGTTCGGGACTTGATTTTAAAAAAGCGCATAAAAGAATAATTTTCATGATATTTAGTGTCACTTAGATTAGAATACATGTATAAAATTGTTTTAAGGACATTATGACAAAAAAATTATTTCAATGCAATATTTTGGCAAAAAATTAACCTAGAATAATCTTTTTTTTAAAACGTTCTCCTTTTATAAAAAATGCTTCTGTAATAATAATATTTTGTTTATATAAAGTAAAGTCTAATCCAGAGAGTCTGAACTAGGAATTTTGAAATATTCACATTGTTTTCAGAGTTACTACCAATTGAAATAATTATTGGCTTTTTTTTTCTTAAAATTTCTCCCCTCTGTTGTCGCAAAACATGGTTAAACCCGCTTCTGAGTTATATATTTCAACAATTCTAGTTGAGCCTCTGTACAGAGATCTGAGCTATATACAGGCAAAATATTATTCGTTTTTCACAAAAGGAGAATATTTTGAAAATGGGTCATTCTATGTTCATTTTTTGTCAAAATATTGTACTTAAATAATTTTTTATTGTAATAATATTCTTAAAACGATTTTATACACATTTTCTAATCTAAGTGACACTAAATATGAAATATTATCCATTTATACGCTTTTGCAAAATCACGGTTCCGAAAGTAGTCGGATACCTTAAAATGCCTTTGTCTGTCATATATGGGACTGTATCACTGGCGTAGCTAGTTTTGATTGGGCCCCATATCAAACATCCTTCGGGCCTTTTTTTAGAAAAGGAAGCTCTGTTAGTGGTACTGTAGTTACATATGGTGGAGCTCCTATAGCTTGGGGGTCCCGTATCATTGATACGGTGTTAGTTACGCCCCTGGGCTGTACACACGTTATCATCATCTACAGCAACGAATTCTTCCAGTGATACAGTTGGATAGTCCAATAATATGTAAACTTTGTAAAACTTCGCCTACTGTTTCACGTATTCTGTTCATTTTCCGAAGGGAAATCTTTTCGTGTTGATTTTCGTTTCGTGTTAAGAGAAAAACATGCATAAAAACACAGATGAGTTTGTCGGGACCATTATATTTTTTCGTGTTGACCGATATTTCGTCTTAATCGTTTTCGCGTTAAAAGTATTTCACTGTATTTAAAGTTTCAAAATATTTTTGTAATGCTCAAAACTTTATGAAGCATCTGGATGTCTTTAATATACAGTTTTGGTTATAATTAAATG
Organism: Trichonephila inaurata madagascariensis; assembly: GCA_019973955.1. NCBI lineage: Eukaryota > Metazoa > Arthropoda > Arachnida > Araneae > Nephilidae > Trichonephila > Trichonephila inaurata. Next base: position 22,863 of record BMAV01000626.1, read on the forward strand.
CATCTATTAAATATTCTCCTACAGCTATAATGTGATAGTGGATTGTCGTCAAATTTAGAACATTAGCTGCACTTAGGATGCGTTGAAGGAATGTCGAAGAAAGGTTAAAAAATGTCCACTACATAGAGCTATGCAAGGAAAAACGGTAAATTTTACGAATGCAATAACTTATGCTAAATACATAAACTACTCTCATCTCATTTGCACATGTTCATAAGCAATTAGAGCTTTTATTGACTGATATTTAACATTATTTTCCTCTAACTATATCAGATATATTGAACAATGGGAAATTTAAATAACAGTACCCTGGATGATTCTAAATCAGCGATACTCAACCTGCGGCCCTTGGGCCGCAGGTTGCTCGCCAGACTCATTCTGAGTGGCCCGGCCATGTATCTTTTCACTAACAAATTCAATTACTTAAGAACAATGAATTAAAAATTTAGCAAGAAATTCTATCAATCAAGCAATCCCATATATCGATTTAGCTATCAATGTGGTGCTGTTAGGAATTGTGGGTAACTTTTTTTTCCTTTTGTAATTGTAACGGTTTGTGTTAGAAAATAACTGTAGAATAGCGATTATTTTTCGGCTGAAACTAATTTTTCGTTAATCCTCATGCCTTTCAAGCAAAAAATATCTAAAGAATATTTGTTGTTCCAACAGAATTGGGATCTTCACTGTTTAGAAGAAAAAACAAACATGGATCAACTCGTTTAATTTGTCATGAAACTGCTGTATTTAAAATATATAATTTTGCTCCTCACTATAACACTAAGCACAAATCTTTCAACGCCTCTTTTTTGTTTCAGCATCAATATATTTATAGGTGAGGGATTTGGGATCATTGATGAAAGAAAATCGAAATTACCCCATAACAGGGTAAAAAATGCATTAAACCCTTTTTTTCTGTGAATTGAATTTGATGCTGAATATAGTTTTAAAATGAAATCCAAAACTATTAATATTTTGATCAATTTCTGCATTTTATATGTATTTTATCTTATAGCGTCTTTCCCCGTTAACCCTCATGTTGCGGCCCGCATGAAATCGTCCTATGTATGTGGCCCGGCAGAAAAAAGGTTGAGTATCGCTGTTCTAAGTGAATAAAAGATTTTTTAAAAAAAACAGTAAAGATAAAACAGGTTTAGGACCAAATTTCAAACACGGAGCAAGTATTCATCGTGTTCAATACGATGGAACGAACGTTGCCCAATGTATGAGTAACTGCCGCTTTGAGCCTGTAAGCTTTCAATTTGATGGGCAATGTGTTCAACATCTGACCATAATTTGTGGTGAGTGATGTTTAGAAGATGAAATGGAATGGAATTCTTCAAATTGAGAGCATCGCAATACTTCTACGACAAACCAGATTCTTTTAAACCGTCGAATTGTACGGATATAAATCCCTGTTTTTCCTCGCAGAATCGATGAATTTCCTATGCTATAAATTATATGATCTGCTACTTTATAGGTGTTTCGGCCCTGGTAAGCTACAGGGTTTAAATATAGTTCTGAATTATTCAAATTGTTTTATGAGTGCCATGTGGGTTATTTCCTTTGTTAAACGTCGCTTTTCCATGCAAAGCCTTACAAAATTTGCCTTTTGTATCTTCGGAATTCTTGCATAGTCCTTATGCTGATTATGAACCGATCTATACTGATCTTGAGCTTTGAGGATTTGATATCGATTCACTAATATCAACCACCCTTCTGTTCAAATTAAATTCTATTTAGAACTCAAATTTTAAAAGCCAATATTAGCTGAATTAATTTTTATCTTGAAATGAATGAATATTACCAAGGGAACTCATAATATGACGTAATAGGGAAAGGTATATGAGTTTTAACCGATAACTGTACTTGAAATTCCGTTGGCATGGTTTTTGCTACTACGATGATTCTAAGACTAACAGTGCCTCATTTATCAAGTATTTAATGCACAAGTTAGTAGATTATTCCAAAGAAATGCTGTTTCAGAGCTGATGCTGTTAAATATATAGAATTCACTAACGATAGTGTAGCCTAAATCATTACAGGAAAGACCAGCTTAGATATTGATCTCGTCCTTTGAATATGCATACAAATAAGAAACGTATTAGCTGCTGTTTACAGATTTTTATGTATAAATTGAAAACATTCAACAAGCAAACTTCACATACCATCGCCTTACAAATGGTCTTTGCATTGAATTTGTGGTCGGTAAAAAATAGATCATAAGTGCATTCAGTATTATAACAGTAACAACTACTTTGATGTACAAGTTTGCATCGTCAGAGGTCAAGCAGCCTTCCTCTAGGGAGTAAACTGGGTTCAATATTACCCGCGGTGATTGGTATCCGCCTATATGGTGCCGCACTAAAAAGAGATACTAGCTTCCGGAGAATGTACTACGTCTCAATGGTAAAACACCAATCCGCAGCCCTTTAGAAATAAAATACATTGCGTCACCGTCAGCAGGTATAAACGCTTAATCAAATTAGATATCTCTTATATTTTCCCAAACTGTCAACAATTTTCAGAAAGTTATTAAAACATTTTTTGATGGAACATTTTAATAACCACCGCATTCTTTCATGTTTAGAAATTTTCTTGGACAAATTTGTAGTTTTCTGTCATTTATCACGTATATTAAAATATTAACCATTTTTAAAAAGAAAACAGTCAAATATAGCGAAGTGATTGACATACATAAAAATGTATCGGTTAAAAAAATTAACAAAAGCACTTTTACAATAGTTAAGTTGTTGATAAGATAGCTAAGACGTAGGAGACAGAGAAGATAGTTAAGAAGAGGAGAATCTGTCAAAATCTAAACAATTAATTAGTTTTCTCTTTTGACAGCTTGAAGTTTCTTAAAAAAGGAGCAATGATATATAAATGTATTTCCCGTGTAAAGGAACACTTATCGTTGAACTACAATAGCATAAAAAATACTATATCTCAATCTCAGTGTTTTTAAATTTAAAGTGATTTATGAAGATTGATTTAAATAAAAAAAAACTTGTTCAAAGCTTGTTTGAATATATGTAAAACAAAGTTTACTTCATTATTAAATATATTTCTTTTTGATATTAACATTATGTTGCTATTGAAACTATTAAATGAGTGAATATTAACGTCACACTATTCAGCTATTTGAGGGCTTTTGGGGGCACACCAATAAGATGACTTTTGAGCCACAACAGATTTAACGTGCATCCGGTACTTACGTATTAGTGTCACTGAAGCCAAATTGGCGCCACGTGAATCGTACCATTTGCTACCAAAATCTGACTGATTGGGGATTTTTTTTTTCATTTAAAACACGTTAGAATTTTTTGTTTGTTTTGATATTAAGGCATGATATACGTGGCGCCAATTTAGTTGTGGTTTAATGCGTAAGCACCTTTTACTTAACACTAGAAAGATTAAAATTTAATACATACCTATATTTGCCCAAAACAGTCAAAATGACTTTATTCCTAAAGATTAATTAATGTGTAAAGAAACTTGTTTAAAATTAATTTTTGATATTTTTTATATTATTTACAGTCCTATAACAAGTTGTTAGTAAATATTAACAATAAAAAAAAATTACTTCACTTGGGAAAAAAATGTATTCTAAAAAAGTTTCAGAAATTGTATCATTATATACACCATTGTTTTTCTAATTGAAACTAAAAAGCAGCCAAAATGACTTACTAGGGCAGCAATCTAGTGTTAATATTATGTATCAGGTAATTTTGCGTAAATATTCGAAATGATTCAAACGTTTAAATAATTTGAAAAATGTGTTTTAACTTATTGTGTTGCACTTACATTCTTCAATAAAAACTATTTTTTTTAATCATGTAAATTATTTAGGATGAGACAGTATACGGGGGTAAGATTCATATAGTAAATTATTATTTATGAACTTGAATAAATTATACAATCCAGAAAATACAAACTAAATTTAAACTTATTCCGATACAGTTATTTTGCTTGAATATATTATATTATTTTTCGGTTTGATAAAGTACGTAGTTATCACTTAGAAAAACAAATAAAAAGAGAACAAAACCACTGATCTGAGAATCAAAAACTAAAACAATCTGAACCAATTTTCTATTTCTATTCATTCCATTAAAAATTCGAATACACACACATCGCAGTTTCCTGCGAACATTCATAAAAACCTATAAAACCCAGTGGACGGAATTCAATCTCACTAATGGGATCGAATCCAGAAGCGTAGATCCCTTTACCATCCCATCAAATTTATTCCAGTAACTAAATCTCACCCTTTAGATTGGCCATTGCAATCATATCTCGTTTCCCTTATATTGCGATTTGGCTTGATGTTAATGAAAACTCTGCGATCGTTAAATAATACTTTGTATCCTTTGTAATAGTTCCAATGGTATCCAACAACCTTAGGCAATAACCTACGTGGTAGAAGAAATTATAGCAGCATTTTTCATAATCATTTTCCCATTCCAGTTTTTTTTTCCTTTCCTGGTCCACGATAAGTATAATTAACGCAACTTTTATCGGATAAGATTCAGTACATAATGGTAGCGTATTGTCCTTCCTCCTGTAGTGGTGGCTTCCCCGCGGTGACATTTGCAGGGTTGAATTATTTTTTCTTACGTTCACCCTAGGGAGGGGGAGCCTTCTGTAATTGATGGAAAAATATTTTTTTCCCCTTCTCTTTGACCTTTCATTCTCTTCTGCTTCAGCTAGAATTTAATATACTTAATTAACATCAATAATAGGCTAATTGCTTTTTGTTTTTCGTTTCTTGGGCTAGTTCTATAATTTCATCTCCAGTTTTTCTTGTTTTTTATGGTATTTCTTTTTCTCTCTCTCTCTCCATTATCTTTATCTTTATTTTTAGCCATTTTGTTTTGTCTGGAAAGTCTGAAAAGAGTATCTGGATAGAAATAATGAGAAAAGTCTCTCTGGGGGATAAAAAAGTTCAATCCTCAAAATAAACGAAGTTCAGCAAAATAAAATAGATTGATATTAGAAATGAATAGAATGGCTATGCTGCAGCCTGAAAATCTTTAAGGGATTTGAAAGTCATTCGGCAGGATTAAATGATTCACATTTTTTTTCTCTAATTCCATTCTCTTTTGTTATCCAATTCGAATGTTTCCTATCAAAATAATCACTTAAATATTTAATTCGGAAGTATAATCTTTCCGATGCAATTTTCAATTTGTAAAATATATTATAGTAAAAAAAAAGTAAACTGAATGAAAGGGTTTTGGTATTATTATCAATCAGTAATTTTTTAACCGAATGAAGTATCCCCTTTGGATTGTTATTTGTTTTCAAATTTCACTCTGTGTGTGGGGGCTTAGAATTTAATCAATACTAACAACATAACATGACATAGAAATGTTATCTCTTCTCAACATGATAAATGAACGGGCTGAAATTATATATTTTTTCCCGAAAAATTAGAAGAACATATTTAGGGTAACTATCAAATAATCTTAATTATCATTGTTTTTATTACATTGGAAAACGGATTGCTTAAACTCTTGTACTTATAACTGTTTTCCAGTCACTATACCTTTACTCATTTGTAGGCAGCGGCAATTAGAGGTTATGGTCTCGAACTCGTGGCTGGCATGCTTCGGGTTGTATTCTTGGTGTCACTGAAGACCCGTTGTGTAGATTAATGCACGTTAAATTTTTGAACTCAAAGCCCTCAATTTGGAGAGGGGGTTGTGGTAGTTGGTATTGTAATCATCATTTGTCTGGCGAGGCTTAAAATTGCGAAGTCCGTCGCCAATGGCCCTAGTATTGCTGTATAATGCACAAGATTGCTTTACAAAGTTCCCTCACCTTACCTATTGGGTCAAGTGCATGAGTCACTCACCCAAGTCAGTCACTCTTAACGAATGGTGTGTACTTGTGAGTTGTGTGATGTAATAAACAACTTTGGGAGCATGAAGTTTGTTTCTAGGCAAAGACTGATTAAAGAAAATTAAGACAAGAAATTACTCAATTTGATTCTTTGCGCGGTTTTGCGATTCGTGACTTTTCAGGAATTAGGGTAATTAGATTTAGATGGCAGTGTCCTCGAAAGGTAAAATTTTAACAAAAATTTTGTCTTCTCTAAGAGAGGGGTTGGGGGAGTGTTGCGACGGGTTCTATTCGCGGTACTTCTACTAATCCTCTTGGAGAAACTATTCCTTAAGGTATCCGACTACGTTCGGAGCCATGATTTTAAAACACGCATAAATGGATAATTTTTGTGATATTTAGTGTCACTTAAATTAGAATACATGTATAAAATTGTTTTAAGGACATTTTGGCAAAAAATTAACTTAGAATAACCTTTTTTTCAAAATGTTCTCCTGTTGTGAAAAATGCTTCTATTATAATAATATTTTGCCTGTATATAGCTCAGACCTATGGACAGAGGCTCAACTAAGATTTTTGAAAAATTCACATTTTTTTTCAGAGTTACAAACAACTGAAACAATTATCGGCATTTTTTTTTTAAAAAATTTCTTCCCTCTGTTGTCGTAAAACATGGATAAACCCACTTCTAAGTTATAGGTTTTAAAAATTTTAGTTGAGCCTCAGTACAGAGGTCTGAGCTATATACAGGCAAAATATTATTGTAATAGAAGCATTTTTCAGAAAAAAATAATATTTTGAAAATGGGTTATTCTATGTTCATTTTTTGTCAAAATATTGTAATTAAATAATTTTTTATTGTAATATTATTCTTAAAACAATTTTATGAAAATTTTGAATCTAAATGACATTAAATATCATAAATCTTATCCATTTATACGCTTTTGCAAAATCACGGTTCCAAACGTAGTCGGATACCTTAATTGAATTTTTTTTAGTTTAAAATTCGTTTTCCGTAGAGATGACTTGATTTTATGCAAATGTAAATGCTATTTACACCCTGACATGTGATGTGTGAGGTTAATTGTGAAATATCGGAATAATAGAAAGTAAATTGCGACTGGGAAGTCAGTCGGTCCGAAATTAATATTCCTCTTGAAATAGACCTGGAGTTGTCGAAGGAAATATCAATTAAGCTGTACCGAGCTATCGCGGCTCGAGAAGGACTGGTATACAGAACTGCGATTTCAGATAAGTCATTTTGAATTATCTCATAAGTTAGATTATGAATTATGACTGAAAATTTCTCCCAGGATTAATCAGTAAAGTTGTAAATCATTCATAAAGTGTATAAAATGCACGTATCTTTTTTTAAAAAATCATATCTGCTTCTTTTCCCAAGCCCTCCTATAACTACGACCTCCGGGTCGTGACAACTTGAGAACAAACTAATATGTCTTCAAACCATTTCATTTCGCCAGACTCATTATACTTCATTTCCTTCCAAACATCATTTTCCATTATTCCCTTAGATATTTCTTTCTTTTCCTCTAATACATCCAATAGTAACATCGCTTGCCAAATATCATCTCAGTAATGATCTAAACATTCCATATAATTCATTTTATTATATTTTTTTACTACTTTCTTATCATAATCAGGACCTTTTTTTACAACCACTTAAATTTGTTGGTCGTAAGAAAAGTATACGTGTTTGCATTCCGAATAAGTAGACGATTATCTTCTCAAACATATCGGATGTTTGGTGAACGGATCAGACTTCGCTTACCAACTCAATTTCCTGGCAAGGACCGCGGGTACACGCGATTCACGAATCATGAGTCACTGCCTGTTGCTCATACCACCCACTCGTTCTTTCGGGAGGGGGAGGGAAACTATGTTTGTCGTTCCCTCGTTCCATTCCCCGCAAGCAAGCGAAGAACCGCACCCCCGTAATAAACGCACTAGTTGCTTAATAAATCGACAAAGGGGCTGTCAACAAATTAAAATACGTCGCAGAAATGGATTTAATAAATTTTGGGGATTTCTGTAGGTACTTCATATTGAGAGAACTGTACTGGTGAAAAACTTTTTGCTCTTTCCCCAAATGTATTGCATCAACAATATTTCAAGTCATTACTTATGATGGAAAAAATCAAGTCCATTTCACCGAATGCAAATTTTTGTTTTAAAAAAAGCATTTTTATGAAGAAATATCCTGACTCATGCAATGTGTTTTTTGTTGGATGTATTATTTTCTTGTAAAATATATTATTGCTCCAATTGTTAAGATTATTTTCTTTTAAAATATTTTTTGTTTAAATTTGCGATTTTAAATCTGTTTTTCAGTTAAAACTGCCTAACACATTACTATCTAACACATACACTGTCTAACATTTATGAGCATATTATATTCGTATAATGTAAAATATGTTTAATATTGCATTTACTGAATTAAAATTTATATTATAATTAAAGCTTATACATGAATTAAATTATTACATTTCATGTAAAATACATTCTATATCTACTGTGTATAAAGTAATAATTTTATATTAACATATTATAAATTAATATATGTTCAAACCTAGAGTTTTTTGATAACATTTTCAGGAGTAAGGTTTTCATTTCATGCATATATATATTTTAAAGAAAATATTTAAATTAAAAAAGAAAAAACCCATTTAAAGAAAATTAATGTTTTTCTTTATTCACTCGTAATGCTTTTTTAAAAAAATTCTTATAATTGTATTGCAAAATAAGTTTAATTTTTCTGAATATCTGACATAAAATGGATAAAATCAATTTTTCGAATATTTGCATTTAATTTGATTTAACGGTTATTTCAAATTTAATTTGATATATTTCTGAATTACACAATTTTTCGTTTTAGTTTATGCTGAATTTTGATTTTCACTTGCGAAGAAAGTTTTTATTGTCTGATAACTAAATCTTTCAGATTTATCCGATTTTAAAACAATATAATAACTTAACTTGTTAAATATTAAATTACTGACCTGACTGTTTCAACTGTTTTAATTTTACTATTTTAAAATTATTGAATAAGCTATGATATGTTTTGCGAACGCAAGCAGAACACGCAAAATTATCAGTTTATTGAATGTTTTGTTGATAAAAAATATAGTTCTTCTTTTCTTTGAAACATAGTTCTTAAATCATAAATTAAAATTTCAATACATTCTTAAATCTAAAAGTAAACACTTCTTAAATGAGAGAAAATTGGCTAAAACGATATAAAAACAACAACCTTGTATCAATTTTGTATTAAATTAGTAGTGGTGAAAATAAGTGTGTCGAAGAAATTGATTACAATAAAAATGCCTTTACTTTACAATTAATAAGAAAGAAAAGGAGATAAAATATTTTAATAGTAAGTTTTTCGTTTTCAAAAATTCCTTTTTAGATATTTCACACATTTAAAATTGAAAAATATAATACAGTTATGTGAAGGATATCATTCTCTTTTCAGTTTATATTCGCAGAATATGAAATATTAAATTTTTTTCAATTTTGAACAACCAAAATTTTCCATACATTTCAGTTGATATTCTAAAAATTAACATATATTATCCTCATTCCAATGAAAACCTTTGTTATATATTTAGAAAAATATTTATAAACTTAGGTTTTCTGTACTTTTTAAAAATATTAATTAAATCTATAGTATACATCACACACAAAATATTGATCAACTTTTTATAAGCATTTATTACAAAATATTTTTAACATCTTCCGAGATACGAAATTACCTTTTAAACTCGATATAACACATCAACTAAATTTAATCCTGGAAAATTTATAGCTTCGATTTCACGTTGACATTTTCTTTTTCAATAATCTGATATTCCACAATAATAAATAACGTATCGGTATATCTTTTTCCTTTTAAGAACTTAAAAATGGCATTTCCTGCTTATAAGTGCTTAAAAATCTGACAACTAAAAAATATTTTAAAACAAAACTAAAATGAATAACATTTTACAGGATTACTTTAAATTTCAATGGGAAACGGATGTTAAACGTTTTTAAACATTTTGTTGCATACGAATAATCTGGTGAAGTTAGACAAAAATGTTTGTGTCATTCCATTTAAAGAATAGCCTCAGAAATAATTTTAAAAAGTCAATTTTATTCAAATTTCGTTTTAAATAGTTGAAACAATTTATCTGCTACAGTGGCTCATACATACATAGCACGCATAAACATTCCTTTATGATTATTTTTTATCATTTTGATGACGCAAACTATAAAAACAAGCAAATTTTCTACCAATACATAAATACATAGTACATTTGATACAAGCATATGCAAGTTTTCTAGTGTATAACACCTTTTTGCATCTTTGAGCTGTATTTGCAGTTAGTCGATGGAAAAAAATGCTTTACTTCTTATCGGATACCCATTAGAACAAAGTTTGCGTTTACATGAACTTTTCTTTGGTTTGTTTCCTGCCTTGTCTTAGGGGACCAATGCCATCTTCTAAAAGGTAAATCTACAACTGACATATGCATACAAATCCCCCAAAATACCTTCACTTCGTTATTTGTGATTGAATTCCTTTTGTTATGGTTTTTCAAATAATATAGAATGAAATAACTACGGTAGGGTAGAGGAAGTGCTGCCCAAACTTTCAACCATAATTTTCATCGCCTCCCCATACAATAAGAATGTATTGAATACAATAGTAATGCATTTTGGCGCTAAAACTACAATTACGATATCAATTATAAATCATACAAATTATTAAGATAAGTATTAAATTTTGTACGTTACTTTTTAAGTAATAGATGTTTTAAGTAAGTGCTTTTAAGTAATAGGATAAGTAGTTGCTTTTTTGGCCTTTCTAATTTTCTGTACTGAAAACAAAAATATTTCGTACACTATCACCATTTGCAACGCCCCAACCTTTTTGAAACCAGTTTTTCTGCGTTGTCTGCTTTGAAAGACAACGTATATATCTCAACTAAATAAAGAAAAGAACTTAGGAGTGTCAGTCTCGAATATTAATCCTTCCTTTGAAAAACCTTACTCTGCATGACAAGTCCGTTGGAGTCACCAGTAATTATTAAACGTTTTTAATTTAGTACTGGCAAATGAATTATCAAATTGTGCAGTACTGATATATTTATGCTTTTATTATATCAATGTAAATGTGTGTATTTTATTTTTTGTTATGTCAGCATGTTTTTTTTTTGCTTTCTTTCTGTCAATTAATATTTTTTAAAAATAATTTTTGACTTTTCTATATGCTCGCACCTCCCACGTTTGGTTATCACGCCCTCTTGGGGAACCGTGTCCCACTGTTTGAGAATAACTCAGTTAAGGTATTTATGAAGAGTAAAAAACTTTTACTTTCTAGAATGGGCCTGATACAACTCAGAAGTTAAATTTTCAAATGTTCCACAATAATTAGCTTAAAAACAGATATGATAAATATATTTGTAACGGGTACTATTCTGGTTCTTCTACTATTTCTCTTGGACAGAATATTCTTTAACGGTGATTTTAATTTTAAAACATTTTCCCGTAAATATGACTTGGTTTAACTACTATTTAGTATCTGTCATTGAGTATGTGAGTTAATGGTTAAACGTGGAATCCAAGTATTAGTAAATGTGAACAATGACTGGTTGGTCACGCGCCTTGAGGATTAGAAGTTGACGTAGATTCCTCCAGGAAGTGGTGAAGTAATCGACCTTGGTACTGACCGAGCTATCGGGCTTCGAGAAAGATCATTACAAGGAGCTTCAACTCCAGATAAGTATCGCTCATCCGATTAAGGGTTAGGATTTCATATTGCTCCCAAAGTAAAGTTATGAATTTGTTTTCTTCATAAAATGCTAAAAATAGAATAAAAGTGGCTATTTTTATGATCATATCTGCTTCTTCCTCTAACTCTCACACATCCATGACCTCACATTCCAGCCAGGATATATTTTAAAAATACGTAATCATTGGTAAAATTAGAATTTTTTTTTCAGATGGTAATTTTGTAATTTTTTTTTCTTTAGTCAAATAAAACTCTGAATATAAATTATATTTTAAGACGTGAAATTCATTATGTAATGCATGTATCGCTACTGAAGCACACAGCAACATTTTTAGATAAAAAAATCTATTATGATAGTTAAATTGGAACCTTTTTTTATCTAAACTATCTAATGCATGCAGTAAAAAACAGATTTAGTACCCTTGGACTAGTTTGTAAGCCATTTCGAAAATTCGAAAACCTGATTAAAATAGTTACTTTCAAATTCAGACTCTGAAAGCAGTAAACAGATGTCAGTAGATGAAGACAAATAAACGGGGAATGCGAGGAGAAAAGAACAAAAAATAGTAAGTCATTACTTCAGTTTTCCTTATTTTCTCCTGTGTTATAAAGAAAAAAAAACAATGAAAACTCTTTTCGAAAAGAAAAGTTGAGATGAAGTATAAAGGAAGGATTATCATCTTTTTCTCGTTTGATAAGAAAACTGAAAGGAAAAATAAAGAATTTCCATCTGGAAATTACAGAAATATGTTTTTCGCCTCCTTTCCAGGTAATGTGTATTCTTCTTCAGCTCTGCCAGGATGAAAGGCTTCAAGTGTATTAAACTTTCTGAGTAGGAGAAGTTTTCATAAATAAGTAAAGTAAACAACACCTTATATGCTTAAGCCATGGAAGTTTTTCTACAACTGCATATTTCTTTCTAGGCATAGAAATACCTAGAAATGTTATAGACAAAAAAAAGTCAGATAAATTATAGTAATAGTTAGTTGTTTCTATGAATTAAAATTGCTCTACATGTAAATGTTACGCTTATAGATTCCATTTTTATATAAATCACTTTAAAGGATCAAAATGTTTTCTGTAAAATTTAGTTACAATAGGGCAGGGATGGTGAACCAATGGCACGCCACCTATCAAAACGATTTCCATTTTAATTCAAAATATCAAAATTCAATATGAAATATTACGAACAAACGCGAATGATCGGTCGCAGTTTTCAGCGAGATTTTCTCTCAGTTCAAAAAATAATTAAAAACACTCAAATTTTTCATATACTCTGATGTGACTTCATTTAATAAACTAAATTTGTCCCGATTCGATTGGTTGTAAATTGAACTGATAGATATCCAGTCTAGTTCAATATAGTTTCAAAAATTTGTTGAAAAAAGGAGAAAGTTGGAATTGATTGAAACAGAAAGCTTAACAAGCCCTATAAATAAAAATTCTAGTAATGAAATTTTTGAAACTTGGAATTCGATTCCAGATACATTTAGCTGTTTGAAGAAACTGGCTCATGCTATTTTAAACATATTTTTATCTACCTATGCCTGCGAGTCATTATTTTCAAAGATGAATAACATCAAAGACTCGCTAAGAATCCGTTTGGCAGATTGCTCCAATTCAGCATGCATTCTGCTAAAAGTAACATCTTAGAATCCTAATACAAGTTATTTGTCATCTAATCTGCCACAACAAAATTCACAATAATGTTGCTTTAATTTGAATTACACGTACAAATAAAACATTTACTACTGCACAGTGCAAAATGTATTTTTTCGTTGTAGATAAAGAGTTTTGAGTTGTTAGTACATTGAGTTTTATTATTTTCTCAATAACCTCAAGCCAAAATTATTTGACGGCACGTCTATACCTCATTAAACATTTCTTAAAGAAAAAATGGCACGTTGATACAAAAAGGTTCGCCACCCCTGAAATAGAGTAATGAAAGCTCACTTGAATTTGAAAATATAATTTGTTTTGAACTCATTTAATGCTCAAATGAAAAATTCAGGGAAAAATATAGAATTATATAATTTATTATCTGTTTCGAAAATATGCCTTGCGTAATATACTAACCCCTTAACCGATTTTCCCGTACTCTGTACGGCCACTGATATTTTTTTTTACTTTAAATTTTTGATTTGCACATATTTTTAATTGTTATAGTGAGATTATGAGTGCTAGTGTTTTTAAGAGATGCAGTTTGTACATGGTATACTGGAATACTTCTCATCCGGGATTTTTTGTGGTGAAGACGAGAATTTAGATTCTTGAAAATATTCTATAAAATAAAACAGGGATTGGAAAGGCAATGAGCAATATGTTGTTTGAGAAGAAATGAAAACATAAAGGCCAATATTATTTCTGTTCCCATTGCAAATTAAGACTTAGTATTACACTTGTAATGATTTCCCTCAGCTCTTGGTTAACTACTTATTCCAATATGAAAATCATAAAAAAAAAAAAAAATAAATAAATAAAATGGTATATTCTATTACAGTTCAATATCAAAAGGGCCTGTAACAATTTCGAGTCTCTTTCGTACTCTCTCCCGTTCTTTCGATCTTTCAAGCCAGGAGACCGCTGTACTTCGCGGGCTCGTTATCGCTCTTCATATCGCTCAAGGGACGTCCGAACGGCTCCCTTCAAAAATCCAGTCTTTTTCTTTGTCTGGACTCTCTCGCCCTTCTTATATCATCTCTCTTTCTCCTAGTCATCCACCTCTCATCTCTTTGTCGGCCTCAGTCCCCCTGGTTCTTCTGCCGCCTTCCGATCTCGGCTCCCTTGATGTCTTACCCTTCTGCCGCACCAAATCGGTCTAGTTTCTGCTAGTCCCAAAGAGGCGCCTAGGCTGGGTGCACATTTGTACGTTCTCAGACGCGACGTCGTCACCGAGTTCTGGGAAAATGAATACACAATGATAAGGCGCCTCTTTTTGAATTCGGTCAGCTGGGAAAAAGGTGCCGAAACTCGACCACTAGCTCGAAATTCCTTCCAGCAATGGGAAATGCCTGGAATTTTCGAAGCTTCATGGCAAGGGATCTGTTGGAAAATAGGTGAAAGAGATATGCTTCGTCACACACTATTCTTCAAATTGTGTGCGCATATACCGTATTTATTCGAATCAAAACCGCCTTTGATTCAAAGCTGCAAACCTATTTTTTAACAAATTTATGTGAAAAATGAAAAATAGTGTAAAATGGTTTATCAAGATATCCAATGTTGCGAAAGTAAAATAAATTTAAAAAGAGAATAAAAATAAGTGAATAATTAGTTATTTTACAAGTATTATAAAGTTTTAACTACATACATGAGCCTGTAATTGCTCTAATTGCCCCATCAAAAAATTCTTTTCTAAGCCGCAGCAGATTTTACGAAGCATTAACATCGGAAAAAAAGTGTGGCTTAGATTCGAGTAAATGCAGCATACACGCACATGTACACAAAATCTTCAACCGTTTGAAAAAAGAGGCAAGAACATTTTGAGGAAGTATAAGAGAAAATCTTTTAAGATGCATGAAACATTCATCTCATAACACGCAAAATATACTTATAAAAAGTAAGCATTTTGGGGTTTTTGTGTTCCACAGTTATAAAATTAAAAAATAGTGTGAAAACTTTAAAACTGAAAATTAAAATAAAATTCCTGGTTATAAATTCCTCTGCTTGAATTGATAATAATTTTGCTCAATAATGATTTGATAAAGACACATTGTTAACAGTTCAAAGAGATCAGTTTTCCTTATTAAACACATAATAATTAAAATTAGAGGTTTTAAAATGTATGTTTTACTTTAAAAAAAAACAATGATTTAAACTTCTAATGTATATGAATTAAGAATATTTAGTAGATTTCAGTAAACATTTTCGTGGGATTGAGTGAGTATTTATTAATATCACAGTATAAAGCAACATGAGGGCTATTGGCGACGGACCTCGGGAAGTTGAACCTCGGTCAAGTGACGATGACGACATCTAAGCTGGCATCCGCTGTCCAAACTACCACACCACTCCATCAGGAGGCCTTCGAGCAACGACGGATTTAACGTGTATAAGTGCCTCTACATGGCGGGTTTTCAGTTGCACTGGAGCTCGAACACGTGACACACCCTTCTCGAGCTCGTGACCACTAGGTTACCAAATCCCCTAAAAAATTAAGGAATGTGTATTTCAGGTTAAATTTTTAACTCGGGAGAGGTCGCGTAGGGCTCACGCCAGGTGTCACCCCAGGATCATGAAATCGTAATTTCTGTGGGAAAACTGTTTATTTGTTACCAATGAACTTGAAAGTATCCTCCTATATCACAGTCTTCATGGGAACTAAAATGTATTTATCACATATCTCCCTCTTTTTTGGCAGTGAGAAGCATTTTTTTTTCCTTTAACAATCTTAAGGTACTTGTTTTGACTGAGTTCCCCGTACGACCAATAAATTCTATATGAACATGCTAAATTCCCCTGTGAACGAATAAGTGATTTTGTTTGCTGTGTTGTACGACTCATTATAGTTTATAAAAGAAAAATGAACAGAATAAAAAAAATAACAAATAAGCATCTGTAATCCCTATTGGATGATGAATCTTCGTAAAAGGAATTGATCTAGCAAGGGAAAAGCCTAATGAAGTAATGGATATTAATCGTGATAGCTAAAGTAAATTTCAGGAAAGCGACAAACAAAACATGAAGCGTTTGAGTTGAAAGGAAAATCTTGAAATGCTACCTAAAGACCTTCATCAAAACAGATTTGAAAGTATAAGTTTACTGCAACACACGCTGCACCCTGTCAATTGATTGATTGATTGAATATTAACGTAGCACTTTTCAGCTACACGAGGGCTTTTGGTGACGGACCACGTAATTTTGAACCATGGTCAAATGACGGGGATGACACCTGAGCTGGCACCTCCTTTCCTAACTACCGCACCACACCAACGGGAGGACGTTTCAGCTCTCGACAGATTTAACGTGCATCTCTGCCATACAAGGCGGGTCTTTAGTGGTACTGGGCTAGAACTCGTGACAAGGCAAGCCACGATCCGATACCTATACCACTCGGCTATCGCGGCCACTGCGCCCTGTCAAAAAGACACAAGCAAGAAAAGGTTCAACATACTATTTGTCGATAATCGAAGGACAATAAAACTACAACAACTTGAACAAAATATGACAGTTTTGCCTATAAATATCATTCCTGTAATGTTATCGAAAAGTATTTGTGATTTGTGGGATTTATCAAAATCATGCACATTTGAAACATTTTTCAGATTGATTGAAGTTTTTTTTTAATTATCAAAGAAAAATTAAGAAGTCCTTAAAAGTATATAAACATACTTTCTTTTAATTAAGTTATTCACTGTAATTACGATTTTTATCGTGTATAGTAAAAATAATTACATAAAAAAAGGATTAGGGCAACTCCATCATCCAGCGCAAATACTAATGTCAGTATCAAGTGCATGACTTATCTCGAGTTAAGTATAACGATTCTCTTTAAAAGCATAGTTATACATTTATATTTTTATTTGGAAAAATGAGTTTTCAGAATTAATAAAACAATAATAATAAAGATAATTATATATTATATGCTTGAAACTGAGATTTGGGAAAAAGTAAAAAACCTCTCCAAATCAACAAAAAAAGAAAAAGAAAAACACTGCCAACATAGATTGCAAAGTTTTCACTGTTAATATAATACGAGATAAGTAGGTGAAATAAATATTTATTTAAAATTTTTCATTATTATTAACATATTCTTACTTAAGACATTAAAAACAAACACTCAAAACTGATTCAATAACCTTTTACCACATCAAACAAAACTACAACGACTGATCAAATAAAATTAATATATTCTCTAAAAAAGTTACAGTTCAAGTTCAGGAAAAAAATTAGTTTCGTTTCTGAAGAAAAAAAAATATCACTTTAAAGGAAGAAGAGCAGAACAAATGTTTTCTTGAAAGATTTTGTAAGGTTTTTTACCCACTTGACAATCCTACGCAAATACTGAATCACCGAAGAAAAAAATGAAAATTGATGTGATAGAAAAACTAGATCAGAAATAATAAATTTTTGTCTTTACTTTAACGAAAAAGAATAGTTCGTCTTACATTTCCTTTCCTTTTAATCCTTTCAAATGTAATGACAGTAAAAAAAGAAAGAATTTTCTGGAAAAGCATCTTGAAAAGATACCTTTGAAGTCCGAAAACAATCAAATTCTCAGCGGAAAACTATTCTTTTTCTCTATTGGAAACAATCCTTAAAATTGCTTTTTCCATTTTAGTCGCATTATAAATTTGAGATTACACTAAGAACATGTGGAATTAAATTCATATTACTTCTATTAATTTTTTTTTTCTCTGTTCAGAGATTTTATCAAAAAAGATCACAGTTCTCAGAGACTTAACGCACTGGGTTTTATTTCATTTTTATCCAAAGGTTGTTTTTTTTTTTTAGTTAAAGACAATTTACGACGCTAATTAATTTTACTTAAATATTCGAATAAAGAGTTTAAAAAAGTAAAAAGAAAAATATAATTCTAATTTGAAAATATTTGTGCTTAGTAATTTTTTGACGGTTAATATTGTCAAGCATATCAACTAAAAAAGGATGTTTAGAAGATGCAAGATTTTAGGAAGCCTTAAATTTAGCAACTTATTTATTTAAACAAATATCATTTATAAATTTATGCATACTTTTTAAAATTTATTCAATGTATTAAACTGCTTTTAGACTGTGCCGTCATGAAATATGTGCAACTTAATAGGCAAAAAAATATGGAAACTACCTCAATAGCCATATTTTCAGAAATTGTGACATTGATAAATGAGAATACGGTTAGACGGTGTATTTAAATTTGATGTGTTACTTTCTAGTTAAAATTTTATCCATGAGAGATTTAATTTTGTAACTTTTAGAGTTTTAATTATTCATCTAAATTAATTTATTTTTGAGTTGTAGAAATTTTATTTTAACTTCTGAACTAGTTTGCCCGTACATCGTACGGGCTACTGAAAGCTAGCCACAACGGTTTTCCCGTACCCTGTAATGACATTGATATTTTGCTTCAAGACTTTTTAAAGTAAAAAGTCGTATATAAAATATCTAAATAATGTGCAAACATACAGAACACTGATTCATTGTACAATTAACAATATCATTAACGCAAAAAAAATACTGTACAGTAACTTGCTGTCAAAATATGTGTTTATAACTATTTTTAATTACCAATTTCGTTGTCGACTGGTTTTCATTATTATGCAAACCAACGATAAGCAGCAATTGTTAAGTTATTCTCCTTTAAAATGTCTCCAACTTTAGGGTGAACATCCAAATATTTTCCATATTTGGGCAATTTATTTTTAAACTAGATTCCCAGCCAAGTATCTATTTAATAAAAAAAGGGGCCTAATAACCGTATCCAAAAACTGCACATTCAAGACCAAAATCCAGTTTAGAACATGTTTTGCTCAGCATAAAGAAAGCAACTCTATCATTGCCATCACCATTATCAACTTAAAATCTAAACACACGATAGTCCTCTTAAAAAAATAATAAATTTTAAAAAAAATTCAAAACTTTACTGTAAACAAAAGTCATTTTCCCCACATTACGCTCCTGTGAAACTGAGTGCGTCTTTTTCTATGTTTTGATATGATGCACCAAACGACCTTATTTCGCTGTGACGCAGAAAGTCCTTTCGTTTGGCATCGAAAGAGCATCTTATTTCGGTACACAACGGCGATTTCCCGAAAAATCCTGGGACAAATTCGCTTATCACAGCAATCGTAATGGCTCGTAGAGGAGGAAAAATTTCCCGATAAAACTTTTGGAATGTGTTTCTGAGGGGTGTTGGAAGCTTACTCCTCTATAAATTCAGCAGATAAGAATCTTAAACTGTTTCTGATACAGCGGAGCTTATCAGGTTTGGGGTTTTTATGGGAACTCCATATCTCTCCATTATAACCGCCTTGTTAAGCTTGTACTTTAAATTTGGGATATCTGATACGGCGGTGCTTGGACAAATTTTTAAAGGGGAAGTGTTTTCAGTACTGATAATGCAGTGAGTTTTGAAAAGCATTAAAAGTGTTCTTTCGTTGGGTGATTTTCCGTTGAATTGGGTTTTTTAATCAATTTTCTGGACGTAATCGATTAAAGTATCATACGCGCAATTTGTTCATTAAATAGTCTGATGGAAATTTAATTGATTTCTGTTACTGGAAAAGTATCTTGTGCTGGTATCTTGTATGGTAAACTTCAAAGTATTATCAAGACAGGTTAACCCATCTTGAATGCTGAATAAGTAATTTAATTGCATATTGTTTAAAGCTACAAGTCTTGTTTCCTTGTATTTTCAAAATAACAAATCAATTTAATAAATAAGTATTTGATCGAATTTGATAAATCGCAATAATTTCTACTTTTTATGTTAACAATGATGCTATATTACTTTTTTTATGTTACAAAAATAATTTTTCTTCTAAAAATTAAAATGATACCGGTGGGAATGATGTAATACTAACTAATTAACATGTATTGTACTATTTTCACCACAGAAATTACATTAGAGTTATTCACTTCCTCATATTAAGTGGTAATTAACCCTTTATCTACCGACGGTACTTATAAGTACCACTCCCTTTAAAATAACATAGAATAACCAATTTTACGAATATTCTGACAGTACTTAGCAGGAATATTCTTTGAAATCCACTCTTCCAAGATATGTAGCAGCACGAGTTCTATGATGAGTATTTTAGCGGGGAAGGCGAATAGTTTTATAGCAGTAATTGCGTTTTCAGCGGATTGCAAAGATTATCTTTTTTGTTCCGAAAAAATTGTTAATGTCAAAATTTAAGTTTCTTATCATTTTTTTTTCGTATGTTAATGAGGACTTTAGAAAACGGTTTGACTCCTTATTACAAGTGGATAGTGCATATAATTAATTTTAAACTTAAATATTTCAATTAATTAATTAGCTCTAACGGATTAAACTTCCCAAAATTGAGTATTTTGTTTATGTATATCCCTTAATTTTCAAAGTAGTGATCCAAAAAAATATTGCATGAAAAAAAACTGCAGTAAATCATAATGCGGTAGATAAAGGGTTAAGTTGATCTTTATTCTAAGATTCAATATAATATACCGTAAAATCCGGCGTATAACGCGCACTTTGAATACAAAAAATAAGATCGAAAATTACGTCGTTATACGCCGGGTATAAAAACGATAGCTTTAAAAATAACAAAAAGGATGGGCATGCAAAAAATTCACTTCTAGATGTATCGAAGTACTGTTTATTTAAAAGAAATGACTTGCCTTATGAACAAGAGCAGTTGTAAATCTAGAAGTATACTATTTTTTCAAAAGTCTGGGATAATACATCGATTTAAATACTTAAAAAAAACATAAAAACAATTCATATTAATACTTCAGTTTTCTTCCTTAAAAAGGGGGTGTGCGTTATACAGCGAATAGACCTCAAAATTGAAAAAATTAGCTTGAAAGTATAGGTGAGCGTTATACACCGGTGCGTATAATACGCCGGATTTTACGGTATATAACTGCGATTTAACCATATTTTGATGCTTAGCAATACCGGTTTTGTAGATGAAACATAAGAAATAATGAAATAAAATGATACGGATGAAATATACAAAATTTTTAACATTGGTATTTTTACTTACTAAACAATTTTATGCCTTTCATGTATTTTTTGTTTAGATCAATTTTAGTCCACATTTTTATTTATTGCTAATTTGGCAAATTATTATCTCCATATTAGATTAAAGCCCTTTACCAAAATTCATTCTCTTCTTAAGGTGTGGTATGAAATAGGATTTTACCCATTTTTCCATATATGAAAAAATATCTGTTGTTTTTACTTATGCTACCTGATCTCGACTGTATCAGGTTATTTTCATTTATAAACGCCTTTCATTTTTTAATGATGACTTTGTTTATTTTTCACTAATCCACAATAAATTCTTTATTAAAACTGTTTCAAAAACTGTTTTAAAACTGTTTCGAACAAAAATACACGTTTTCGAAATTTGTCTTTTTGAATAGTCGAATATGCAGGGTTGCATGCCTGCGCGTGTGTGAGTGTATATTCAAACTCGCAGCTGCCGTTGTTTCAATGAGGTCAAAGGCTCGAATCGTTGTGAGACTTAAAATTTACTGTACAGAAGGTTTTATGCCCGTGAAATTGGTCAAGGGTCATACTCAATTGGAAACTAGTATGGCATGTATAAGAAACGAAGAGACACAAGACTGAGATTATCTGAAATATATATTGGTCAAAGATATTACATGTGCTGTAGCAATACTCTTTGAAAATTGTATGGGTGCAAGCACTCCCGTTGCATTACACGATAAACACTACTATGAGCAACGACAGCTCGTAAACTGGTTCTCGGAACGGTATTCAACGCATTTTGTTCCAAACTTGGAGTCCGAGTCACTCACTATCAGAGGCATAACGGAGAATATTAGGGCCCCTCTGCAAAGTCAGGTTTTGCCTTTAATATTTTAGAAATTGATTGAATATGTCCTTGGCGTCAGTCAGGCTTTGGGCCCCCTAGAATCGTGGGTCCCAGGTGATGCGAGGATGTACGTTACGCCTTTGCGCAATATGCCTATTTATTACCCGGTAATGATCCATATTAATCCAAATTGTGATGCAAATTAGTAAACTTCGGGTGGTTCGGCACATCTCCCTGAGGATACTTTTCGCGATACAGTCTTTCAGTTGATCATACATTTTCTGCGATCAATTCGTAAATCAGGTGCATATCTATTAGTTTGGTGTTCGTAAAACGTTCTTTATTTCTCTGCGGGCGATAACAGCTCAAATCACTACGATAATGCAGGTCTGCTTCCTCCAATGTTCTTGTGAACAGTGCCACCTACGGCCGAACGAAGACGTTACCGACTATGAGTTCCTGTGTCCCCTACCTTCTCATAAAGTTTGCCCCAATAATCCCGGAGCACCTTGTATAAATGCCTAATGATTTTATTTTAAGTTGCTCTAATCACAAAAAAAAAAGAAATTTGAAAATGAATAGAGAATTTGAATACAATTTATTTTTAAAGCCTCTTCAATTTCCCGAAATAGTACCAACAAGGTTATATCTCAAATTTTTAAAATCATTCATTAAAAATCTTCATGAGTGCTTCTTCCAGTATATTTATAAATAAAACATTTTATATATATAAGCCTATTATAAAGCAGAAAGAGAGGTGAATGACAAACGACATTCCATCATAAAAAATCCAAAGAGCATCAATTGTAAATTCAGTCCCGACACTCCCCGGTATAGTGAATTTTACATGTACCATCCCCCGAAAAGAAAAGTTGCTTCACAACTAATATTCAAGATGCTGCGAAAGACATACATCTCATAATCGATCGACAGCAGAGAAAACAGCGACGCCCTGAATTTGAAGTCTCACCATTATTTATCGAGGCCTTATTGAATGTTGGGGTGTCAAATCCTTTTGTAGTACTCCGCTGCAGTTAAAGGGATAGTTCACCGTTTTTTCATGAGCTTGTCACTTTGCTGTCGACTCAGGAAACGGATATAAATGTTTCATTGTAAATCGTAACAATGGGAGTATTGCGTATGATCTTCCTTTCGACAAAGGCATTTAGATTGGGTAATATCCGATCCGTGAGTTGGATACGAGATTTCGGAACGAGCCATCAGATGCTATTATGTAGTGCATGAATAGAATCCGAGCTGACTTCAGAAATTCGGAATTGTAATATTTCCAGTGAAATAAACAATGCTTTTGTGAATAAAAATTTATAATTTAACTCGTATATTCTCATATTTTCTCTCACACTTCATTTTTTAGATATTATATTCGTCTAAATGTTCAAAACCCCTTTATATAATCAAAAACAATTTATTTTTATTGATTCGAATTTCTTAAAAATACCGTAATGAATAAAGCTACACACACACTATACACACGCGCGCCATATATATATATATGTAATAATTCCCTCTAACATACTTTTAATTAACTCTTTTTAATGATCTAGAAATAATATTTAATTATTAGGTTTAAAAATAAACATTATAATCTTAATCGTAATCGCCTGAAACGAAATCCCTGTCCCGCGCATTCTATCCAATCAGAACTAATATTACGTAATAGTCAGGCGATTGTGCACTGTTGGTATATAAACACAAAAATCTGATGTAATCGCGCTCTTTCTCTGCTTGCCGCCATCATGTAAGGTTGTAAATACTTCAGCTTTCTTTGTCTTTGTGTTGTGTCCTCCAAAATGCCGCTGTCTATTCAATTTGAAAATGTAACGTAATTGTGCTTTAATCTGCTGATGTGAGCTCATAATAAAGGAGGTAAAGGTATTCTGAAAATGTCGTTTTCTTCAAAAAATGATATATATATATAATCACATACACTGGCCAACACTACTTTGATATATAGCATATATATATATAAATGGTAAATGGATGCTTGTATATATGAAATCACATCATTCCAAAACCGTTCAACCGATGACCATGGAAATTGACATGCACTACAGCATATCGAACTCTGCACCGTTTAATCAATCGCCAAGTTGCCAGCGTGGTTGCTCAAAATGATGAGAACTTGACTCTATCACCAACATTTCGCTATGTTTCTGTTTAATCGCCATTATAATGTAAGGAACGGCGTTGCTTGCGAATATTACAATTTTAACCTAAAATAAATACAAGAAAAAAAATATTAACGTATTACACATCCAGGTATAAATTATTTATATTATTTTGAGAGTTCATTACACAAAATGTGTAACAATGTGTAACTTTTGTTGAGCAGAGATCAGCTTAGGAAGATGTTTTCAAAAATCGACCCACAGGAGTGTTACGGGGTGTTATAAATAAAAAAAATATTCTTTTTTTTTAATCAGCTTACATCTGCAGACTTAAAATTTAACAAATAAGGGGTTTTTGTTCAACTGAGATATGCAGATTTCCTTTTTTGTTTTGTTTAATTTATACATTCACGTAAAATTAACTCATTAAAAACTTTTTTTATCCTTCAATCAGTATTGTTTAATTCTTTAATTCAACAGTGCAAAGAACGGATACACCAGCTAGTTTATATTATCTAATTTTAAATATTAGTATCTCTCATATTTAGGGTATTTTATGTGTGAGTGTGCGAGTTTCCGTATGATGTGTATGCGTGCATGTGTCACACATTAAAAAGCGTTAAAGTTTTACTATTACAGAAATGTAATTATTTCTCACAGTTTGATATTTAAGTGCTTAATTTTTTTGTTTGTGTTAATTATTCGGTGAACAAAACTTTAAGATGTATTGCTCTTTTTACATCAGGTTATATATACAAATTTCTTGTTAATCAATTTCATTCAGTTTCATTGTGAAGTATTTTTATATTTAAAAGTGTGTGTATAAAAATAAATCGTTAAACAAAACCAAGAGGGCTGTCTTACAAAGTTATTTTATTTAACTTTTTATTATTTTCAATGGGCTGCGGATTGGTTTTTACCATAGCAAACCTAGTACCCTTCCCGGAGTCTGGTATTACTTTTTAGTGTGCACCATATAAGTATATACCAATTGCCGCAACGTAAATTTGACTCCTAGTTTCCACCCGAGAGAGGGACCTCAATTCTAGCGATGCAAAATTGTTCCAGGTAATTTTAATTTGCCGAGAACACCCAAGACAAACAGGCAGTCAAGAGATGTTTTACATGCAGCATAATTGTACGACATAGATGTTGATTTTTACATCAGGAAAATCCATTGACTTCGACCTGTAGACGCGGTACCTAATGTCAAGGTAATGGACTCGTGGCTGGCGTGTCATGAGTTCGAACCCAGTACCATTAAACCTGTGTAGGGAGCACAATGCACGTTAAATCTGTCGAGACCTCAAATGTTCTGCAGTTGGTGTGGTATGGTAGTAAGGAGAGGGAAGTGCCAGCTGAGGTGTCGTTCTCGTCACTTGACCCTATTTCAAAATTTCCTGGCCCGTCGCCAAAAGATCTCGTGTAGCTGAACAGTGCGACGTTAATATTCAATAACTCATTGACTTGGGCCGTGTTCGAACTCGTAATCTTGTCCTCACAAGGCCAGCGCCTAACCAACTATGCCACCAGTCCGGCCTTTTATTTGATATTTAATTAAAAGCTATTATTAATAATCGGATGAGATGAATGTAAAAAATTCTTAACTTTTTAGAAAATCTTATAGTGTTAAGAAATATGATGTAGTGCAACTATATATACATTAAAAAAATAAAACTTCTAATATCCCTCTTTATTTTTGTACAGTTCTTCTTAAAAAATAAGTAT
Source organism: Trichonephila inaurata madagascariensis (assembly GCA_019973955.1). Classification (NCBI taxonomy): domain Eukaryota; kingdom Metazoa; phylum Arthropoda; class Arachnida; order Araneae; family Nephilidae; genus Trichonephila; species Trichonephila inaurata. The sequence goes on from BMAV01000626.1 coordinate 48,836, forward strand.
TACAGTTTTTTTTTTTTGAAAATTAAAAATTACAATATTTAGCAAGTTATTTTAAGTAATTGCATTTATAATGAGACTTGTTAGTATACACGGTGAATATTAGTTATGATTTTAAACTCAAATTTAATTTAAATGGACTGGACAGGCCAAATAATTACAATATGTATATTAGATATTCTTTAAGTTACATTTTTTAATTGGGGATTCTTCGAATCGCTTAAATAATGTTATATATTAAGACAAATCGGTGGCATATACA
>BMAV01000629.1:5668-16502 GCA_019973955.1 Trichonephila inaurata madagascariensis
ACCCCCCCCCCTTGTGTGCGCCACTGGAGACAATTTTAAATAAAAATTTCTAGGAAAAACCGGTATTTAAAATTTGTGAATACCGGTATTACAAAATTGTACAAATGGCTCAAAATACCGGTATTCTATATACCGGTATTGCAATCCTTAATTACAGCGAACTCAAACTTTTCAGTGGTATTGACGTTTCAGAGAATGCACTGTGAAAGTGTCTAAGACGACGATAGCTCTGGACATCCGCAGACTTCCCGCACCGTTGCCAATGTTGAAAAACTTTCTGCTTCAGTACGTTAGAATACGCTTCAAGCTAAGACGGGGTGAAAATGAAAACAACTGCTTTGCCTCTTCCTTCTTTTATTCCCCTGATTTCGCCTCCTGAAACTTCAGGATATTTCTAGAACTGGCACGTCACTTGCAGGGTCGTCGATTTCAATCTGCAGATGAAGTTAAAAGTGCATATCGCAGACTGAATTAAAAGACATGGCTAAAAATGGATTTCAGAAATGTTTCGATGAACTTAACGAGCGATGGCAAAAGTGTGCTGTTGCTCAAGGGTCTTATTTCGAAGGAAGATGTGTTTCAGCAATTTGACGTAATATTTTTTGAGTTATAGACTCAGTCCGCGGAACTTTTTAATCCTACTGCGTAGAAGACAAGATTAAAGAGTTCTCAAGCAAATATATATATTAAATATTCCTTAAGTAAATTAATAAACTAAAAGAAAAATATAACACAATTACTCACCTTGTATTGAAAGAAACCTGTTTTTCTCATTTTGGTTTTTATTATCAACAAATTAAGAGGTTATGAGGGTGGTCCCAGAAGTACCCGGCCTGACCGAGAGATGGTGGTAGTTGTTTGAAAAATATCACTCTATTAGAAAGTACGCAATCTACAAAAGCATATGTTTCAAGTTTGAAGACGCCGCTTGTTAAATATTAGTTTTGCAGCCATCAATAGTGAGTGTTTTCAGTGAATTTGTGAAAATGGAGAAAATGGGTCATCGTTACGAGATACAATACTTTGATTTGAAAGGCATCAGTGCAATATAAAAGCTAAACTAGATTCTACTCTGAGTGAGTCTGCTCCATCGTTTACAACAGTAAAATATTGGATAGCAGAGTGTAAATGAGGCCGTACTAGCTGCCGAGCATCGCAGTGGTCGACCAAATGAGGTGACGACTCCAGAAATGGTGAAGAAAATCCACAAAGCGGTACTGGAAGATCGTCGACTGATAGTGCGTGAGCTAGGGTACATTGTACGCATTTCAAAAAGTGCGGTACATCGCATATTATCTGAAAATTTGGACATGAGAAAGCTGTGTTCAAGATGAGTGTCGCGTTTGCTCACACGCTCAAGCAAAAACAGTGTCGTGAAAATGTTTCAGTTGAGTGTGTGGCGGTGTGATATCTATATGAACTAGAGTACCAACATCACGCGAAGACGATCGTTTTGGCGTGATGGATTTACTCGCGTTCGGAACGGAAGGTACCCAGAACGAATCTTCCTTCCTTCATTGGTGACCCTGGCCGTACAAAGGAACCACACCCTTCACGTTCCACAGTCGTGGCGCCCTCTATCCACCGCAATAGCAACCAAGCTGTCAAACATTGACGGAAAATAAGCCTTTAATTCTTAAAGTCGTCTCACACAAATGACGCAATCAAACCGTCACACAAATGGCGCAATTCTCAAAGCCGTCTCGCACGAATGATGCAACCCCCCAAGTGACACAACTGCTTACATGCTCGCCACGGATATGGTATCGTTTGTTCGCATATTCGCCGAATCACTGGCAGGGGAGTATGTGGCGGTGCGATATCTATATGAACTAGTGCCAACATCACGCGAAGATGATCGTTTTGGCGTGATGGATTAAGTACTCGCGCTCGGAACGGAAGGTACCCAGAACGAACCTTCCTCTTTCAAGTGCTTAGTGAAGTTTCACAGCAACAAAGCAGAATTTTTGCTCCATTTCATAACCATGGATGAAACATGGGTCCATCACTTCACACTAGAGACAAAAAAACAATCAAAACAATAGACTGAAAAGGGAAAACTGGCTCCAAAGAAGGCGAAGACCTTTCCATCTGCAAACAAGGTCATGGCGTCGGTTTTTTGGGATGCGCGTGGGATAATTTTCATTTACTTTCATGAAAAAGGAAAAACTATCAACGGTGAGTATTGCTGCGAACTTATTGCAACGTTTGAGCGAAGAAATAAAGCAAAAAGGCCGCTTTTGGCTAAGAATAAAGTGTTGTTTCTTCAAGACAATGCACCTGCTCACAAATCCGTTATTGCAACGGCCAAAGTTAATGCACTAAAACATGAATTCCTACTTTATGCAACCTTTTCGCCATACTTATCCCCCTCAGATTATTTTCTATTTCCAAACTTGAAAAAATGGCTCAGTGGTCAAATATTTTTCAATGATGAAATAATGTCGGCAGTTAATGGCTATTTTGAGGAGCAAGACAGTTCCTATTATAAGAAGGGTGTCGAACTTATTGAACATCGCTGGGAAAAGTGTATAGAGCTGAAAGAAGAGTTCGTTGAAAAATATATTTTTTACAAAATTTTTGTGTTTTCTTTGTTAAGTCGGGTACTTCTGGGACCACCTTCTTACCACTAGGTAAGGCAACCTCCAGTTTGGCTGATATATATCTGAGCTTCTTCGAAAAAATGATAATATAGATACTAAAACCTTGACAAAAACAAGGCAGAGTTTTGGAATTTACGATTAAAAAAGGATAATAATTTTATAAAATACGATATTTATGATATAAGAGAAACCTATAATAACAAACAGCATTCAAGTGCCTTTTTGAACAAACAGTATTCACACCTCAATATATTGAAATATTATACTTAATTACCCACAAAGAGAAATAATGATTTAGTTACTAATCATAAATCAAATCTCAGTAATTAAAAAAAATTTATACGCGACTATCTTGCTAGCTTCCTATGTTTATATATTTATAAAAATGATGTAAAAATTATAGATTATCAGAATTTTGCATTCTTCAATTTAAACTATTCGATTCTCTCTCTCTCTCTCTTTTTTTAAAAAATTCTTTTAGTTTGAAACATTTTATATACAGATGACATCATAGTAATAGTTTGTATCCTGTTAACTGATATTTCAATGCGCAGTACGCATTTGTTTTTCATTTGTTCTTAGTTAATGTAACTTTTTGGAAACTTTAGGTATGCCTTTTGAATTTATGTTTGTACTTTTTAATTTTTTTTTCTTTTTGCTACTATTTCAATTTATATAGTATTCTTTTAAATTCGTTTTTTTTAATAGTATACTGTTTAAATACATATGCAAATTTTAGGCCTTTGTTTTTAGTTTCTATTCTTCATTATTTTCGTGAATAAATTTATGTATAAATTTTCTACTGAAAGAGGGGAAGGTTAGAAATCCTACATATGAAGCTGAACGCTACTTCATCGCCGTAAGTCAGAGGCAGCTTTAGAAAACACAATAGTATTCCATTTTGGTCCATTGTCTTTTTCCTCTTTTTATAGACCTCATATTCTTGAATTCTTCTATTTCAGAATTTAAGTTCTTCAGCATTTATATACATAATATACAAATGCATTATGAAAATGAAACATTATGCATTATATATATATAATGTTTCATTTATATCTATAATCATTCTCTTGATTTATTATATATTTAAATTGACGAATTATTTTTTTCTTTTCAAATAAATTAAGACTATCAAGAAGATTTTCAAAAAATTAAAATAACTTATGTCAGGAGTGGGGTTCGAACCCACGCTCTCTTTCGAGAACCAGAGCTTAAATCTGGCGCCTTAGACCGCTCGGCCATCCTGACGCCGATTAATGATAATTTTTATCGGATGACATAAAATGGAAATAGATATGCGAAATATTATAATTTCATATCAGCTGCCGAAATGCAAACAATATTGCTAACATAGCACATGCAATATTCTTGTATATGCATTAGGGTATGAGGGTATTTTCCCCGCAATGAATAAATAATAGTATTATAAGACTGGAATTTACCGATTCTTTAATAAGTTACTTACAAAATCTTATTAGTTCGGTCACTTTTTTAATGTCTTTTTTTTATTCGTTTTAATGATGAAACATATAATTTAAATGTTCGTGACTTTTTATTGCTTAGAAGTTGCTTAATACCATTCACTTTGTGATAGCTTTCTGTAACAATCACTGCTCCGTGATTCAGTTATTCTTTTGTTCGTGTGATGTGGGATTTAGAAGATGGAGTGCCAGCTCAGGTGATCAAAATTACGAGGTCCGACGTGTGCTTGTGTTGTTTTTTACGGCTCTTGCAGATGGGTGTTCGAAGCTTTTGGCCCTGTCAAGCTCTAATCTCCTATGGACACGTTCTACTTTGTAAACAACAACATTGAGCCAAAACCGAATGACTTCCAATCCTACTTCCGGTGTAATGTCGATCTATGGGAAAATATCGAAATTAAACTGAGTTTTTCAAACTTCTAATCCAAGTTTTTGAAACCTTTTTTGAATTATAGGGATAGAAGATGATCTGTAGATTTGAGATTCAGGATTTTTTTTGACGGGATAACTTCTTTAGGCGCGTTTTGCTGAAGAGTGAATTTAAATGATGGCGTCAGGTTCGGGTGTGTAACGCTCATTCGGCTTTTTTAGTCTCTAGTCGGAAATCGTGTTTGAACAAGAGTCGTCAAAATTCGATAGTCCACGACAAACACACCCCTAAAAAGAAATCACGTGACCAAAGGAGGGATGTTTCCCCCGGGTTTTGAGTAATGGACTAAATTCATGCGACGTCACGATCACGTGATTCCTTTGGCACGTGACTATTGCGTCAAATGTTTACCACTGAAGCTTACGATTATTTTGTTACGATTATTTGTTGTTTGTTGCTTTTACATTTTACTTTCTGAAATGTCTTATTTTGTTTAAATGATTGCTCGATCAGTAAAAGAAAGGATGATGGTAGGGAAAAAAATCATTTTTTAATATGCCGGTAAAAAATATAAGTGTTTTGAAAGCATGAGGATTATTATGTGTTTGATCACTCTTTGAATAATGTTTTCAATACTGTAAGGCAAATGAAACCTCTTCAAAAAGGATTTTGGATAGATGTAGACTTCTACATGAATGTAAATATTTATAAGCAAATTTTTATTTTCTATAAAGTTACATTGAGAACATATAATTTTATTACTAATTTTATATTTTTATTATTTTACATATCTTCAAAGTAATTAACAGAGGTACTTCAGCATTTAATTATCTAAAATTAGAACAAAGAATCTGATGTGTAACCATGCATATCATATAAAAAACAAGTATATATATTATTTTACTTAATAATTTTACAATATTACATTGAAAAAGAAAACATTTTTGCAAGGCATTCCCTACAGAAATGGAAAAATATCTTAATTTACTACAGCTCTATTAGTGTTTATACTAAACGATAAATCAAGTACCACTTTCAAACATTAAAAATCAAAATTATCATTTGTTAAGTTACACGTAAAAAAAATGTGCGACATTTTAGAAGTCTTTATTCGTTGCACTATTTTAGGTAAAATATATGATTTATCGAGAATTGAACTCCAAATATGATAATAAATTAAGGCATTAAAATTTTTAAATTACAATGTGCATAAAGTAGAATATAAATTTGAGTCCATATATTAAATATAAAAGTCCTGCTCACTCCTACATGATCAAAATAAAAAAAGTTATTTTTAAATCCATAATTCTTTTACAAAAAAATAAAAGTTGTAATATATTTTCGTGGTATCTATTAACACATGTTTTTCAAGTTTGACTGTGTGGTATAAACCTATCACAAACATATGCAATTTTTTTTTACTACATATGTATAACAACTATGCATTTATTGGTATTTGCACAGTTTGTAGAAGATTTATCATTATAGAGATTAGATTTATTTTATATTTTTGCAAAAATAAATCTAATAATATAAGTCCTGAATAAATTTGTTGCATTGCGTTAGTTGCAAATATTGACCTAAGAAGAGTACTTGGATCTTTTATGATATTTATTGAAGAGAATTACAGAGAATCTTTTTTCAGAATTATTGTTAAGGAATTAATTGGCCAAAAAATCACTGATATTTTTGTGTGACATATGTTTCGAAGACAAATTTTGGCACTTGTGTATTATAATGATCAATTTCTTTTTTTAAAAGTATAAATATAATTATGTATAAAAGGATACTTTAGATACATATTAGTGATAACAAAATAAAATGTCAATACATTTCTCCAAGTAAGTTTTAAGTTTGCATGAAACGGAACTCAAGTGTTTAACACTTAACAGAAATATCTGGTCAAGAGACATAACTAGTAGAAATTGTGAATGGAAATTTTATGCAACTATTTATTTCCATATATATATTGTATTGAATTGTTTCTATCTTATTTGCAATTCATTGTGTTGTAAAAATAAGATTCATTTTCATCAATGGATAAATATCTATTATTAATAAAAAACACACACACACACACTTTCATATTAACTCTATCTAATATGAGATAAACAATAGCTTAAAGAAGTATGTAATTCGATAAGAAATTAAATTGAACTTGTGAAAATTATAGCATTTTTCTGATGAAACTTTCCTTAATATTATATAATAATTTAAAATAAATAGTCGACATGTTATTAGCATTTTATACAAAGACAATTAAAAAAAGCATTTAATCTGTAATGTAAATTTTTAATATAGTTCATACTCGCATTAATAATCTGAATTTATGATTCAAGTGTCGCATATGCATGCATAATATTTAGTAGCCGAGATATAAAGGGGAAGTTTCCAATAGAAAACTATTCAGTTCTGCTTAACATTGTACTTAAGGAATAAAATTGCAAACACATGTTTATTTATAAACATGTGTTAATATAGCAAGGGCATTTAAGCCTTCTGTACACATGCATGACTGAAAGTAACTCTTTATTAATTTTAATATGCTGAAAGAACTCTCTCAGCACTTGCTATAGTAACTGCAACTTAGAGAAAAATATAAACACAGTTAATACATGTTGAAATAACTCATAATTATTAGCCCTGATTATGCACTTTATATGTAATTCAATAACTCGTAATAATGGATAATCATATTACATTGTATATTTCTTAAAAATTATATATTAATATGATTCATTTCTTTAACTTAATAGTGAAATAGTATTTTCTTTTATTAATTTATACAATCATTTCTAAAAAAAAATTTCCAAGCATTTTTAAAGGATAATTATACTAAGTAAATCAGACAGTAAAAGATGGGAATTTTATTTTATTAGAAACATTTTCAAATATCTTTAAATGCTTTATAATATTGTACTATATATATAAAGTATTTATACGCAATACATTGTGTAAACGAAAAATTCATTTTCATCAAATAACTCTTCCACAGTGAAATAAAATATTCATTTGAATTTTAAGTATAGGTAGGCAAACTTGAGTAAAAATATATTATATTTTTTAGAAAATTGTTATTTTCCATTTCTAAATACTGAAGTACTGGGGTAAAAAAAGAGAAAATTCATGCATAACATTATTTATATATGTATATAAATTCACACCTGTATGAAGAACAGGTTTACCAGCTAGTAGCATATGAGTACATAGGTAAATAATTTAAGAACTTTCTATAGTATTGATAAATCTAACCAAAATTACAGGATTATTTCAAATGTCTGACACTTATAATGTTTCACATAGTGTGTTTAATGTCCCCATTGGTACGCCATACTATTATAAAATTGCATATTGTATATATATTGCATTATTATCATGGCAAAAAAAGAAAAAAAAAATCACCAAATTTTACAGAGGAACTCTCTTTTTTATTTTTCACCTAAATTTTAAATTTATTATAAGCATTATTAATATTTTAATTTCGGTATCTCAAATGATAGAAAGTTTTAAAATACGAAGATTAAATTATTTCTTATGGTATCTTAAGAAACGCAATACCTTCACACACTCACAAAACCCCTCAAGCGTTATTCTATGGCAATGTTTATATTATACAGTTTCACTTTACATACCATGAAAAAAAATTCCACTCATTAGTAGCTCAAGGACGTTTTAAAGCAAAGGTCGCCAAAGTGGTAGACCGTGTTAAAATTTCGCTGGTCCCTAGAAAAATCTGGAATATACTTACTTCTCACGAAAATTCGCAGCGAAAATTCAGGATAATAATTTAAGCATGCATCTAAAAGAAAACCTCATCAACCTATGGTCCGACAAAAAACTCAAATTTATAAATTTCGTTCATCCTTATCAATATCTCAGTTTGGGCTTTCCATAAAAAGTGAATACCCATTTCTTAGTGAACAGGCGATGAAAATTCTGATTTAATTTTCCACAACTTATTTATGTGAAAAAGCCTTTTCATCTGTCATAGCCAGCAAAACACGTTACCGATCTCAGCTTGAAATAAATTCAATTATCCGTCTTGCAGTAACAACATTGGATCCAAATATCTATAATCTTGTTTCAAGTAAGCAGGAATATCCATCACACATTAGAAATGTATAATGCTAAGAAAGTTTGATATACTTAAACCATTTTTTATTTGTTTTGTTTTACAGTTTTTTTTATTTTTTGTTTATTTTATTATGGTTTATTAATAAGACTTTCATAATTTGGACACAATTAATAGTTTCATTTTATTAACTAGGTACATTTTATGTGCTCTTATATCACAATTTTTTTTTATTAAATATATTTAACACTTAAAAAATCTTACTAGTGGTCCGTGGGATTTAAATTATGAATTTAATGGTCTGTGAGGCCAAAAAGTTTGGCGACCGCTGTTTTAAAGCATGGGCTCAGAGCCTCAGCTTTGAGGGGCTTCGTCTCGTTCTCGACACGTCCACTATAAGATCATGATACTTATAATTTAATCTTCAAATGTTATTCCCAAACATATTCTCCTAGGAACTGAGAATTACGAACAATATGCCATCTGGTAACAGTGTCAAGACTGTATTATTATATTATGTCCGTTTCTAGGCGTGACCTTACCACCATACACCATCATTACTCATTTGTCGAAAGGCGGCAGTCGGTCGAGTTGGTTTGGGCCTAGCTTTTGTGAGATTGTGAGTCGTACACATTTATTTGTTACCGTTTGTACGAGTATTTGGCGACATGTACTATATACCAGAGTTCGGCAACCTTGTAGCTGTGTTGTGTCAAACCAATTTACCAAAACGATTAAGGATGTCGCACAGTAGGATATATTTGAAACATTTTGATTCCCGTGGCAATGCATTCAGAGTTAGAGCATAGAGGTTAACAATACTGACTTTGGGTTTTATTATATATTAATTATACATCATTTAAAGATATTTATGAACATGAAAATAAGCAACATAAAATATAACTATTCTTTCAACATAAACAGAAAAATTAAAATTCTACACTTATTGCGCACTATGCATCTTTTAAATCTATTTATTAAATAAGAAATAAACATAAAATATAAAGGTATTAATAAAGTTAAATGGGAAAAAACTGTGTGTGTGTGCTTATGACCGCACAATAGAAGTGAAAACTAATTATTCGGATGTACTACATTTTTTTTCACGGCAATTTCGCATGCAGGCGCTAAATAATTTCCTTTTTTGTGCCCATTCGTCGGTGTATTTGTTTCTTTCATCCATTTTCTGCAAAGGGTAATGTTTAAATAATTATACATTCTTATATATTTATATATGAGTATACACGATTTAAAAATGTTAATTAAGGCCAATTTTTAAAAATATTTATATGTAAATTACTTACATAGATAATGTTTATACTATATATATGTTTATATGGTACTTACGTACAATCGCAACAATACCAACGTTCAAGATAACTCGCCAAGTTGTCAACCTTCATTTCCCATGTGTCGTACGTGCTGAATTGACACTATTGGGCTTCCTTTCATATGATGTCGCCAATACCGTAGTGATAATACTTAATTACCGTTTATATAACTTATATAACGCCGTATTCTATTTAAGGCAAGGAAAACTTATGCCCTGAGAGCTCTGTTTACTTTTCTTAAAATTCCCTAAGAAAATAAAAGGATAAGGTCCGTACTCTTTCATAATTGATGCTTTACTTTCTCGTAATCTCTTAGTTGTCATCCCGAAAATCAATAATATTGTCAACTTTCTCGTCAATGAACTTCATTAAAATTTCAGATTTTAATTCTTTTGGCACATTTTTGTGTTTAAATGCTTTTTCTACTGAATTAAAAAAAATCGATCACATGTTTCGTTTCGTCGTCTTATCTTCGATCTCCTACATAAGAATAATCTTTCTTTTCCCAATTACTTTCGTTTGCTCTTCTCTTCTCCCATTTACTCGTTGGAGTGGTGTGGAAATGGGTTGCGTGGTAGTAATATTTAAATAAAGAAGATAAAACTTCACAGAAAAAAAAATGTGTATGAAATTTTTACTTTAAAAAAAAAGCACGCGCCTAAAAAGTTTTAAAATTAAAACTAAGCGAGTGTCACCGACACGAGTACGATTGCTGAATGGAGCCGATTAAAACCGATTGAGAGTAACGCAGCTGAGCCGGACGCTTAATTCAGATTGACTTTTCAGCAAAACGTGCCGAAAGAAGTTATCACTTCAAAAATTAAAATTGAAATGCGAATCTTCCCTACACCTTCATACTTAATATCGCTATATCAGGGATATAACTTGCGACTTTTCTTCATAGATTTGTGCATAATAGTGCATACACTCGATCTTTATCACAATGTTGTACAACACACACACACACACACACACAC
>BMAV01000629.1:21007-34360 GCA_019973955.1 Trichonephila inaurata madagascariensis
CCCCCCCCCCCCCCCCCCCCCCCCCCCCCCCCCCCCCCCCCCCCCGCGAGCATATTGAAAAGTCGAAAACAAAAGATTATTTAAAAAAATTATTAATTTACTGAAAGTAAATAAACAAAATACATTCTGACATAATAAAAAATAAAATACATATTTGTACTGATATAATACACTTATAAACGTATATGTACTGCACAATGTATTTTATAGTTAATTTAACAATACTAAGTTAAGAACAAGTTTAACCCGCGATCACTCGCGCGGGGTGTTCTGTATACCCCAGCAACAAGAAAATCTCTCTTTCCAGGATTCTAAAAAGAATGCACAGAACCACAATTTTTTCTGTAGCTGCACATTTTAGGTCATTGAACCTGCAGGCCTGATGGAATCCTTCTTTCTCGAATGATTGGAATGTAATGAACTTCAAAAATTTATCTGGGGGGCTGAGAACTCCCGCGAGAAGTTGAGCATATGTATACAATCTGCAACGAATGTTTGGAAAATGATTAAAAAATATTACTTTTCTACTTTCTACACAATCATTATCTCATTAAATATAAAGTATATTTATTACTGGTATATACGTTTTATATATATATATATATATATATATACTGGTTTATGAAAAAATATAAAATTATGTGTTTTAAAATGAAAATTTTGTATGTTTAGTTTAAATTAATGTTAGTCTCATTTGTATGCAATAGATTTAATAATTTTATTTGTATAATACAAAAAATATCTTGTACTTTATAAATATGTATCATAATGACTTAATTTTATTTTCATAATTAAATACACGTGCTACAAGTTTGGGGTGTTCTCTACACCCCGCGAGTAACGACGGTAACAAAAACAGGCGCGAGTGAGCGCGGGTTAATAATTACCAGTGATCCGATAGGCTTGTCATATATAAAATTATATACAAAAATTAACACTTATCTTCATAAGTTGTACGGTTTATAATTAATCCATTAACTGCGGATTAAAAGTTATACAATTCGCCCCCCCCCCCGAATACCACCGTTTTCCACTAGACGCGCGTATGTGATGTATTGGTGTGAGATAAAAAGGAATAAATAAGTAAATCCTTCGCTAACACTGTCAAGGGCCTTTTATAGCATTCCAAAGCCTTAGGAATAATTTTGTAGATAACAGTGCACAGAGAAGATTGTACTTCGGAAAAACGTATATATACTTCCGGGGCAATTAACGCTTTGGCTGAGCGGGACGTTTATATACGTCAATGGCACTTAAGAGTTTAAAGTCGTATTGTAGCTTTAGAGTTAAAGTATAGTATTATTGATTTTAATTCATTGTTATTGTATGGAGGGGGGGGGCGATGAAATGATTGAATATTGGGTCGCAAATATTGAAAGTTTGAGAAGCACTGGTATAAAGAGCTACATGTTTTAATGTACTACGCATTTCTGTTTGAATCGAACAGTTTTTCTCATATGAAATATGCTGCATGTTTCATTCCTTTTGTTTTAATTCTAATTGAACTTAGAATTACAAAATGAAACCAGGATATCCTCATACTTTTTATTAAATCATTAGAAACTATTTTGAAAATAACTTAGAAAAATAAAGTTAGTACCTAAAGTCAATTTGATTTATTAAGATACAAGATACAAAACTCCTAATTTTCTAATTCTAGAATAAAAAATAAATAAGTAAATAAATAAAAAAATGGAAAATTTTCAAATGTTTTAGCTACGTAAGCGGAAAACTTGAAACATATTCTAGAAAATTATGAAAAATGAATAAAATTTGAATATAAAAAAAATTACATTTAAAATGATGTTACTTACTTTCACCAATAGCTTTCTTATACGCAGCTCAAAACAATTAAAGGTTAACGAGGTGAATCTTGCGGCTGAGGAATTATTTAGATCAGCGGTTCTAAAACTGTGGTCCGCAGACTCCCAGTGTCTTCAGCACCTTTCTAGAGGTCCTCTAAGGTTTCTCATTTTAAAAAGAACAAATAAAGGAAAAATACATTTATCTGTGTGTGTAAGAAAAAATAACTGGATTAAGATATCCAACTACATGCGACAACTTTTTTTTTGAAAAAATGAAGATATGGGGATTTTTTTGTGATTTTTTAGTTTATTTAGTATATTTTAAGCAAAAAATCGTAAAATTGAAAACAAAAAAAAATTTTTTTTTATTATTAAAATGGGAAAAAACTGGTAAAAATGTACAAAAAATTACATAAACGGGGCCCGCTCTGTACAAAAATGTTTCGAACAAATTCTCAATTTTTCAATTTTAATATGTTACTTTGTTATTCATGTTTGAAATGACCTTCAGGATAATAGATAGTTTAATTTTTACAAAAACTAGAGATCTCTATCTTAGTGACTATACGTGAAATTGCTTAAAAAAACAATGCTTATATTCACATAAAGGACTGTAAATTTTGAAATAATACAGTGATTGATAAATCTGAAGAACAAAATACTTCTACTGTTATACCAAACATTTACAAAAAGTTTCATTAAATTATTTTCAAAACTTTTTGAGCAATCGCTGTCCGAGTTTGAGTTTTTCGAAAAAAAAAAAACACATTTCGAGTAAAACGCATTTTAAAGTTTGACATCTAGGGTAAAGTTATGGCATCTTCTTTAGTTAAAACACTTGTAGTTTTTGTTCTAGTGAATGGAAAACAAAAAGCTTGGTATTTTTATTAAGCTAAAAAGATGGTCTATAAAATAAAATCATAGAACAAATTTGTCAATTTTTGAAAAAAATCATTATTTTAGGGTAGTCGGATACCTTAAATCCATTTGCAGTAGATGTGTGGAAACAAGATGGTCTCGCATTAATAGAACAACAGCTGATAGAAAAATTTTCACTTATGTGGAAATTGAGAAACACAAGAATAATTCTCTTCTAAATTATTAGTTTCACTTGCAGGAAAAATTTTCCGAGTTATCTACAAAAGTTCTGATGCCTTTCCAAACAACTTATTTATATAAAAGAATATTGTCAACTCTTCTTTATCTTAAAAATAAGTGCAGAAATCGTCTGTAAAGCTTAGAACCGGAATAGAGGCTGCCGATTTCAAAAATTACACATGATATAACAACACTTGTAAAAGAAAGGCAGCGCCATTTTTCTCATTCAAAATTTTAATTAATACAGTTAAGAACATTTATTTATTTGAAATTAGTATTTCGTAACATTTTCAATTAGGTATTCACTGTTTCCCCGAAGGAAAATAAAAAAAAAGAAAAAAAGAAGGGTTAAAAAGTCTGAATAAGTAGGTGAGATAGTCTTAGGATTATTGAGGAACTTTTAAATCACTCGGCCATGTGTTGAGAGCCAGGGAGGGCTGCTCAAAATCTCGGGGGTCCGTGATGCTAAGCTGATTCGTACAGGGGGGCATTAATAGTCGCATTTTGATGATTGATACATGATCGACAGTCATGATAGGCTATATGAGATAAAAAATGACACATGTTTGGTAGAAAGAAAAATGCATTTTATTAAGTATTTGGTTACAAAAAGGAAAACACACACACAAGTATAGTTTCACTTGACGGCAAGCAACGTTGAATATCTTTGAAGTATGGTGTCAGGGACTCTAGTAATGAGGGGCTGGGAATTCTGTTCCCCTCCTTCCTTTCCGGTTCCAAGAGAATTTAAGGGGGTTGCAGGTGGCCAGGAACTCATTTGCATAAAATGTCACAAAAAGGCAATATTGGGTTCATGTACGGTAAACATGCTGCCAAATTCCATTCGTGATTCCTTCCTTGAAAAGGAAATCATCCACCAAATCAGCATGATGGGGCTTGCAATTGTCGTCCATAAACATGACAATGTGTCTAATTGCTGCAGCGTAAGGGACTTCAATAGGTCTGAGGATCTCATCTCTGTATCGAGGACCAGTCAAAGTTCCAATTCAAAAGATGTGGAGCTCGGTGTGCCCATCAGTGGCGATGTTAGCATAGACCATAACTCCCCCACTACTAAATCTGACACTTCCAAGCATGAATGCAGGATGGTTCCTTGTGACACGTTCCCTCTAGATGAACATACGCGTAACATGAGGAACAGAAAAACGGGACTCGTCAGAGAAAAGAATATTGCGCCATTCATTTCTCCTCCAGTTCACAGACGCTGTTGCCTACTCCCTGCGGGCAAGACGGTACCTTGCTGTTAAAGTTACTCATAACATTGGTTGGCGAGCATAGGGACCTACTGCCTTGAGCAGTTTTCGGACAGTTTGTGTCGAAAGTGTGGTGCCAGTAGTCAAGCGTAAGTGTTGATGATGAAGGTTTATATTTCGGTGTGTCTGAGACGTTAGTGTTAAATATCGATCACATTGAACGTTGTTGCACGCCTACAATCTTACCCTGGTCTTTGGCCTGCATTTCTAGTTTCCAAAAAACGTTTCTAGATCCTGGTTGAGTTGAGTTATGGCGCAAGAGCCAGTTTTGGCTATACTGCTCCAAACATTCATAGGTCTGTGGTCTGGACGGGAAAAGAAGAAAAGAAGAAATTGGATGACAAGATGGAGGGTTTAAAATAGAAAAGGATCACTGGGGTACCCCGGGGTCATGACACCCGTGTTTACCAAAGATAGTAAACCCCTTGGGAAAAGGAAAAGATCACTAGGATACCTCGGGATTGTGACACGCTTACCCACCTAAAGAAGGTGAGCCCCCTGAGGGGTTCTAGATCCTGGAAATCACATCTTGTGAAAATCCAGTGGCTTCTGCAATTTTGGCTTGTGTTTGGCGCTCCTCTAACCTTCTATTAAGCAAGTTTTTGATTCTGTTAAATGGCTTCGTTGAGACATAGCACTCATTCAAACAACACACTTACTAAATGTCGATCATTCCCTCCCCCCTGCTTTGTCTTTCATTAAGTTAAAAGCCAAATTTCATTCACTTCCGTTAAAGAGTCACTTTTGACATCATACTCAAAATTTGCATATTCTGATGTTTGAAAATAAGAAAAAATAGCATTTAAGATCTCATCTTCCATTTTCTACAAAAAAAAAAAAAAAAAAAGAAGTTTATACCGTTTTTTTATATAAGATTTACAATATTCACATTAATTGCTTTGAGCAGTGAAGAAGTGTTATTATAACGGCTCTTGAATCTTTCTAGATTCTTGAACAAAAACTTCTATTTATTTTTTTAATTATGAAAATTATAAAGATCCTAGATTTTTAATTTCGGTTTTCTGAGTCATATAAGCTTCATTTTCATTCTCTGTACAGGCAACAGGAGCCCTCTTTTCTTTCTGATATTTTCTGCAATGTTGCTTGAGGTTCTTTTCACCTCTGGAAAATAAACTTTCTTAACTGTTCAAAAGTGAATGATTTTGCTTCACTAGCTTTATACTACAATAAGTGACCTAGTTTTTAAAGTAAGTTTGTGTGTGTGAAAAATATATCTTTAATATTTCATTAAAAATTTTATTCTTGAACAATTTGATACAGAAATTTGAAATACCATTTTTACTTGAATCTAAGCCGCTTTTTTTTTCAATATTAATGTTCCTGAAAATCGAGTGCGGCTTAGAATCGAAGGCATAAAATTTCACTGGATGGGAGAAATTGAACAAGATACTAACGGTTAGAGTAATTACATGCTCATGTATGTATTTAAAAGTTATTATATAGTACTGGTAAAATAAATTCATTATTCCCTTCTCATTAGTTCTTAAATTTTTAAAACATTTTTGCAAATATCAGATATTGATAAACCTATTTACGCTATTTTTTTATTATTTTTTTCAAATGCGTGTTGAGAATTTGAGTTGCGGAACGGTTTAGAATTAACGGTGAATTAGATTCGAATAAATGACAATGATCAAAGAAAGAAGATTAAAAGATGATCAAAGTAAAGATCAAACAAAGGAAGAACAATGAAGATATTCGTTATTTATTTCTTTGTAAATATTAGTGTGGAAGGGGGAGGGCAGAATGCATGAATAAAGATTAAAAAAGGCAAAATGATGGCATTTATTCGTAAAATTTATTTTACTCATGAATTTAGCTATTTATTTTTCTATAATAATTTTATGATTTAAGCTTTTTTCTGTGAAAGAAAGAATGGCAGTTCTTTAACTTTTCCTACCCACAACTTATGCAATTGTAGATGCCAGTAAATTGGGTCCCTATTTTAAACTTTTGTATAGCTGCAATGGTAAACTATGTTTTACAAATAATTTTCATTCGTTTACATCTTTTCAAAAGTAGAAAACCTAAAGTCATATTTCTGTTAAAAAAAAGCTACGCTTGTTTAATATATTTTTCAGTACTTAAATTCAATTTGAGGGTTAATTTTATTTTAATATAAAAATTGTTTCACTTATTTTATGCACCATTTTGAAAATTAAACGATCTGATTAGTGCAGAATGACATTATTCCACAAATGATAGTCAGTATTAAATTCCATACGAATTCTTATTTTTTTAGTCACTTTCTCTCTCTCTCTCTTTTTTTTTTTTTAACTTTTAACGGCAAATTTGTATAATGTAAGATAACCACCTACCCTAAAATCATGACTTTTTAAAAAATTGACAAATTTTCTTGTATTTTATTTTATAGGACATTTTATTAGCTTTATAAAAATATCAAGTGTTTAATTTTCCATTCTCTAGAACAAAAACTGCAAGTGTTTTAGTAAAAGCAGACGTCATAACTTTACACAAGATGTCAAACTTTAAAATGCACTTTACTCGAAATGTGTTATTTTCGAAAAGCTCAAACGGGGACAGCGATTGCTAAAAAAGTTTTAGCAAAGCCGAAATTTTTTGTGTATGTTTTGTATAATATTAGAAGCGTTTTAACCTTCATATTTATCAATCACTGTTTTATTACAAAATTTACAGTTCTTTATGTGAATATAATCATTGTTTTTTTAAAAAAATTTCATATAATAACTAAGATAAAGTGCTCTAGTTTTTGTAAAAATTAAAATATCTCTTATCCTGAAGGTCATTTCAAAAAGGAATAGCAAAGTGATACATCAAAATTGAAAAGGTGAGAATTTGTTCATTTACTATTTGTACAGAGCAGGCCCCGTTGATGTCATTTTTTTGACAATTTGTACCCATTTTTCCCATTTTAGTAGTCCTCTTTTATTTTTCTCTTCTTAATTTTAGCCTTTTTTTCTTAAAATCTAAATAAAAACCACTAAAAAAATCTTTATATCTTCATTTATTTTTAAAAAAAAGTTGTCGCAAGTAGTCGGATACTTTAAAGGTGATCAATTTTTGTGATATAAAAGTTGCAAGATGTTTTTAATTACCCATCATAGCAACCACTTCATGTCAAGTCACCACTTCCCTGTATTGATACTGATTTCAGAAGCAGACAGTATAACCCTCATTGCTTACTGGAGTTCTGCAACGTATCGGAGCGTCGGAGTCCTTGCTTTGTAGATCACACAATCCCCTAACAGATTTTTTTTTCATTTATTTTTCACTAATTATACATAACTGTAGAAAATTTAAATAAATTGAAGATAAATTGTCCCTGTATTATTTTTCTTTCCCATTTTTTATATCATTTCAGGTATGGAGTTGTATATAAAAACATAGATCACGAAAAAAAAAAAAAATTAAAAAGTGCAATATTGAAATCTGAATATTTTAAAATCGTTCACAATTCTGTAATGATAATGTATATTTTATCATCACTTCACTCTATGCGATTAATGGTAGTTAAAATACTGTAATAATTGGTTGTATTCGATTTGTTATTTTAAAAAGAGATTTGCTACGTTTATATTTTATATTACTTAAAATAATTCTTATATTAATCAGTTTTTTTAAGTTACTTATTTATTTCGTTCTCTCTGTTGTTGTCGTCATATGTTCTTATTCATTTAAAATAACAAACGGGCGTTTAAAATTATGTGTTTATTATATGTGAAAACGTATAATAAACACATCTGTAATCTAAATTAACTAATTTTCAGCTACAAACTAAAAATATTTGAATTGAAAGAACAATTAGTCTTCTAATTAATTGCTAAAACAATACAAAACCTTTGAATAAAAATATTTGTCATATTTTAGGCACAAAAATATTATAACAAGACTTAGTTTATATGATTATAGTTAAGTTGAAAAATACTTTAATTTTTAGAAAATAATATTTTTAGGATCAACACTATTAATATTTTTCAAAGTTTTTGCTGTATTTATTTTAGTTTTATTCTTATTAAATTTATCCAGCACAATTTAGAAGGTTTTTCTTAAATACATGGAGTCTGAAATGTGTCATTATCTTAGAAAATCTAATAAGAGCGAATGCTCCACAAGATAACTATGTAAGAGTAAAATATATATATGGACTCTCCTTCGAGAAAAATGTAAAGAACAAATTCATTTCTCGAACACCGATCCTCCAGATGGCAGACGTAGCCTATTTGTAAGCTACTTGTACAAGCATGAGGGTTGTCTTATTTCTAGACAAAAATCAGGTATTGAATTTTATTTATTTATTATTATTATTTGTTTTCATCTATAGTGTTACGAATTTTGTGTAAATAGTGTAAATAATTTGTATTTGAGTGTTTAATGCATTTATATTACTTTATGTTATATTTATTTCATGTTAAAATTGTGCTACTCACAAGCAATGCCGCCCCTTACGTTATAAGGGCGATTCAATGAGAACTTGGCGAAATCTTGGTGGTAGAGCCAAGTTGGCATCATTTTTGGCGACTAAGTTGGTGGACAATTTGGCGAGTTCGGAACCCTCTGGAATCTTCTAGAAAGTAGTAGATCTCTCCACTATTGTCACGTTCAATGACACGAGCGGTTATATTTCTGGAAGTTTCTCTGTCGCGCCTATAAAATAAAGATGCTCGCCGGAACGGCGATCAGACTGGATTAAACCAGTGAAGAGTGAACATTGTTTTGACTAGTGATTAGCTCGGATGTTCTTGTCAGTAATCTGTTACATACGTATGTTTTAAACACTGGCGATTGTATTTGATTGCTGTTGAAGGTGTGAAGACCTTCGGGGATTTACTCTGTGAATATTGCTGCTGAATCCTGTATTTAAAGGATTGGACCTTTGATAACAAAATCGCATCACTCTTAAAGAACTGTTTATTTTCTTTGTGATTGTTTCGCATAAAATCCCCGAACCCTCGGATCTACGTAACAACTTATTAAAAAAGTATTTTATTTGTATTTTTTTTCATATAAAAGTAAAACTCAAGATCAAAAGTTTCGAAATTTTGCATAAACGTTATTTTGAAAATTAGATTGCAAAACAAATACATAAAATAATAACATTATGTGTATTTTTCGTAGTGAATATCTTTATTTTGATAAAGTAAAGATGCTTTTTAAATCAAATCATTTGTTTTCTCCACTATATTGATATAATTGAATCTTCATAAAAAGGAGGGGGTGGGGGACTACATTTTTTTTTTTTATCCTTTTCTACGTTCTTAAAATATAAAAATAGTGTTAACATATTATATATATACAGAAAATGCCTTGAAAAAAAAACGTTTGAATATTCTGCGTTGGAAATAAATTATACATAAGTGCATAAAATTGCTCTGTTAAATTTAATTGCTGTTGTTTTTCTGGATAGGAATCAGCGCAGCTAAATATATTCAGATACTGATTATGTTCTGATTAAAAAAGGGCAGTTTTCTTAGTAGATTCGAGCAAGTACTTTATAATGTAACTCAGTGATGTTCGAGTATGTAAATGAACTTTCCTAATTCGATACAGTTTTGTTATTCTGTTACAGAATTAGCATTTAAAATTTTCTGAACTACTTTTCGCGACTACTTTCGGAACCGTGATTTTAAAAAAGCGCGTAAATGGATAATTTTCTTGATATTTAGTGTCACTTAGATTAGAATACATGTATAAAGTTGTTTTAAGGACATTTTGAAAAAAAAAAAAGGATTTAAATACAATATTTCGGCAAAAAATTAATTTAGAATAACCTTTTTTCAAAATGTTCTCCTTTTGTGAAAAATGCTTCTATAATAATAATATTTTGCCTGTATATAGCTCAGACCTCTGTACAGAGGCTCAACTATGATTTTGAAAAATTCACATTATTTTCAGAGTTACAACCCATTGAAATAATTATCAGAATTTTTTTCTTCAAATTTCTCCCCTCTGTTATCGTAAAACATGGATAAACCCACTTCTAAGTTATATATTTCAAAAACTCTAGTTGAGCCTCTGTACAGAAGTCTGAGCTATATACAGACAAAATATTATTATAATAGAAGCATTTTTCACAAAAGGGGAATATTTTGAAAATGAGTCATTCTATGTTAATTTTTTGTCAAAATATTGTACTTAATAATTTTTTATTGTAATACTATTCTTAAAACAATTTTATGTACATTTTCTAATGTATAAGTGACACTAAACATCATAAATATTATCCATTTATATACACTTTTGCAAAATCATGGTTCCGAATGTAGTCGGATACCTTAAAGAATATTTTAAGATCTAATGGAATTGATCTATCGTCATTATGTTATTTGTTGCTGAAAAATTTATTGAAATAAATATTTTATTCAAAATGTAATAGAATAAATTAAGAGTTTTTAATTAATTTCGCGCTATTTTACTTTTTGTTATTTTTTCCTTGAATGTTGAAGATTTTTTTCCTGACACTAGTGTAACATTTTATAAATAGAAATTTTTTAAACTATTTACACAATTTTCAAATGAATAAATAAATCATAAATGGTCATTCTAACAATAGACTACAATATAGTTTACGTATCCAGCATTCAAGTAACTTATTTCTTACATTAACTTCTAACTTCGAATGTGTGATATATTGCACAAAATTCTTTTATTTATAAAACTGGTAAAAACTGACTTGCGCTTCCTGACTATGTTTTTCAGATACAATTGAAATTTATAATAATAGTTTTCTTTATATATATATGATAAATCTTCAGCCCTTTATATATCAGTTGGGGTAAGCATTCAGCACAGTACCCCTCAACCAAACTCTCGCATTACTATTTTGGCTTCTAACTTGGCCCCCTTGTTGCAACCTCGTGGACAAACTTCACTCTCGCGATCGACTCTTGTTACAAAACACGCGCTCTGGTCATGGCTTGGAGTAGAGAACGAGTTATTGACTCATTGCAATATAATAAAATCTGATCAAAGGCTGTACTCTTTTTTCCCACAATCAGTCACAAATACTTCTGTTAGAAATAATCTTATACATATATATATATATATATATATATATATATATATATACATACAAATCTCTTAAGCAGATTTTAAGTTTTCTTGGTGATCATATCTTATTATTCAAAGTATACATAAGTAGCATAAGTTTTTTAAGCCATTTATAACTGTTCATACTAATGTATAAGCTTCAAAATAAGAGTGTTTATAAAATACTTCCAAAAAATCAGAATTGAACTGCAATTTTTCTAAAGTATTTTAAGTGTCTTCACATTCTAATATTTTAATGAGTTTTAGTCTTCATATTCTTGTATTTAAATATCTTTTCTTAAACATAAATTTACGATATCTATCAAAAATATGTGCAATCTTAAATATGAATGAACTTTGATACAAATGTGGGTGACCGTAGTATTCTAGCAGTTAAGTCACGATTTAATAGAAGATAATTGATAGATTAAAAATTGCCTTTGGAATGTGAGGGTTATCGATTTGGAATTATTTGTTATATAAGGAAGAACACACTTTAATTTTAAATATATTTAAAAATTTCTTATAGTAGTAGTATATTAATTCTCATCTTCTCTAAAATATTTATGCTCTAAACGCTTTAAAGTTTATCTTTTTATATTTTATGGAAAGACAAAAGAGTAAATTTAAAAGAGTTGTATGCAAAGTTTTGTGAAGAAAAGTTTTAAACACCTCATAATCTTTAAACTTAATCAAAATCTCGATATTAAAAAAAAATTGACTTTTAAAAAATTTCATGATCTGTATTAAAGTTTTCATCAAATGAATTTTGATTTGGATATCAATTTTAAGAATTTATATAAGTTTGAACTTGTTGTCAAAAATTATAACTGATTTTCAGATCTAAATTCTTCTCCAAATGTAAAAATATGCATAGTATATAGATAAAAATTCTTAGATGTATATCCTTCACTGAAGGTGGTAATTGAAGAGTTAAAGGAAATAAAACATAGTAATACAGTAGAACCTGCTTTTGTGCGGTCCTTTTTTATGCGATTTTTCCTTTGCGATCATTTTTTATGTGGGATATGAATTTCAAAGGCTTTGGTGCCACTGTAATGTTTTCTATTAATGTACGACACAATGCACGTTTAATGCAATGCTTTCTCTCAACGCACCAGCAGCCCGCGCTTGATTGAAGACGAAACTTTCAATGACAGTGACATTATCAATAATTTGACAGATTATATGAAGACAGACAAGAAGAATCGTCAAGGATATGTAGGGATCCAGCTTCCCCAATAAATTGGAAAAACATTTTCTTAAAATAGATGCCAATTCCGAAAGGAGTTTGAAATTCCAAAAAAAGAGCTTCGATTATGCATATCTGGTCATCGTAATGCTTACACGCAACTGACCAACCGACCTTCGTTGCAAAAACTTATCGCTGTCTTTATGATGCTAAAAAATAGATCAATTAAAATTGTATAAAGTGACGAAAGCGATTTTGAACTAATTCATCACAGGAAGATGCTGGCTTTAAATTACTATGAGTAGCAACGAGAATTATGTATGTGTATTTTGAAAACTTCGCTATGTATTCAATGGGAAATTAAATGTTTTTTAACTCTTTCCGTATGTGCTTCGATTCTTTATTTTGTTTGGAAGTACTTTTCTCATAAATTTCGTAAATAACTGACTTATTTTCTATGTGCAACTTTTTTTATCCGGTCCTTCTACATCGCATAAGGCCGCGGTAGCCTAGTGGTCAAGGTATCGGGATCGTGACTGGCTTGTCACGAGTTCGAGCCCAGTACCACTAAAAACCCACCTTGTAGGGAAGCGATGCATTTAAATCTGTCGAGAGCTCAAACATCTTTCCATTGGTGTGGCGTGGTAGTTAGGAGAGGGGGTGCCAGCTCAGGTGTCATCCTCGTCACTTGACCATGGTTCAAAATTACGAGGACCGTCGCCCAAAGCCCTCGTGTAGCTGAACAGTGCGACGTTCATATTCACTCTATACCGCATAAAAAATTTTCTGTTGAATGTCGACAAAGTTGTTTGTTATAAGTAAATATTTATGAAATTTTCGAATATTTTTTTGTGTGTGCGGTTTCCCTTTATGCAGTTCTATCTACCACATAAAAACAGATTTTACTGTACCATCAATTTAAAATTGTCAAACTCAATCACACAGAATTTCGAGT
>BMAV01000630.1:0-21546 GCA_019973955.1 Trichonephila inaurata madagascariensis
CTCCAATATTTCTTTCTCTCTCTCACTTTGTCTCATTTCTCATCACTCTCACGCATCTGTCTCTATCATCTCTTTCCTATCTCTATCTCTCTTATGTGTCTATCCCAATTAACTTTTCCCCCTTTAAATTTATTATTCAATCAAAAAATAATCGTCTGTTGCAACGCATAATGTAGCAGATATTAAAAATGTGAATCAAATTACAGCTACAAGTCCAAGTTATTAAACGTACCCGTGTCTTACATCAGTTCTTCGATTAATCATTCAGTATTGTTTGGCATCCATTCGATTAACAATCATAGCTATTTTGGGGGAAATGGGTACAAACATCAGAAAAATCATGCCGGGGCTTAATTTTTGAGTTAGGTCTTATTTTCGAAGGAACATGATTGCTGCATTGACATGAGAATTATGAATACAAATTTTTTTTTTCATTAACCATCTAACTTCTTAGTATGGAATGGTATCGGCTGATGAAGGCCTGTAATATTTGAGAAGTACGTCTGAAAACGTTATGAGTTTGATTAAGTGTATATGTGTATCCTTATATGACGAAATTGTGTATTTTTACTGGACGACTTATGTATTCTTTGCTGGATGACATTGTGTGTCCTTATTGGACGACATGTAACCGCTTAATCTCTGCATTCATGGTGATGGAAGGAAGCAATTGCAACAAGAGATAATTAATATTCACGCAAATATTGGGATGTGTCATAATGGTTAAAGAGGTATCAATCTTAATTTAGAAAATCATCGTTTTCATTAATTAGACCGGATTTGAAGTGATGAAACACGTATATATTTCCTCACTGTTTTTTGATGCAGTTCGCTGCTCTGTTCACGTTTTATATATGATATAAGTACGGTACAGTTTTTGAAATCATTAAAAATGTTGTGAAGTGTTGTGTTTTGATATTTTTGAAGAAATTAAAATATTAAAACTCACACTTTTCTTATTTACATTGAACACATTATGTTTTTGTACAAAATAAATTGTTGCGATTTCATTTTTACTTAGCAAATTTACTTATGAGCTATTCATAAAAGACTTTCCGAATGTGCTTTCTATTTTGGTGTTTTTAAGTTAATTTAGTAGAAGATTGAGATAAACTTTCCCCCATTTCGTTACATATCAATTCCAGTTGAATTAACGTGTCTGATATACTCGCTGTCATTCCAATATTCTTGAGTGGCTCGCTTTGAAACATCGAAGATAATTCTTTGTTTTAGAAAGATTGATCAAGAAAGAGAAATATGACAAAATTGAAAAGACAAAAGAATAAAAAGTTTGAATGGAGAGCACTTTGAAAATCATCAAAAAACTGTTAGACTTCATTAAAATTAAATCAACATTTTCAGTAAATAAATATTTAAAACGGAATAACAAATAGAATATGTTTTTGCTCATATTTAGAAAGTATTAGATCTTTTGTAATCTTATTAGTATAAGTGGATATTTAGTAGAAGTCTTGTAATTTAGCAATATACTTTTCCGTGACAAAATGTCTTTGTCCAATGAACTAGAGAAAGCGTCATCAGGTATGCAGGTATGTTTTTTAAAAGTAAAATTAAAATAGTAAATGAAGTTTTTCTTTTATTAAGCAAATTTTAGCTTGAAAATGGGCGAACAGACTCATTGATAGAAAAAGAATAAAAGGTATTATTTGATGGGAAATTAATTTGTATTTGCACTCACTTCTCAATATTTTATGCTATCCAAGTGTTAAATTGTCATTCAAAATTATAGTAAACAGAATTTAAAATGTACTTTGCTGTATGATTTCTATTATTCATCAATAAGCATCTTAAAAATCTACTTGTAGATAAGTTATTTAAAAAAAATGTGTTAACATTAGCAGTTTGTTAAGTATTAGAAATGTTCTAAGAGTAATACATAGATTGGATAAATTAATGTGCTAAATGAGTACGCAAAAATTTAAAATTTTTTTTACAATATCTGGTATGTGTAAGTAAAACAATTATAAATTAAATATGACAGAAAGGAATTTTTTTAAAAAAAAATTAAATAATGAGAAAAAAAAATATGATACAAGAATACAATATTGAAGACCTAATCGTTATTTTTAATGTATCATAAGCAATATATTTTCAGGTTTCATGCAAGTGGAGAAATGAAATGTCAGAACTGATTGACATTGTTCATTAATATCACAATTCTAGACAACTCTTGCTTTATTGGCGAAGGACATCAAAATTTTGAGCTATGGTGAAATGAAAAGGAAGATATCTGAGATAGTACCCTAAATATTTTATGTTATTCAAATAAAATTTTTAACAATTCGAAAAGGTTTTTCAATGATCTTTGTCAGGAAATTTTTTTTTTGATTCATATACGCTCTTCACTGGAAATCTGAAGAAAATTTAGAAATAATGAGTAAAATAAACGTTGTTAAAAGAAAGTACACTGAAGAGCAAAAAAAAATTGCAGCATACAATTTCATAACTATAATAAACTCGTAAATATATTACAATATAAAAGTTATCCGACTAGGTTTGAAGATAAATTTTTCAAAAATAAATTTTTTAAATAATTTTGTTTTAAGACCATAAGACTTAAAAAGTCATAACTATTAAATAACTAACATGTGTTGCCCTTTTTTTCTGAAAAAAAATTATTTTTAGAAAAATTTAGCAAAAAAAAAAAAAAAATGAAATTAAGAAAAACGTGATAAATAAAAATAAATTGCACATTATACAATTTTAACGTCATTGATATACTTCTTGATCCTTCTGAAGTGTCACAAACCGCAGGATAAAAAATATTTTAAGAAATGAATATTTTAATAGAATTTAAATTTGATGGTCATGATTTTTCATCAAAATTACTGCATGTTCTAAACTAAAAATGGCTGTAAAATGTTATTAAGTGTAGCTGTCTTAAAACCTGCGGTTTGTTACACTCTGAAGGGCCCATAGCATATATTTTATAAATTTCATTGCATTTGATTGGATTATTTAGAAGATATCCCGTTTTTCATGCACACATTATCATGAAAAGTTCATTCTTCAAAAAACGAATTTAAAAAAAATATTTTTATTAGTTATATAAAGTAAATGCTATAAAAAGAACTTAAAAAACTCAC
This sequence comes from Trichonephila inaurata madagascariensis, assembly GCA_019973955.1. Lineage (NCBI taxonomy): Eukaryota > Metazoa > Arthropoda > Arachnida > Araneae > Nephilidae > Trichonephila > Trichonephila inaurata. The sequence goes on from BMAV01000630.1 coordinate 3,108, forward strand.
AAGTTTTATGTATTAATCCTTCTTCCTCGATAATTAATTTTTATTTTCCTAATGACCCAAACAACACCAAACATCACACACCTAAAAATCACTTTTTCAACCTAGTCGGATACCTTAAATTAAGAATGTTAAAATATATATTTTTTAAATGAATGAATATAAGTTGCTTGAATGTGAGTGAAGGAGTGAATACTAGAGTAGAGTGAATACTAACGTCGCTCTATAAAGCAGCGCGAGGGCTATTGGCGATGGACCAAGTACTTTTAAACCATAGTCAAATGATCAGAACGACACCTGAACTAACCCCTCCAATCTCTTAACTTCCACAACTCACCAATGAAAGGACGTTTTAGGTTCCACGTATTTAACGTGCAACGGTCCCCTCTACACGGCGGGTCTTCAGGAGCTCATGGGTCAAACTCATGACATGCCAACCAGTGACCACTAGGCTACCGCAGTCACACAAGATGTTTGAAAACTAGTAGAGTATACACAAAGTAGCAACTTATCTTTGTAAAAAAATTCGAAGAATACAAGTAACAGTTTCACAAAAACTGCGAGCTATAAACCATAAAAATATACAGTAATTTTTTTAAGAATACTTCCTAAATTATTTGTATATATTTATAATAAAATAATATGTAAATAGATATTTTAATTCACACTATTCGTAGTCAAAGGACAGGTTTGAATTTGTTTTTTTTTTTTAAAAAAGCCCTTTTTAATATATTTTTGCATTTGATACATTGAGGATAAAAACACTTTAAGCAAATACATTTACACACGACAAATATTTCAGAATTTATTTTTCATTCAGGATAAAATGAAATATGTTATGTAGATCGTAAATCAGAAGATATTTTTCGAAAAAAGTTCCCAATATTTCTTACGAGAAATATTCTATTCCATTTGTAAGTACAACTGTATTTAATAAGAAGTTTCCATTGTATTACACACAAAAAAAATCTTAATAAAAATTCCTATTTTTCTTAGGTAGCAATGGTTTAAAGCATAAATTTATTTTATTTCATTTATAGTTTTATTTCAATAATTTTTTTATTTTATTTATGCTTGAGAACTAAACATGCGCAACCAAATCAATTTTTAAATTCTTTGCAAATTATTTTAAATAATATACTAAAAGTTATGCTGGCTGGGTGGCGTAGTTGTTTTTATTTGCTGACTTTGTATGCCTTAGTCTGAAGGTTCGACAGCTTTCGTGTCGCATAATTATGTGGCATGTAAAAGATCACTAAAGTGCTTCGGCCAAACTTAATTCCTGGTTACAATTTCGCATCGTCAGAGCTAAGATGCCTCACTCTGGGAAGGAAACTGGGTGTCAAAATTCCTTGCGACGATTGGTATACAACTATATCGTGCAGCACTAAAAGGAGTTACCAGCTACTGAAGAATATACTATGTCTGCAGTGGTAAAATACCAATTCGCAACTCCACTGGAAATTTAAAAAATATTTAAAATTATCATTTTATTTCAATGAAAGTATAACTTTCTTCTATCAAAACTGATGCGGTTTCATAAAACTAATTAAATATTTAAAAATAAAATAAAAAAGCGCAAACTTTCGTGGTAAGTATTTATTTTGCATAGAAGCATTAAGTTTGCTACCCCTCTTTTCATTTTAGACATAAGGATGAATAGAATCACCAGATGGGCTATTTTTCTTCGAAGGAAACTATAGATTCTTCTCTCCCACTCTGAGGTGAAAAAGCTGCTGAGTCGACTCTTGGACTAGTTGATAACTCCTGTTTTCTTCTCCGACACCCAGAGGTGAATATGTTCAACATGTGACTTTTCTTCATAGCGATTTCCATAAGGGACACACCTGTTTTGATAGCTATCCATTCTTTCGTTTCCTTTCACATGAAGCCATGATGAACGTGTATGAAATATGTAAAAAGTGTCGATTATTGAAAGGAAGAAATTCCATGGAATTTATTCTCATTGTCGAAGTGACAGATCGATTTACAGACTCTCCTTATCGTTTACGAGGTACGATGACACACAGTATCTTAGTCCAAGCATATTTTAGTCCCTGAAGAACCAATGGTGGTTAGGACCAAGACAGAGGGTGTCGGGTGCAGACCCGAGTTCCTGCCAATTAGGAATTATTGGGGGCGTGAACGAGACCAGCCCAGAGGGGTTAAAGAGAGATTCCGAAGGTGACAGGGGACTTTCTTGCGATAGACTGCGTAGCAGGGAAAAGTTTTGCTATAGTAAACCTGAGAAAAGGTTTCTAGGCAGCGGGAAGGCCAGCAGCAGAAGACCAGTGAGTTTGGCCATAGAGGTGAACGCTGATTCGCAGCTGGACAAAAGATCGGGAAGATCAGTGAACTGAGTTCGAGACTTGATATTTTCTCTTGCGAAAGGCTGCGGGGCAGCAAACGATTGATACCGGCATTCCAGAAAAATAGGAGACTCATCGAGAGTTGCAAGAGGTCTACTAGAAACTACATTTTGCGCGGAAAGTAGACATTACGATATGCAGTTGAAGACCCGCGAGACAAGTGTGTGCTGATACAAGTAGCTAATAGCTAGAGGTGTAAAATATTATATTGATAGATATCATAATAAAGATGTCCATTTCTGCTTAAGTTTGTAAATAAAAAATTACTTACTGTACGTACTGCAAACTGTATGATCCTTCTCTCTACCAGGAATTAAGTAAACTTGGGCGTCACGACATTACAACATACACTATTTATTCAATTCAGAGTAATCCCATTCACAATGAAACCATAATTCAAGTATTAATTTCAGGTTGTGGAAAATGACAAGTTTTTGAAATTCTGGGTAACTTATTGAGTGAAATTGTAACTCAAATTCCTTATTTAAGCTTTAGAAAGTAATGGAATAAATAAGCGAAAAATACTATGCAAAATTTATGTTTAAAAAAATATGTTTACTTTTTATTTTGCATTGTATACATTCTTGAAAAATAAACAAATTTCGAATTCAAAAATATGAAATTAAATTTATTATACTTGATAATTATTCATATTTATTTGAACATACTGATATATGTTAATTTAACAAATCTTATATATTATTGGGTGAAAGGTATTCAAAGATTTGTAATATAATAAAAAATAAAAAATTCGAACAAAACATCTAGTACATAATAAAATTTGAGAAAAAGTTTCATAAAAGTCGATTATATAAACACATTATTTTTACAGTATAAATTTGCAAAACATTATAAATGGTAATAACGTATTATACATTCTGAAATTATTTTAAATAATATAATAGAGGTGACACAGTATATTTCTCATGATGAATGACTGTTTTCTAAAGAAAAGTATTTACGCATTTTTTTAAATAGGAAAATGATTTAAAGTAAACAGAAATTTAATTGAATATTGAATTTTGTGTGAATAAATTTTAATACAAATTCAATTCAGCTACTTATTTAATAACTTATATTTTTAGCTGATTTAAATATTTGCTTAAATGCAAATGATATTACTTATTCACATTAAAACCCCAAAAAAGAATCATTGGAAGCTTTAAAACAAAAGATAAAGATATAGTGTGTTATTTTTAAGTCACTTGTGTTTTGGAATAATAAAAGCTTATAGTAAAATGTTATTTCAATATGAAGTGGATTTTGATTAAATATTTTATTATTCATCTAATATTTATTATCAAACTCCCGGCAGAATGTTTGCACATAATAATCTCATATAAAATATTAATATTTACATCATGTAATTCATTTTAATGCAATTATTAAATATATAAATTGAATTTATATTTTTGTAATTTAAATATACTTTGAAAATAAGAAATAAAATATGAAAGGTATTTTAAAAACATTTTATATATTGAACCTTTTCATAGTGATATGTTAAAATATGAAAATAAATATTATTAATATGATTGCATTTTTTTGTTCACTAATTCTAAATAAAATACAGTATTAGTTAAATTTTGTTTTTACTTCAATGGTCTCAATTCATTGCGGCTAAATGATGAAGACAAACACGCTTGTTCTTCATTGAATTCAAAGCAGATATTAAATTGAAGTCGCATGAGTTTTGGAACTGATTGGCTAAAAACACGTGGTTATCATTATCATGTGATTAATGGCGTCACATGAGTTGAGCCCATTGAAATATCCATTAATATTCTGCGTACCGAAATATAGTGACTTTTTAAAAAAATAATAAAGTATTCATAAGTTTGAGAAAAAATTATGTGAATTATTCTCCTTTTAGTATCTTTTACAATTATAAATCTCATGAGCATTTTGAATTCAATTAAAAATATGTCGACTCTTTTATGTATATAAACGTCTTATTCTCACAAATTACATTATAAAATATACATTTATGAAAAAGTTTTGAAGAAATGAAAATCTGTGATAAACTTGAATACATTAACTTAGCTAAGATAGTCATGCAATTTTAAATGGACTGAAAACGATGTATGAAATGATTGAATATACTGATATGCTTCTGAATTTTTGTGTGCACTGCATATAACAAATATATTAATACACTAGTAATATATATGAAAACGATTTTGGGGAAAATTTATGAAATTCATATTTAAATAGTTTGTGATAAATCAAAATGTTTTTAAAATGTGTGTCTCAATTCATTGTTTTAGTCCATCTAAAATTGAGGAGAATCAACTACACACACAAATTCTTAAGATAGTGGTAACATTAAAATTTGTAAACATAGAACTTGAATCATTTGAAAAGGATTTCAATTCTCACGTTGTTGTTTTATAATAAATTATTTTACAATGAATCCATAAAATGTTCTAGTTTTATAAATGTATTTCTTTCAATTTTCGAAATAATACATACTTAATTATAGCTAATATATGTTTCTATGCTCTATCTCAGACGATTTTTTATTGTAGAATCTATTGAAGTTTCTTGTCGTTTATCATCTGTCCGTATTTTCTTACATATAAATAAATACATTTTTAATTTATCTATTAAGTTTAACAATTTGATTTGTGATTGCTTCTATTTCAATAGGGTCTTACATCATTGCTTAAAAAGTTCCTTTTTGGAAATCAGTGACGAATCGTAGTAAGAAAATAGAATATAACGGCAGGAAATTAAAAATGCAATGGTTTGATATAAAATACATTTTTTCCTTTATCTTGTCTTTAAATTTTATTTTTAATGATCTGTTAATTGTAGAATCACAAAATTAATAATTAATTTTTAAATAATTTTCCAATATAAAGGAAGTTTTTCTCCACAAATCTTAAGTGCAATTCCTACCTTGTGTTTCATATAAAAAAAAATTCAAAAAAATATTTCATCAGCTTATAGTTTTCCAACTATAAGCTGATGAAATATTTTTTTCGTACCGAATTTTATATCATTAAATTACTTCAAATCGTTTATGTCAGAGAAAGAAAATGGCTGCAGATTGCATCGATAAATAACTTTTTTTTAACTAAACTTTTATTCAATATATTGGCAATACACCCCAAGTTGGTGAAACAAATAAAGGTATTGAATAAAATAGAAAAACTAAACATTTTTATTACTGCGAAACATGTCAGATAGTCAATCTTGTTACTTTTCCTTTTATTTCTTATGATCTTATTGGGTTTTTCAAAAGAAGTTTTTAGAAACAACTTAGTCAAAATCTATGGCAAAATAATTATTAATCACTAGTAGCGCATTTATTTTTATACGTTTTCATTAACAGTAAAACATAACTAATTTTGAATTAAGTTTGTTTAAATAACTGCCAAAACTTTAGTCATGATAAGCATTTTATTATTCGATTTAATTATATTTTTTTCATTTTGTAAATTTAATAAGCAAATACAATTGTTTTTAGTATAGAGATTAACATTTTCTAAAATCTTTCATAAAATACAATACAAAGGGAGAATCGTATTCTTAGATATTAAATAAAATAACTTAACTTATACTTTATATAATCATAAGACACGTATTTCAGAATCTGTTTCTAAGTATTATTTAAACATGTGATTAATTAAATGGATAGCGATACTTTCCGAAGATATCTCCAAGTTACAACTGAAAAATGATGTCTATCTTTAAAATTCGAAATATTGTTAATAAATACATAAGCCATCCAACTTTTAAAACCCTTATTACCTTTTCACTTATTGTAATTTTTCAGCCATAGTAGAAACCATTTCGAAACTTAATAATTCAACCTTTTAACGTTCTCAAACTACATTAAGAACAATTGTAAATCATTCAGGAAATTGCCACACATTTACTTTCATTCTAAGAGAATGCAACGTAGATCTACCTTTTCGTGGTGCATCTTGGGTAACACTGAATGATCTACAAATATAGCATTATGTGCTGATCTTATATTCGTTTCGCCCTTAATGATTTAATGGAAAACATTATGGTATCCGACTAGATTCGAAGATAATTTTTTCAAAAATTAAATTTCTGAATAATTGAATTGTTTTAAAGAACATAAATAGGCTTAAAAAGTCATAACTATTAAATAACTAACATGTGTATCGCCCTTTTTTTAAAAAAAAATTTTTTTTTTTTTTTAGGAAAATTTAAAAAAAAAAAATTAAGTTAAGAAAAACGTAATAAATAAAAATAAATGGCACATTATGCAATTTTAACGTCTCATTGTTATACTTCTTGATCCCTCTGAAGTGTCACAAACTGCAGGATAAAAAATAGTTTAAGAAATAAATATTTTATTACCATTTAAATTTGATGATCATGATTTTTCGTCAAATTTACAGCATGTACTAAGCTAAAAATGGTTTTAAAATGTGATTAAATGTAGCTGTCTTAAAACCTGCGGTTTGTTACACTCTGAAGGACCCATAGCATACATGTTATAAATTTCATTGAATTTGATTGGATTATTTAGAAGATATAATGTTTTTCCTGCACAAATTATCATAAAAAGTTCATTCTTCAAAAAATGAATTAAAAAAATACGTTTATTAGTTAGATAAAGTAAATGCTATAAAAAGAACTTAAAAACTCTCTAGTTTTATGTATTAGTACTTCTTCCTCAATAATCAATTTCTTTTTTTTCTAATGACCCAAACAACACCAAACATCAAACACCTAAAAAGCACTTTTTCAACCAAGTCAGATACCTTAATAAGATGCATTGTTGTGGGTACAAGCACTCGGTGGACTCCAGGACAATGAAACATCAGGTTCCCTGACAAAGAAAAAAACCAAAATTACATAACTAACAGATAAACCAATTCCTTTCAATACCACCAAAAGGTTAATTAAAAAATAATTTAGAAATGCTTATTGGAAAAACATAAAAGAGGCAAAGACAAATAAAAGATAGAGGGAATAACAAATATTCCATCTTGCCCCAGGGACAGATTTGTTGTCAATTTTCGCCTCGCTACTGGTCACAATTGTTTCTCCAAACATCAATATCGTATAAAAATACTGTTAAGTTCTCTTTACCAACTGCGTAATGTCAGAGAGGAAATGGACGTGAACCATTTGATTCACAGTTCTGCGCTGAAATCGGGACATTTGTAGCAGAGGTATTGGAGAGCTCCGCACAGGATGAATGGTTTACAGATTTGCCGCAGTGCTTCTCAAACTTACAGTGTTTGCGACCCAATTTTCAATCATATTTTTTACGACTCGCCCCCCTTCATACAATAATAATGTATCGAATTCACTAATAATGAACTTTGACACTAAAACAACAATACTACTTTAACCCTTTATCGACCGCATAATGATTCACTGCAGTTTTTTTCATGGGATATTTTTTTTTTGAATCCCTACATTCAAATTAAGGGATATACATAAACAAAATACTCAACTTTGGGAAATTTAATTAGTTAGAGATAATTAGTTAATTAAAGATATTCAACTGTAAAATTAATTATATACACTGTTCAGTTAAAATAGAGACAAATCGTTTTATAAGGTCTTAATTCACATACAAAAAAGTAAGACAATTAAATTTTGGCATTAACTATTTTTTAGGGACAAAAATGATTTTCCTGCCAATCCACTGAAAACGCCGTCAGCTGAAAACACAATTTCTCATATGAAACAGTTCGACTTTCCAGCTAAAATACTCATCATAGAACCCGTACTGCCATATATCGTGGAAGAGTGGATTTCAAAGAATATTCCTGCTAAATATCGTCAGAATATTTGTACAAATGATTATTCTGCGTAATTTTAAAGTGGGTGGTACTTATAAGTACCGTCGGTCGTTAAAGGGTTAAATATAAACTGTATAAATTATCAAGTTAAGTATTAAATTTTGCATATAATTTTGTATATGACAATCCCATGGGGTCAATAGTAATTATTAAATTTGTTTTTAGCTTAGTATTGATGAATTAATAATGAAATACTTTGTGCAGTGCTGATACATTTATAAATAAATTATATCAATGTAAATGTTTTGTTATCTCAGAGAGTATTCTGTTTTGATTGCTTTCAGTAAATTAACATTTTTTTTAAATTATTTATTTTTGACTTTTCGATATGCTCGCGCCACCCTGATTGGATTATCACATCCCTCTAGGTGGGTGCGCCCCACAGTTTGAGAAATGCTGACTTACTGTTATTCAAGTTAGGTTACTATGACTACGGTTGTTTTCTAATGTGCTATTAAAAACCCTTCCTTCTTATTTATCAATTGGAATTTTCGCTCGTGAAAAACATATGCATAAATACATTTCAATTAATAAAAGCAATAATGAATAAACCAATTACTATATAATTAAAAAATAATGCTAACTACTTAATAATAATTAACCACAAATAAAATAATAAATTAGTTCTACAAGACATATCTATTCTCATTTGTTGTCTGTATTTTATTCAAGAATAGCAATTTTTTGCTTGAATTCCTGTGTTCATCATATATTGTAATAATCATTTAAAGAATATACCCTATTATTTATTGCTTTTTTTCAGTTCTAATCATTAAGAAAAAAAACAATATTTTATTAGATTAATTTAAAATGAAACGAGTTCCAACTTGGTTGCAGGAAATTGTGTGTGCTTCAATCAAAACATTATATATTTTTGCTAAACATTTCTAGAATCAATAATTACAAGTAATACAAATGTTTTTTTTAAGTGAGGGTGAATGAGAGTTATATTAACCCCTTAACTGGTTAGCCCGTACATAGTACGGCCTACTGAAAGCTGGTCACAACCATTTAACACGTGCGCTGTACGGGAACTGATATTTTCTTTTTTCTGTCTATGATTTTCACATATTTTTAATTCTATTGTGAAATTATAAGTGCAAGTGTTTTTAAGAGATACAGTTTGCCCATGATACTGAAATATACTTCTCATCCGGGATTTTCTTCGTGGTGAAGTTTTTCATTGAAGGCAGGAATTTAGATTCTTGAAATACTCAATAAAGGACAGGGATTAGAAAGACAATGTGCTATCTGTTGCTTGAGAAGAAATGACAATCCAAAAACTCTGATATTATTTCTGCCCCCATTGTAATGTAAGACTTAGTATTACACTAAGCTTTATACTAAGCTTAAACTAAGCTGTGTGCATATTTGTATGCACACACACACAAAATACTCAACCGTTTGAAATAGCGGTACGAACATGAAATTTTTATGTAAGTACGAGAGAGAAATTCCTTAGAGATATATCAAACATTCTTCATAGGATGCAGAGTGTACTATATATATATAATAACAGTAATATAAAAAGAAATTAAGTCAATTCCTACTTAGGTCAACAAAGAAAAATTTTATTTTAGCTACTTTTTATTAAATAGTTACAATTAATATATAACTATGTATATACATATGACAGAATCACAACATTACGTATAAATTAATTTTTATTAATTATCATTAAAGTATCGTATTGCCATCCAAAACAATCGTGTATATAAAATTTCAGTTCAACTGAATGCTTTAAAACGTGAGAAAAAAACCTTCTCAAGTTTTGAAACAAGTCACCCAAAGGGTCGCTAAGTCGCCAACGGGACTGTGTGTGTGTTTGCAATTCTTTAAATAATTAGTTTTAATCAATTAATTTTTATTAATTATAGTTAAATTCTTGTATTGCCATCCAAAATAATCATGTATATAAAATTTGAGCTCAATTGAGCGCTTCAAAATGTATTTTATTAACGATTGAAAATTCCACCAAGATAAATATATATATATATATAGAGAGAGAGAGAGAGTGAGCTAATAGTAGGAATCAAAAAAGCAAATATTTAGAGGTTTTGTGATCCACAATTATAAAATAAAATAGTGTGTAAATTTTAAAATTGAAAGTTAAAACAAAATTCTTCCATTTTCGCATTCTGTTAAGTATTATGCTTAGTTATAAGCAATAAAAATGCTCCTCTTTGGAAAAAAAATTACCTCTTAAAAGGACAACGTCGCATTATACGAAGTAACACAATGGCTATTGGCTGCGGACCTCGTAATTTAAACCTCGGTCAAGCGACGAAGATGACACCGTGGCTGGCACCTTCATTTTGTATTTATTTTTATCTGCTTAACAAAGGAATATTTTTTTTAAATAGAAAATCAAAATGATTTTTAATGAAATGCAAAGTTTTTGAAATATTACACCGGGTGTTTCTAAAAGAATATCGGAGTTTTAACGCTTTATTGTATTTATCACATATAAGTTACAAGTAAAATTCATACATTGAATGAAAGAGAGTAACTTAAACAGTTTTACCTACAAGTTTACAAATGTTCAATGTGAGTCCCATTCGTCACACGGCAGAAATCAAGTCGATTGGCGAGTTCATCCAAAACTTTTTTCAGTGTGTCTGAGGAAATTCTTGCAACATCTGCTTCCATCCTGTGTCTTAAGTCTGAAAGGTCAACTGGTAGCGGAGGAACGTACAAATAATCCTTTATGAGCCCCTCCCCCAGACAAAATTCAAATGGCGTCAAATCGGGTGAATGTGAAAGCCATGCGATACATATTTATAGAGAAGCTCTTTGCGACCAATACATTGGTTGGGTACAGCGATATTTAACCAATAGCGTACTGAGAGATGCTAGTGAGGCGGTGCACCATCTTGCTGCCAAATGAAGTTATTTGGTTCACTTTCTTCCAATTAAGGAAATAGCCATAGTTGTAGATCATCAAGATAGGCAGAACATGTTACTGTTGGTTACCAGTTACAGCCTTGATCGTCCCGTACTTTTCCCTTTACAAAGACAGTTAGTTGTTTCAAACTGATGATACCACCTTAGAATATTATTATCATTTGGAAGTTGACAACCGAACTTAATACGGAACGCTCGTTGCACAGTAATAGCAGATTCTGTCTTTGCAAACTGGAGAACACAAAACGCTTTCTCCTTACTAGTAGCCATTTTTCTACTGTTTCGTTGATCGGCAAGAAAGGGGGAGGGGGAAGTAGCATACGTTTCGCGCACACGCGCACACATGCCAGCAAACAAAACTGTTTCAGTTGCTCCTTCATTCGTTGTATGAGTCATACTAATATTTTATATGTAATATATAAGGCGTTAAAACCCGATATTCTTCTAGAAACACCTGGTATTTATATGTCAAAAGTTTTGAATAATAGTACTAATTGTATGAAAGAATATTTATGAATCTTGATATAATTTTAATATTTACTATTTCAAATAATTGGATAATATAACACCCAAATTAATAACGGGATAAATTACCACTTTCACAATTTACCATTTTACGTATTCCAATTATAGCAACATTCGAGAAATGGGTAAGTCGTTAAATTTGCTATAGAAATTGTCTAAAGATTTCGAAAGGAATGACAATTTATCAAATCCTTGCTCTTAGAATAACCTAACTATTTGAATAAATTATTCGTTTAAGAGACTTAAACATAATTTATAACTGTCAAATTTCTTATAATTATAGCAATAGTTTAACTTCGTCTCTTACATGCTTTAATATTGGGAAATGTTTAAATATAAAAATAATTTATATTTTTACGAATATCAGGGTTCGTGGATTTTATGCTATCAGTACTCAAAAGACAAAACAGTTCCTAAAGAGTGATAAAATTTACTTCAGATAAACACTCCGTTAAGTACAGGTCATAGCTCCAAAATTCGCAAAATAAATCTCAGAAGGACTTCACACATTCTACAGTGCTCAGACACAACTATCAGTGTCTAAAAACATAAATACGTAATAATAAAAATTATTCGCAATTAATTGCTTAATCGTAGCAACTGAAATCTTCCACTGCTCAAGTAATACTGACTCAGTTTCAGTGAGCTAGTAAAATTTATTGTCTGCCCGTCTGCTTCTTGCTATTTCCTGAAAAATTCGCATACGTCATAGATCGTGATTTAAAAGATTTCTCCAGTAATTCTCAGAAACATCCATCTGTTCTCCAAGTTGCCAAAATGGAAGCCAACTTGTCAAATTCGGTCACCAAAAACGATGCCAACTTGGAGGCATCTCTAATATTTTGCCAAGTTTTCATTGAAACGCCATTGTGCATAAGAGGCAGCATTTCTTGTAAATATTGCAATTTTCATCATAAAATAAATACAACATAAAGTAATATTAATGCATTAAATTTCTAGATATAAATTATTTACACCATTTTAAGCATTAATTACACAAAATTCGTAGCAATATCTATATAATTTGCTAACGCTTGCCTATGTTTTCTTAACAGAAATAGTTCGAAAGTAATACATCCTCTAAAAGTAATACATATTTAATCCTCTAAGAATGAATTAAATTAAAAGATTCTGAAATTCAATATTGAATATCACAACAATTATTAAAATGCAATTATCTTGCGTTTTCCACATGCATTTTTAAAAGAATAATCCAATGAATGAAAGATATTGCAAAAATTTATTTCTTCGGAACTAGTGCTTAAATGTCTGAATAGTTGAAAGATACGATGACAATTTTAGAACTATTATTTTTTATATTTAAATGTTTAACTAACGTTTCATATATCATTAGAATTGTAAACATAAAAAACAAATAAATTTTTGAATGCATTTGACTATATTAAAAAAGAATAAATGTTATTATATAATTAATTTTACGTGTTAAAATACAAAATTTAATGATTTTTTTCAAATTCTTCAAAACTGAATAAATAATAATAAATTGAGTATAATTCAATTCGTTATTATTTATTCGGTAATTTTATTTCCTTTTACAACTGAAATAAAAAATATTTTAATCCAGAAAATTCCAATAAAAAAATCAAATGTATATCATCTTGAGAAGACAAATTGAATTGCATAAATAAATAAAGCTTTTTAATTTTTAAGAAATATTAATTCTTCAGTAAAGTATAGTTTTATAATTATTATTTTTATCAATGTGAAAAATGAAATTTTAATTAACTTTACAAAAAAGACTTTTAGTTTCCTTTTGGTCCATTAATTTTTCATTTCATAAGATTTTTTAATTAAGAAAAACTTGAAATACTTTAAAGAAAAATTGTTTTATTGATGTTTTATTTCCTTTTCAATTCCCACTATTAGTTCAAACTCTCCCGATACATATTTATTTATATATCTATATATCTTGTTAAAACTTAAAAATACTTTTTATTCATCCACTCAAGTTCAAATACATTTTTTAAAACTTGTAGTGGTTGAAACTCGATGTTAATACAGTTTTTTAAAATATTAATTCATTAAATAAATTTAATTAATGAATAAACAGCAACAAACAAAATAATAGTCCAACACCATATATTGAAAAATAAATGGAAAATTGCACAGAAAATCACTGTCTGTTTTGCCACTTAATATTGTTATTTTGTCCTATGTATATACATGTTTATATTAATTGTAACTATTTAATAAAAATTAACTAAAAATGAAATTTTCTTTGTTGACCTATGTAGGAATTGAATTTAAAAACTTCTTTTTATATTACTTGTTCATATCTTAGGTTCATAAACATGCTTTTGCGTTCAAGAATAGTTTTCATAAGAATCTTGAAAATTTGCATTAAATCTACGTAAATAAAGTTATTGAACACACACAAATATATATATATATATATATATATATAACATGAAACTTAAAGAATTATTGGACATTTAAATCATATTTCTTGTTATTCTTTAACGTCATTTTGCATGATTCATTTTCAAAATGTACATAACTATATCCAATTTCAAAATTTACTTAATTTAAAAGTAATGTTCCATTCAAAGTATTACACTATAACTATAAGCTTGATTCAGATTTTAGCGTGAAGTTGTAATACAACCCCTGACAATAAAGTTCAGTGGATAGTTCTGTAACATAAAGTTAGATGAAATATTAATGAATGTTACCTTACTGTACTTCGAAATAGTCATTTCTCATAACTATGCGGCCCTGAGATCTGCTACACATGTCCTGGAAACTTTGTAAGAAGTCTTCTTTTGGGATGAAGTTCAAAAGCCACGTCACATTTCGTTGGATGTTAGGAATATCGTCAATAATAATATCGATAACACGTTTTTCTCATCCCTAGATTCGGGGTAACGATTCGTCGCACAGATTCACGATTAATCAGCAGTTTATCAGCTATCATGCGCACAGTTAACTCAGGATCTTTAGTGATTAATTTCCTCACTTTATCAATGTTTTCATGACTGACGGAATTTGCCAATCTTCCGCTACGGAGATTGTCAGAAACACTTTCACTTCTTTTTTAAAACCGATGAACCACTCGTACACACACTTCATGGACAGTGCTTGATCATCATAAACACGTACCAGCATCTCATAAATTTCTTTTTTGTATCTTGCCAAGATTAAAAATTTATATTTTGTTCGTTCATTTTCCTGTTCTCAGTTTAGAACCAACGTACTAAACAAGCACTTTGTATATAAAACAATTGTTACACGGAACACAAATAAGTCTCAACTAAACAACGATGGGGGCAGATGGTCAGCACCTACCGCTACGCATGTGCAGCATTTTGTTTCACCAGTGGTGTCATATTGGCCGTTCTGACTTGATTCACCGAACTTCGTGTCAGAGGTTGTATATTAATAATGGTGTGATTTATGAAAATCCACCAACTTTTTGATATGTAATTCAACAAATGTTTTCCAAATGTATCATGTTTAACCTTTTCTAAAGCCACTTTTTTTCAGTAATATTATGTTAAAATATTTTGAGATTAAAATTGATTTACAAAAAGAAAAGAAAAAAATTATTTAGCTTATCACCTAAAATTTTAAGACCATTTTTTTTGGTGGATATTATGTTTCCCTCTGTCCACTGGGATTTACTCAAAGAAAGGACATTTTTTGCTTTGTTTTTTCTTTATATCGCATTAATCGATATTTATAAAATATAACTTGCAAATACTGAAATTTACAAAAGGATTACAGTAGACATATTTTCCGTTCACACGTTTATAACAGCATATTATTTTCCAAAATTTCGGAAAACAGGGATCAACACTCGGAGAGACTTTGCGAGAAATACAAACGTATTTTGTTCTCTTCTCATGTTCCTTAGCAGAAAAATGAGAACGTCTAAATTTTTTATGAAAAGGTGGCATATGGTCGTTAACTTAAGTCAATCCTTTGTTCTCTGGAGCAATCCTCTTGCTACTCAGGAAATTTACATGCCGTCTTTTGGGGTTGAGACAAGAAAATCCAGAAATCAGTTGCCGTACTGGCCGAAGTGCTCAAAAGTGTTTACAAAAAGTCGATTCATGTGTCTTAGAAAAATACTTCTGAGTAGTTCAGAAAAAAATGTTAAGCAATATCAAGTAGAACATCTTTTTGTGCGGTCCTTTTTTACGCGATTATATTATTGTGCGATTTGTTTTGTGCGATTTTATTTTTGTGCGATTTTTTATGTGCGATCTCTTTTTATGTGATGTATGAATTTCAATGGCTTAGGCGCCACTGTAATGTTTTCTATCTATTTACTAGTAGCGTAACGGAGAATGTTCGAACCCCCTCCCTGATAGTTAGGTTTTGCCTTTAATATTTTGTAAATTGGGTAAATAGGTATTTAGCGTTGGTCAGGCCTTGGGCCCTAGAGTCCTACCCCCCAGTGATGCGAGGGTATACGTTGCACCACTGAAATGTAAACACTCCAAGACACTCTGTTCATTGGTTATAAACAGTCTCCCGACAGTGCGCATTCAGTTGCTTTCTCTCAACACTCCAGCAGCCCGCGCTTGATTGAAGACAAAACTTTCAATAACAGTGACATTATCAATAATTTGATAGATTATGAAGACGGACAAGAAGAACTGGATTCTTTGAGAGTGAATAAAAATATGCAGGGATCCAGCTTTCTCTGCATATTTCAACAAATTAAAAAAGCAAAAAAACAGAAAATTAAAACAGATACCAATTAAGAAAGGAGTATAAAATACGAAAATCAATCAATACTTCAATCATGTAGATCTGGTTATGGTGACATTTGCACGCAACTGACCATCCGATCTTCGTCACAAAAAATATGTCTTACTTTTGTTGCCAAAAAATTAATCAATTGAAATTGTACCTTCAAGTGACGATAGTGTGATTTTGAACTTATTCATCACAGGGCTTTAGATTACAATGAGTGGCAATGAATTATATATGTGCATTTTGAAAACTTATCCGTGTATACAATGAGAAACTATATCTTTTTAAAATGATTCCATGTGTAATATTTAATTATTTATTTTGTTATGGAAATACTCTTACATAAATTTCGTAAATAATTGGCATATTTTATAAATACGACTTTTTTTTTGCGGTCCCTATCCACCGCATAAAAAAATTTCTGTAATATTTCCACGAATTAGTTTGTTATATGTAAGAATTTATGAAATTTTTGAATTTTTTTGGGCGCTTTTTTATTTGCAATCCCTATCTACCGCACAAAAACAGGTTCAACTATAGTGGTATTTTTTCATAATAAAAAAAGAGAAAAGATCTTCATATCCTTAAAATAATCCTCAAATTCAGAGTTTCTTAGAATTCGTAATATTTTCTCGAACACTAAATTTGACGCACTATTTTAGTCCAAGTGGCAGGAATCAAGAACCCATAATGCAAAGAGTTTGATGCAAGTTGATTCTGTCAAGGGTCTAAGTAACCAAGTTGGCATAGTATGAATTTTGGTGAATGGGATTCCAGCTACGGTGTCATTCTCGTCAATTGAAATAGGCCCAAAATTTCCAGGTATCACCAATAGGGTTGCATGGGGTTCAGATTACGATGTTAACAACTAATCAATCAAGCAACAGTTAGGGCATTAATATATTCGTTTATCTATATAGTCCTGATTGATAATTCTTCCTATATGATCTTTTATTCTGAGTAAGAATATTTTTAAATTGCTTTCCAAATATACTATCTCTTTTTTATTTCTATTTTAATCATAATGATTTATGAAAATTTGGAACTAATTTTTTCCTACGACTCATTACAAATACTTTTCGATGTTACTAACTTATCTGGCATCATCTGTCATTTCGACTTTTCAAATGGAAATCTCTAGAACATTATTGGATACAGTTTTGTTTGGAATGGAAAGCACGAGGAAGTAATTTGACAAAGAATAATGCACAAAGATAATGAGTTTTATTGACAGTTTCCTCGGAAAAACCCATTTCATGTGAGTCCTAATGTCTTCGTTTTCATTAAAAATGCAATAATGTAGCTTATAATGTAGCAATGCCAAATAAATACCTTTTGAAATGGAAATTGGATCATAAGCAAATTAATATCATTCAAAATGTTCACTAAAATAATGTTTTTTCGCGTTGTTGTGGGAAAGATAATAATTTGAAGTGAACAAAATTTTTCACTCTGATTATCAGATGTTTATTTTTTCTCAGGTAATAACTATTACAGGTTACCTCTTCTCATATGATTAAGCAATAATTACAAAAACAAAATTGCCAGAAATAGTCTTTTTTTTTTTCGTCTTATTTTTCTTAACTCTTATTTAAAGTAAGTTGCTTATTTTAATTTTAACCCTTTATCTACCGACGTTACTTATAAGTACCACTCTCACTTTAAAGTTACATCGAATAATCATTTTTACGAATACTCTGACGACACCTGGCAGGACTATTCTTTGAAATTTACTCTTTCAAGATATATGGCAGCATGGGTTCTATGATGAGTATTTTAGCGGGGAAGACGAATAGTTTTATAGCAGAAATTGCGTTTACAGCTGACGGTGTTTTCAGCGGACTGCGAAGATTGTCATTTCTGTTCCAAAAAATAGTTAATGTCAAAATGTAAGTATCTTATTTTTTTTAGGTTAATGAAGACTTTAGGAAACGACTCGACTATTTATTTTAAGTGAACAGTGTATATAATTAATTTTACAGTTGAATATCTCTTTAATTAATTAATGAGGTATAACGGATTAAATTTCCCAAAGTTGAGTATTTTGTTCCCGGATATACCTTAATTTTCAAAGTAGTGATTCAAAAAAAAAAAAAAAATATATATTGCATTAAAAAAACTGCA
>BMAV01000630.1:21646-42855 GCA_019973955.1 Trichonephila inaurata madagascariensis
CAAGATATATGGCAGCATGGATTCTATGATGAGTATTTTAGCGGGGAAGGCGAATAGTTTTATAGCAGAAATTGCGTTTACAGCTAACGGTGTTTTCAGCGGACTGCGAAGATTGTCATTTCTGTTCCAAAAAATAGTTAATGTCAAAATGTAAGTGTCTTATTTTTTTTATGTTAATGAAGACTTTAGGAAACGACTCAACTATTTATTTTAAGTGAACAGTGTATATAATTAATTTTACAGTTGAATATCTCTTTAATTAATTAATGAGGTATAACGGATTAAATTTCCCAAAGTTGAGTATTTTGTTAACGGATATACCTTAATTTTCAAAGTAGTGATTCAAAAAAAAAAAAAAAATATATATTGCATTAAAAAAACTGCAGTAAATCATAATGCGTTAGATAAGGGGTTAAGAAAGGCTTAAAAATTAATATTACAGGTAGTAACAGGTTTTATTCTGAAAACAATTCAACGATATAAATTAACTGTTTTTGTTTCTAAATATTATCATTTATATATGCTACTTTCAAAATTTGTTGGTTTAATTATTCTAATTCCAAATTGGTTTGAGAAATCAGTGACCTAATTGTGGCCGCAGTTCAATTACGAAGTCCTTCGCCAATGACCCTCGAGTTGCTCAAAAACCGTGATATAGTATATGTAAATAAGAAAATCAATCTACGCATAAAGAAACTTTTTAACCTATAACATTAGAAAGACTAGTAACTTTATGGATGTTAAATTATACTTCAAAACATATTTAAGGGATAATGTGAGCCTGCAGAAGTCTTGTTAAATTTTACGGATAAACAGCGCAAAAGTAACTCATCTTGGTTTCAAGAACAGAAATGATTTAAAAAGAAGATAAAACAAAATCTCTTTTTAGCATTTTTCGAAAGTATTCTTTAAAATGTAACCTGAAATAACTAAAGAGTTAGTTATATAGAATTATATAGAAGGTGTTGATGAATTTGACAAACAAATTCAGATGAGTGCCAGTAGGCAGCCCAGGGACGGCCAATCAACATAGAATATGGGGTCGCAAACCACGTTTAGTCGGGAAATATTGCGGTAATAGTAGCTGTTGGGAGGACGATGAGCCAAACGAGGGGAGTGCCCAAACGTATGAGGAGATTTGGAGTGATGTGGTACTGTTGAAGAAACCTGCACGCATTAGGGATGATGTTCTGAGATCAATTAATCGAAAAATTGATTTCTCGGACCGAAAAAATCAATTTTTTAAATCAATATGTAGCGCTGAATTGATTCAGTGAATCAATATCTCATCCTAGAAAATCGACAACCTATTTTTTTCCGTTTTGGTAAAACCTTAGAAAAAGAAGAATTTAAACACTGTTTATCGCAGGCAGTTGTGCACCTAAAGTTTGATCCTTTACTTTCTGACAAGAGCAAAAAAACTCTATTTATCATCACGTTCACTCAATAGCCATGATCTATATGAGTATCGAGGGATCTGTTCCTTTTGAGCGCTTTTTTCGATTACCGGCAAAATCGCAAGTGAACAACGGAACTACTTGGATCCCAGTACACTTGAGAAACTGTTGTTTTTAAAAAGTTTAGATATTAAGCATTGTGAACTATAAGCTATATAATCTATTTTCTAAACTTTTTAATGTAACAAATACATTTAGAAAATAAATGTCTTGTATACTTGATACTTTGATATGGTAATAAAAATAATTGTAATTGTCGAATTCCCTGAACTAAAAAAATCCCCTAATTTTACTGATAAGAGATCGTTTATTATGGTATTTTTCTTGTTTTTTCATAAAAAGGATTTATATTTAAAATGTAAATGCAGACTTGAAATAAATTCGATTTTTTTAGAAATCGATCTTTTAGATCTCGAATTTTTTGTGAATCGATTCATCAGGTTACAATTCGAATCGATTTAAAAATTGATCTTTTTCAAAAAGAATCGCCATCCCTAGTACGCATGCAAATTTCACACTACTCTCGAAGTTTTTACAGGGAATAGCGACCATTATATCGCAGAATGTGCGGTTTTCATGCGATGGAACACCATCTTATTTTTCGATTCCAGTGAGTAACCACTGCCATGCTAAATGTCCCAGGAGGTGGATTGGACGTGGTGGACCTGTTACCTTGCCTCCCTTCTCCCCGGACCTCTATCACTTGGATTTCTTCTTGTGGGGCTACTTGAAATCGATTGTGTTTGAGACGTCGGTGACTACAGTAGAAGATCTCACGGCACAGATCGTCGTCACTTCAGCTGACATCGCTTGAAGTTATCCAGTAATCCCTCGTTAGTCGGTATCGGTTTTGCTGTGACCTACGAGGCCGCAACTTCGAACAAATCCTGTGACAATTACTTGTAGAGATATTTTTGACGAAGAGCTGTGATGCATTGTTCGTATTATAAGCATGCTTTGTGTCTAATAAATGCATTTCTGACCTCTTTGCCAATTTTCATTCAACTTCATAATTTTTTTTTGTGTGAATTACTTCGACTAAATGTGGTTTTCGACCTCCTGTTCTATATTGATTTGTCTTTCCCATGCTGCTTACTATCGCTTTTTTTAATGTTGTGACAGGGCTTTTATCGCGATTTCTATTAACCATCCTCTTGGGATTTCTTTGGGGCCAGAATGGCAATTATTTCCAACCAACTAAAGAGGAAAACATGTTTATGTAAATTAGGAATCACATATATATTGGAAATTTAGCATTCGTGGGGTGGCTATGTGAGGTCACTAAGTGTAGTCGCTGAGTAGAGAAGTAGTCGCAAAGTGATATGAGATAATGTTTAGAAGAATCTTAATTCTGGGAGATTAGCCTAGCCGGGCCGGTGCAGACGAATCAAAAATGGGTCCGAGACCAACGAAGCAAAGCCTAAGTAAGAGCCAGCCAGATTAAAGCTGTAACGGAAGATTTAAAAACCGTAGCTTTTTACCTAGGATATAGTAGTAAGCTTGATTAATTAAACTTTAAGTTCAAGACGTTTAATAGTGATGTAGGCTTTAATCTATAAAGATAACTTCAGTGGTTATTTGTATTATTTATTGGTAATACGTGTTGCGTCTTCTCATTCTTGATCATCTTCTTCTTAGATTAATATTGTGTTGTATTGTGTTTAAACTAAGATCTTAATAAACAGATTTTAGTATGAATGAATTTAGTAGTTATTCGTTCCCACAGACATAAGTCGCGTGAATGATGGAGAGCGGGTGTCCCTAGGGGTAGGGACATCACAATGTGTCGGTCGAACTCAGCGACACTCAGTACATAACCTAAAGAATACACACACACGGAAATGTATGTGTGTGTATTTAAGAAGAAAGTTACACACAATGGCTATCCTGCATAAAATATTTATTTGTTTTTCGTAATCAACATCCATTTTAAAAAGCTTTTTGAACTTAATTGTATATATCTAGACAATTTTGCTTGAGAGAAAGTCCTATTTTTAGTAATACATTTAATATTTGGTAGATATTTTGTAAAGAAGATATAATTAAATCAAAACTAATAGTGTACTTGAATTCAAACGCTGAAATATTTCATTCCCATGAAAAATTATGAATTTTCTGTATTACTTTTAAATTTACTTTCCAATGTTGACAAAAAATAAAATAATAAATTCCTTTCTCTTAATACTGTACCAAATTGTGTGTATTTATCTTTCAAAATATGTTCTCTCTAAAATCCCTTTTAAAAGAGAGTTAGAAGTTTGGTTATTGAATTCTTACTAGGCTATAACAATTAGATTAGATTCGATATTTTGCAAGGTTATAGAAATTGAATGCACAGCAGTACATCGAGTTGCGGGTTTTAATGTATAGTATTTTTGTAACCCTATTACAAAAAAGGTCATTTATATATTACATAGAAAGGCAAATATTATATAAAAGTATGCCATTTATCAACGTCTAATATAAGATATGGAGTGATTATTTTTCCTTTACCAAATTTATGTTACCCAACCATCAGAAAAAATTCTGAGAATAATCAGTGTAAAAAAAATTATAAAATAAATTTGTGTAATGCTGTATATTTTATTTGTATAAAATGTAAAAACATTTAGGGAAAGTTTTTTTCTTGTTCAAAATGTTGCATAATAAATAAAACATCTTTTATTTACTTTATGAAATAGAGATATTATAATATATTTGAATTAAATTTTACTTCAAATTAGTTTATAATTATCCAGAAAAATATTTTTTTTATTTTAAGTAAATATTTTTTATTGGAAATATTTATAAACCCCCGAACAGCAAAAGAATCACACGAGCTTACAGAAGTAAGTATGAAAAACACATTACAAAGGAAAGGAAAAGAATTTTAAAGTCATGAAAGATTAGAAACATTTACATTAAATTCACATAACTTTTTAAAAGCCCTTCTGGTGGAAATAAGCTAGTGTAAATTTGGAGGCCAATTTATATTAATGTCTTTAAGAGCCATTATTGGGATCTTTCTTTCTGCGACAATCTCGGAAAACAGAAGAAACACATGTTCTACATTTTCCTCGCCACCAATATTACAATCGCAGGAAGATGAAGAAATCAAACTAAATTTGTTCAAATAGCTTTTAAAGTTACCATGACCAGGGAGAAATTGGGTTAATTTGTAATTAGTATAAAAATGATAGTCTGGCAGTCTCTTATTAATGGTTGGAAAAAATTTATTTGTTAAGATCTCTTTATTTTAAATGAAATATTCTTGGTCCCAAGACTTAACCATTCATTCTTTCGTATTTTTCTTTTAAAAAGATTTAGGAATATTAACAACAATGTCAATTTCACGCTTGATGTCAGCCTTTGTAAGCCAATCGGCCAGCTCATTTCCAAGAATGCCCGTGTGTCCTCGAACAAATGCAAAAGCCATCAAAATGGTTTTTTACTTTATTGCTTTTGGATCTCGACAGTTATGTTGTTAGACGAAGAAATACACTTCAGAAAATACAAGAATGAAAGAGAATTGGTACAAATGTCGTTGTCAGAGATGACATTATTTTATTCAGTGATCCATTTAATTGAGAAGTTTAAACATAAAAGTTCAGCTACAAAAATAATGCATTCATCAGGAATTCTAAATTGAAAGTGCCCGAATTCAATACAACTCCTGAAGACAACAAATGCGAAACCAACTGTTTGAGCAATTTTACTACCATCAGTATCTCATGTACCAGGAATATCATGCGTGGTTTTGTCAAACTGTAATATTGAAAATTAAAATGTGAATACTCAGAGAGATTTAATACATGTTTTGTTTATAAAATTATTTAGAAATTATCGAATAAAGTCTGAAGATTTAAAGCATATTATCATTAGTAAAAATGCCCTGGTTTCTTATTTCTAATATTTAGATACTATATATATATATATATATATATATATAATTTTCTTTGCTTTTTCAAGTGCAAATTAACTATTTACAATATATATATTTTGATATAATATTTCTAATATTTAATGAAGTAGTAATTCGATTTAGGGATTTAAGTATTATATTCTTTCCCATTTATAATATTAATTATTTTCCATTTAAAATATTCATTCCAATCTAAAATTTAGCTCCGTAATAATCACGCTTTAATTTATTTCGTGCCGTTAACTTGGCATCAAAGATTTCCCGAAAATTCCATTGAAGGTGTTTTTTCCAGCTTGTGTGTGCTCATTTTTTTGATTTAAAGAGGGAATTTTTTATCAAGTTAGAAATTTATTTTTTCCTGACTACGATAGATTTGGTAATATTTTTGAAGGTATTATAGAAGAAAATTTAGGAAAATAAATTATTTTCTTAAATTGAGGGATGTCAAAGGATTATATAAGCTGCAGAAAATAAATACTATTCATAATAATACATATTTTTTTTTATCGGTTTGTTTTTCATTACTTATTTTCAGTTCTGAATCCATCGTTTTGAATCCCTAATTCACGAAAGACCTATTAACTGAAATATTTAGAGTTGTTTCATTTTAGATTAAATTGAGGTTCACATGATATAATGTAAAAGTTGTACAAAGAAAGATGCCTTGTTAACTTGAACATGATCCAGTTAGATTGTTCACCTTCAATAGCTCTTATTCAAATGCAGCTCAGAATATTCTTGTAATAGTCATTAAATGCCGGTTTTGCTTGGTATTTCATATTGTTGTTCACTTATTGTTTTCTTAGTTATTGATATCGAAGTCATAACACTAAGCTTACGATTGTACAGAAAAACATTCTTATAGCCCTAGTCTATTGAATTGAATTGATTAGGAACATTAATTTCAAAAACGAAATCTTATTTATCTCTTACGGCCCCATATCTGGTTCCTACGAAGTCGATTTCCACAAAATCCGTTCTTAGTGGATCTCTATTGAACAAAAGGAACATTCCTGCTAAATTTCCAGTCTATAAGTCTGATTATCTCGAACATTTCATGAGTGAGTAAATCACTTTTCTCTTATCTATGTATTATTATACATGGTGTTGCCGAATTCGGTCGACAAATTCAAAGAGGAAATAGTAGGCAGCATGGGAACTACAAATCACCACAGAACATGGGTCTCAAACCACTTTTGGTCGATGAAAATTGAGATAAAGTAGCCGTCGGGAGGACGATGGTCCAGACGAGGATCGTCACCAGACGAATATGTGGTTTGAGGCAACGTGTTAGGGTTGAAGAAATCTGCACGCATGCTAATTTCCCACTTGTCTGGGGAAGATATAAGTGGTGAGTAAGTTGCCATAAGCAGGCGTTGTGAAAGGCGCGGATGTCAAGGTGCATGCGGTAAAAATGTCGGATTATACGAACGAGGAATATCCAAATATAGAACCCAGGAGTCGAATTGGAAGCGGAGAACATGTTGCTTAGCCTCCAAACATCTAGGATTTCTTCTTCTAGTACGACCTAAAATCGCTTGTGTAGAAGATACTAATAGCTACACAGCGAAGGATCTCATGGTATCGAACATTTTCGCTTCAGCTGACATCGCCAACACGGCGGATTTGTTTGAATGCTTCCAATAATCCTTCGTCTGTAGATGTCGGCTGTGTCCCTTGTTTTTGCATTTCTGAAGTCGAGCTGTGATGCATGGTTCGTTATGTAAACATGTTTTACATCTAATAAAAGTATTTCTTAACTCTTATTGCTCATTTTCATCCTACTTGTGAAAAGGCCCCCTCGAGTGACCTTCTCTTTGATTATTCGCGTGAGCTAGAGGTGTATGATTTTCAAAAGGAACAGACATGTTTATATTCTTAATATGTCTTTATTAAGAACTGTAACTTAAACCTCTAACAGATTAGATAATGATTACATATGTGAGAATCTACGATGAACAAATACACAAGACAAGTAATATCGAAATAACCTAACTCAGACCACTATCAATATCTAACCCGCCTAATCTTAATTTCAATAATAATGCAAGTCTTAATATTAAATAGTCAATCCTACCTTAATCCAATCGTAGCTCCGATTCTACGGAGTGGCGTCTTTACGCGAGTGCAATGGTATGCACCTTGACCTAATGACTTTATCTTCGGAATAACTTCCGTTGGCCGTCCTTTTTCACAATTGTATCAATCTCTCACATAACATTCCCCAAATTGCCATTTTACTTACTGAAACTCCTGTTATTTAAAAGCTATCTAATTTGCATTTAATCTTCATGTTTCGCTTCTTGGGTTTTGGTTGGAAAAGAGTTGCCATTAATCTTGGGCCCAAAAGGTACCCAATGGACATGTTAAAGAAAAGACGCGTGAGCCCGTCACACACTCAACATCACACGCTTCATTACTGTTTCTACGAATTACTCCCACCCCATGTTCTATGATGTTTTGTCGTCCCTGTACTGTCCACTTTCACCCGTCTGAATTTGTTGGTCGAATTCGGCAACACCCTGTGTGTAGTATATTATATTGGATATGTATCAAAGCATGCTGTATTTACGATTTTATAGCTGAATGCTCAATTAAAAGATAGCAAAGACAGTTCAGAAAGAAGTATCAAAGAGATCCGCAATCGGTGACTCACCATCACTCTAATGAGACAAATGTTCGAAGTCGATGGAAATTATTCATAATGCCCAAGAAAAAGAATTTCAGAAGACTACGGACATCAACAAACCCTTCAAAAGAGGAACAAATACTGGAAACCTAGATATTTCAAAAACATCTTCCCTATGTATTTAGAAGCGTTGTCAAGAAATTTCTCTAAAATTCCATGTTATTAATGAAGACGACAAAGTCACGAGTTGTATTTAGCATGATGTGGGAGGAGGAAATAATCTCTCCAAGAAAGACTGTACAAAAGACATTCAAATAAAATAGTTCAATTTATCACAACAATTGCTCATCTTAGATACCGCATAACGACGTTGAACTCATGGTTAATTTAACAGCACTTACAAAGTGGAGGAACTCAGCATCAGGTTGATTTATTGATCCATTATTTTCTTGGCAGTGTTTTGATTAGATCCATCTACTGGAATCTGTGGCTACAATCAGATATATCAAGTATTATAGAGATAGTCAGGAGCTTTATTTCTTAGAAGAATAGGCTGTTCCACACTACAATCACGATATTAGATCCTACCCAGTTTTAAGATCTTGTCCAACAGGTGTATCAGAAATAAAGCTCCCATTGAATGATAAAAAATTCAAATTTCATTTTTGCTCTGACAGCCATAACCACTCAAAGTGTTTTATATCTAGAGAAGATTAAACGTTTGAAAGGATGTTGGTGTTTTGATATAGTTCTCCACTGTAAGTAGTGTGTGCCTTTTTTGATCATGATCTTCGAGTAAAAAATAAATGTTTCTGAGTTAAAAAGGAATTTAGCTCTTTATAAATGTTTTGGCCTCTTCTCCTTTGTTTAAAAGATGATCTGTAACATTCGATTAGAAGTTGTGATTTTAATTTGCAAAATAAAATTGGCATTTGAACAAAGACTAAAGGAATGTAGGTTTGAAAATATAAATTAAAATTTTGCTACGGAGATATTAAAATTTAGGTAATAATTTCTTATGATTCTGTTTACTTGAGCTTTCACATCGTTGAATAAAGAACTCGAATGTAGTGAACAAATTCTGGAGGTACTACAATCATTAATCAATTAAAGCATAAATTAAAGAAGATTTTATAAATTGATAATGATATTCTTAATAAGCTGTTTGTGGACGGCATTTTTGAAGATACACAGGAATAGGGAGTGGGAACTTCCTTTTGCAGTGATGTTCGTAGGGAGGCGTGGGGAGTGCTACAGTGGAAGGGGTGGAGTGGGATATTTGTGTATCTGCTCGTCTCAGTATCAAGATCGAAGCAGCAGGGTGCTTTTGCCGTTGAGACGTATTTCTCGAATGGTTGGTCGGTGGTTGCAGTGCAACGTGTCTTTTGTCGTCAGTCATTTCGATATTCCTCCACCAAATTGTGTTCCTCCTGATCGGAAATGTGTTTTAATGTGGATGGATGCATTCCGAGCAACGAGGAATGTCTCACAAGAAAAGAAAAGGCATGGAAAGAAGACCATTAGAACACCTGGAAATGTAACATTTGACACGATTGTAAGCATTCAGTGGTTAAACAATTTCTTTGAGGAATCAAAATATTTTTGATATGAAAAAAGAATTGTTCACATAGATATTCAGAACCAAAGTGAGAAGCAGAGTGCGTGCAATTTTCTTTAAACAATTAAATCTCTCCAGCAATGACATCCAAAAATTTAAAATAGCAGTCGATTTATCATAAGTTGTCTTTCAGATTTGTTTGTAATTCCATAAAATCCCGTGTTCTTCATAATTCTGAACTTTTTAGTTTAATAAGCGCCATTTCAAAATTATCAATTTTCAACCACTCAAAAGTTTAACTCATCATTCTATTACTTCGGGAACAAAATTTCGTTTGCTGGAATCTCTCAATGTGACTAAAGACACAAATATACAAATAGTTCATCTCCATTCGTTGAATCATCTTTTTCCCCTTCGCCATTTCGAGAATTTGGGAAGCTGAATTCAGCATGGAAGAAATTATAATTTGTGTTCTTAATTATTTAAAAAAAGAAGTATGATGTGTATTGAATTACATTTACTCGTACTTGTTTGGTTTTGAATAGAACTAATAAACATTTTACTACCCACATTAGATTTGATGAATTTAATATGATTGTTACTAATGATTTAATTTTACATGTTATATATTTTTAGAGACAAATTATTCAAATTTTTATAAGTAACATTTTCATCAAATAACTGTCTGAAGATTAGTTATCTCTCTTTGAAAATAAAAATAATATTGTACCAAAAAAAAGAGAGAAGCTCGTTTTTTACATTTAAAACAAAATCATATTTCTTGAAATTTGAAAGCTCAAGTTAAATGTATTGTTTGCAATAAAAGACATTTAGCCGTTCTATGCAAAATACCAAAATCAGTAATACGTTGTTGGAAAATAAAAAATAAGGAATGCAGATTTCTGATAATGTTTTAAGCAGTCAGATGAATCAGATTGAAAAATATGTCGCAAGGAAGTGATTAAATTAGGGATTTCATCCAATTCCTAAGGGAGGTGATCAATTCACGCAAGATGTTAAAATAAGAACTCTGTTAGGTGATTTCCTTAATTAAAGTAAGTGATTTGATCAAATCCCTAACCTGTTTCAGTGAAATGATGAAATAATATTGTCAAGAGTTTAAAAGTGTTCATTTAGAAAATATGGTGCATTATTAAAAGTAGAATAATTAATACAACAATAATCATTGAATTACAAATTATTTATTCGAAATTAATGTACAAAATTATTAAATAATGAAGCAGGCATTTTTTAAAACGGATATTTGTAATAGAATTTTAAACAATTTTTTTTAATTATACATTAATGTGCAGTACTTCAGAAATATCCTACTTTATTTGTAACAACTTTTTTTCAGTTATTATTTCTCTTTTTAAAATAGCTTTTTTTATCTATAAAGAGTGTGTGGTCTAATATACAAGCTTTATCCCGCTTCTAATTTTCAGGCATTCAAAAGTGATATATGAATCAAAATATAATAATGCAAAGAATATAACTAAATAAAACTGAAAAATGATATTTAGGTCATTTTGTTTTGGGAGGTCACGTCAGAAGCGCGGCGCTGCCTGACACGGACGAGGAGAGGGGGGTTAGTGGTAACAAGCGAAAGCAGAGCTCTACAAATGCTGACTTGCTCATTTCATCATTTCACAGAAACAGTTCGGGGATTTGATCAAATCACTTACTTACGTCAGGGAAAAGACCTCAAGGAGATGTTATTTTAACATCTCGCGTAAATTTAACAGTTGCAAATTGATGAAATCCCTAATTTCATTATTTTCGTGCGACATATATATTGTATGTTGTCGCGAATAAAACGTGCTGGACGAGATTTGCGCCGGCGAAATGGAAAAGTACCGACTTTTGTTGATGAGTTTGAAATAATTACAGTAAAAATACAAGCTATGTATCATAAAAGATACAGAAAATTTCTTATAACTAATAATTGTAATTAAATCCTCTTGTTCATTTCCTTATTTCCTGGAAAAACCAAGAATTATTTCAAGAGTAATAAGTAGATTTGGTGAACTGTTAAGACCAATTCACACACAGCTTAAGAATAATGACAAAATATTGTCTCCTGAAATGGCATTTTGTGCAAAATATAGAAGAGAAAAGAGAAATGATTGTTCCTGATAACTCATCTTATGGCTGAATATCTTTAAACTTGAATTTTTTTTTATGATTTTTAATTCAAAAATTATTAAAGTTTTAGTACTTGTTAGGTTTATTGATTACGTATATTTTCGCTGAATATTTCAGTTTAGGAGTAAGTATTCAGTTTATTTTCACAACTCTCAAGGTAGGAGGGCACTGTATCTCATTGGATGATAATGTAATTAATATTTCTTTTTTCTTCTAGTAGTCATAACCGCCAGTGTTTTATTATGTCTAGCCAGGTGTGCTTGATAGGATTGTAGTTTTAAGATATATAAAACGTGGTTCTCTTTTTGATAAATAGTGTGTTTTTTCTGTTGATCGTCTGGTGAAAATGATTTTTTTTCCTTTCCTTAATTGAGTTTAGGGCTCTGCCACTTTATTTTGAAGACGATACCATCAAAATTGCAAAAGGTACTTTAAAGGAAAGAATTTTGTAGAAGATATTTTGTTACCCTGCACGTTCACCAGACTTCGTAATAGAATTTTTATGATATTAGAAGGAAGAAAAACTTTAAAAAGAAAAAAAATCTATTAAAAAAATTCTATGTTACAACAGCAGCTATTAAATCAGTGAGAATACCCTTCAATATGAAATATTTTATGATTTTACGTAATATTTCTTACACGGAGTATGTTGTGATGCTTGGGACTCCATTGTTTTGTACTGTCACTGGTGTCTGATACGTAGCTAATGTCAGATTGAAAATAGACGTTTCAACAAAACAATTAAATCCTATCTGTAGATAAAATTGAATTTAGGAAATAAAATGAGTTTAAATAAACGCAGAATTTATGAAATAATTTAAAATACATGCACAATTTGGAATGCCTAATACATTTAAGCTATTTTGTAATGAAATGAAATAGATACAAGCAGGTGGTTATCAAAATAATGGAAGCACTTGTGAATAAAAGGGATATTTTCAATGCGCTTCGTAAGCATTAAAATATCATAACAGTTATTAATTTTTTATACTTAGAAATGTATATACTCTGGTAGTTTGTAGTAACTTGATTGACGTTTAGTAAGTTTCGAATTTTTTTTTTTCAAAAGCGTAAAATGTCTCACCTCTCAGATTGTAGGAGCACCTTTAATTGAAGAATGACCGAAACATCCCAAGTTGTAGGTATTTTTAGAGGAACGACGGTTAAAGTCAAGACAGCATACACACAGCGTGGCAAGACAAGCTCGGCAAAGCAAAAAAAGTGGAAGGAAAGAAAAGCTCAATGAAAGAGACCGATGAGTATTGAAACAATTTGTATTTTCTAAAAAGTAAACAGCTGCAGCAAAAGTGACCGCAAAGCTCAATTAGGATCTAGATTTTCCAGTGTCACTGATTACAGTTAGACGGCCCCTTCAGAAACAGAACATTTACGGCTGAGAAGCAATTCTCAAGCCACTTGTCATAAATGTTAATGCCAAACGTCATCTATAGTGGTGTGACACTCAGAAAATCTAGTCCATTGATGAATGGAAGAAAGTACCATGGTTTGTGAAGAATCGTCTTTCACACTTTTTCCCTACAACAGGATGGGTACACGTTTGGAGGACACCTGCACAAACTATAATCGTAATTGTCTCCTCCCAACTGCCATGCAGGAGGTTGAATTTGTCATGATAAGGGCATTGTGGTTTTCTGCTGAACCA
Source organism: Trichonephila inaurata madagascariensis (assembly GCA_019973955.1). Classification (NCBI taxonomy): domain Eukaryota; kingdom Metazoa; phylum Arthropoda; class Arachnida; order Araneae; family Nephilidae; genus Trichonephila; species Trichonephila inaurata. The sequence continues at coordinate 35,000 of BMAV01000630.1, forward strand.
ATCATAACCTTAAAAGAAAGGATCAGTAGGGACAAGTATAGGGAAGTTTGAGCTAATGAGGTTCATCCTATGAAGCAAACTTCTTTTTCTGCAGGAGATGGAATTTTCCAATATGATAATACACCTATCCAAGTCCTTCATGGTTTGATCTACCATCAAACCATAATGGGTCTTGTCAGATCATGGATTGATGAACACGAGAATGAAGTTGAACATTTACCATGGCATGCACAGTTACCCGACCTTAATATAATTGAACAGTTTCTCTTTTGTAGAACATTTAATGGGGAATCGGTATCTTTTCACCTGCATCTATCCTAGAATTTTGACAATATCTCCTTGAAGAATGGTACAACATATTCCTCTAAACATTATTCAGCACTTGTATGAATCTATTTCTAAGCGTACCCAAGCTGTATTACACGCGAAAGATGGCCGTACATTATAGAAGTAAAAGATTTTTAATAAATTTTTCCATTATTTTGATAACCACTTGTATGTGTATCACGTATCGTCTCTATATATCACAATATAGGATGAAATCGACGGAGATGTTTAATATTTCGTGAGATTATAATTGTAATACATGGATGCAAAAAGTTAAGTGTCAAGGGTTGATGTCATTAACTGACTATAATTAAAAATTATAAGGTGCATGGTTATGTGAAACGCACCTTTGAATTGAGCAGACAAACGGAAACGTTCAGTAAGCAAACAAATTAAATTTGCTCTTTTTTTTTTGTAGAATGCAAAATTCATGCAAAGAAAATGGATTACCTATTAACTGAAAAGTATATTGGAATGAAAAGTGAACAATATTATTTTAAGCTGAATTTTTAATATAATTCTTCTATTTCAATGATACTCAACCTGCGGCCCACCGAGCCTTTTTAAGTGAACCGGGCATGGTCTATTGCTCTGAGAAGTTTACTTATTTAAGAATATTGTATTAAAAATTGGTTGGGAAATTCTTTGTCAGGAAACCAAATATATCAATTTTGCTTTTTGCTGTCGGTATCGTACGGGTGCCAATTGATATTCTTTCTTTTTTTTTTTTATTTGGAACAGTTACGGTTAGTGATAACATACAACAGTGGAGTGGAGGAAAATTTTATGGGTGGAACTAATTTTTAACTATCTTTCATATCTTGCAAGCGAAAAATATTTGAAGAAAATAGATCGTTTCAAAACGATTAGGAAGTTGAATATTTTTTTAACGAAAAACAAACATGGATCAGTAATTGTTTGATTCGTCTCGAAAGCGGTGTATTTAAAAAATACCAATGAACAGGAATCATTCAAGGGAACTTTTCCTCGAAGATCTCTTTCAAGGGATAAATAGGCTTTCTCTTGAATAATCTTTACAACAGCAACAAAGTGTTTTGTCAGTGGTAATATCACAGCGATAACAAAGACATCCTACGAAGTTTGTTACATTATTGATAATCATATAAAATCGTTTACTGAAGCTGACATTGTGATGGAGTGTTTCTTAGATGCTTCTAATTTAGTGTTAGTGACAAAATAATGAAAAAAAATAATTAAAAGAAAAACAGGAGTTATAGTATTTTTATCAAATTTCCACATTTTAAATTTCCAATGTTATCTTATTCTTAAAGCATTTCTTCTCCCTCTTCCCCATTAATCCTCATGTTGTGGCCTACGTGGAGTAACTAACATATGTATGCGGCCCGTGAGAAATAGCTGACATATGTATGTGGCCTAGCAGAAAAAAAGTTTGAGTATCCCTGTTCTATACCAATGAATAAAAAAATAGTAACAAATGTAGGCACACACACCCAAAAGTTTTGTACAGAAATATTTATATACTTTATGTATTAAAAAGAAACTTTAAATTTATGAAAATAAAAAGAATTAAGCATTATGCGTGGAGTTATTTCAAAAGTAATAAACTGTAAAATCTATAATATTAAAATAGATAATTTTAAACTTTATTAAAAAAGTTGAAAAATTCGAAAAAGAAAAGAAAATTTCAAAAGTAACTGATTGAGAATATTTAGAGATCCTTATTATATTTGAATTGCTTATTGATCTAAAAAAGATCACTTTCATTTTCAGAAAAAATAACTTTTATATTAAATTTCTTGTAAAGAATGCATTTCTAAAAATACCCATCACAATATTATTTTTCTTTTATTTATTTTTATAAACACTTTATACATTTTATTTTCAATAACGAAGTTTATTGTTTCGCTTTTATCGTAAGAAATATACTTCCTTTGTATTAGAAAAGATTGTACTTTAAAATATGCTTAAAACGATGTCCTCATTAGTTGCTTTCCGTTGAAAGCAAAATATTCTTTATAATACAGCACATTCTTGAAAAAGCAAAACATTCTTTGTTTATATAGAAACATAAGCATCTATTTCCTGTATTTTCTTCAACAAGAAAGTAAAAATCTCAAAACAGTTCCTCCATTTTTTTCTGCTTTTCATAACGGTCGAATAACTCCGAGTAGAAAACATTTAATTACTTATTCTCTGAATGAAACGCGCTGCCTAAACTGCTTAAGAAACTTCTAAGAATTGTTTTAATTTAAAGCGAGGAGTGTTCGAAAGAAAAGAAGCCATTTTTCGTGAAAGGATAGGTGTTTAAATTTTTCACACTCAGATGTAAAGTGAAAAAAGATAATGAATTATAGAAATAATAAATTTTGGGCTTGAGAAAAAAATAATGCTTTTTACTCTATCTTGTAAACGTATATCAATATAGTCATTTTCTTTTGTTATTCCTTTACCACAAACTTTGATTTCGAGGTAAAACCAACATTAAGATGTATAGACATAAAAATATTAAAACCATTACTCGAAGGAATTTTTAAGATACCAAAAGGATTCCTCCTGTAATACATACTTTGCACTTATAGTTAAATACCCATGTAAATATTTCATTTTGAAGTCCAATGTAGTTTTCGCAAATGAGTATTTAATATATCTACAAGAAATTAATATTTTGTGTAGGAAATTATTTTACGCGTCAATTTTAAAATATTCTTATGGGCATCAAATCTGAACAATTTTATTATGTTTTATTTTTAAATTTTTTAGGAATTAAATGCATGAAAATAATTGCACAAAATATCTGAATATCTGAATTATAGGTATAATTATTAAATCTCTCTCTCTCTGTCTCTCTCTGTATATATGTGTGTGTGCGTGTGCGCGTAATAATTCCCAGTAATTTAATTTTTAATAACTTTTGTGATTTATCTATGGTCTAGTCCTTCAGGATAACTGTTTAATTACTTTACCTAGCAAACCCGCCTAACGAGGACTTTTGGAATTACATCCATCCACCCAAATCATGTGATTTACCGTAGAGTATAAATAGCGAGAATTCTGGAAAATCGCACCTATTCTGTTCTTTTTTTTTTTTTTTTGCCTTCAACATGTAGCCGGCTGCAGCTCCTTGCTTCATTGTTCTGTATTTTGTGTCTTGTCTGCATCTTGTTATGTTGGAACGCTATATTATAAATGTTGAATAAATCAGATTTACTATTTCAAAGGCCTGCCTCGTCGATAACATAAATATGCAACATCAACCTTACAATAATCACCACCAATGACCACCTGTCCTTTTCGTTACATTATCATTACCACTCGCCACGTTTTTACAGGATTGCTACAGTTATCATTAATATATATATATATATATATTATTATTATTATTGATGAGGACTATATTATATATTTATCTGTGATTTGTAAATCCGTTTATTGCTTTGAACATTTAGAGACACACAAACATATATTGACGGCATCACAAAGAAAACACACGCAACAAAAATACACACACTCCAAATGCAGCCGATAACATGTTTAAGGCCAAAGACGACAGAAGAGAGTGGTCACAAAAAATCTTCGCTTTTTATACCCGGCAGTGAAGATCGCGTGACTTCTTTGTAATAAGAGCTCTGATTGTTAAAATGGGCGGGAAAGGGATTTCTGATACTAGTTAATTACGATTAAGATTAGGGTATTAGTTTTGAACCAAAGAATTAAAGCTTGTTTAAATATTATTAAAAGAGTTAATATATTAAAAGGATGCTAGAGGGAATTATTACATATATATACATATGTCGTAAGTAATTGTATTTTTAATAATATAATTTTATGCAACTTAGGAGTTTTCATGTCATTCTGTACAAAATTAAGTAAGAATTAGTACAAATACTGTTTACCTACGTATTTGTAAGACTTCATGCAATGTGAAAATTTGAAACTTATTTAAGAATATTTATTACATGAAGTAAAACCGAAAATCTAATTATCTTAGTGAATATCATAGTTGGCGTAGATCGCCTTCGTAAAACTGATTCTTATAGCATCCCCTCGAAAAAAAAACTAAAATTAAATGATTATGAATAATAAATAGAGATTGGACAAAAACCATATATCTTTACTAGTATTTTTTTACTAAAAATCAACAGACTAGCTTCAGGAATATTAAATTTTTATTACATTTCCTTTTTGTTTCAAACATATCTTTTATACAGTCGAATTGTATAGTAATTAAATAGAAATTTTCATTTATATTAATTAAAAAATAATAATAAAATTTTCATAGCACTGAGTGTATTACGGAAAAATTTAGAGGGGAATAATTAACCTGGAATCTCTTATTTAATATAAATCTCGATAGTATGCATCTTACCGACTTTCCGAATCTTCTCGATTCTCTCAATGTATAAGATTGAATCATAAAGATATGCATTTGAGTTACTTATATAACGTTATTCTCATTTTTCAAAAATGGAAAAATAAGGATCTAAGCTAAATAATGACGGTATAAAAATTATAAAACATAGGAGGAGTGAACCAACCTTCATTGTACAAATTATGCAACTGTTCATACTCATTGTTCAAGTTTAAAGACTTGAAGTATATATAGTTAACTGAACGGAAAATTGTGTCTTATTTCCCATTTGTAACCACAATAATGAACAGGACTTACTGTCTTTTTGTTATTGTTCTCATGAGTGAGATATAAATAAATTCATTGCATCATAACTATCTTTTTACGATAATTTTCAATGTTAATAAGTAACTTGTACGGCAATGACAACAAAATGTTTATTGAGTACTCTTAATTACAAATTAATTATACGAATACATTGAATCAGAAATTTCAGCTTGACAACTTTTGATGATTTCGTTTATATTGGGTCGTAATAATACTACTCTCATTTCGTCATCTACATTTACAAGTCTTGATCTTTTTCAATTCCTACTTTTAACTCACACTCTCTATATATTTATTTATTTATCTTCGTGGAATTTTCAATAGTTAATAAAATACATTTTAAAGCGTTCAATTGAGCTGCAATTTTATATACATGATTATTTTGGATGGCAATACAGTAATTTAATTATAATTAATAAAAAATTAATTGATTAAAACTAATTATTCAATAATTACAAATACAGCTACATTGGCATCATATTTGGCCACTTCGCAACCCTTTTAGCGACGTGTCAAAATTTGAAAAGGTTTTTCCCTAGCATTTTAAAGCGCTCATTTGAGCTGAAATTTTCTTTACACTATTGTTTATTGTTTTCGGTAAAAATACGATAATTTAATTATAGTTAATTACAATTAATTGACTGAAACTAATTATTTAAAGAATTACACATACAGCCACGTTGATTTCATTTTTAGTGATTTGGGTCAAAACTTTAATCAATTGGGTCAATTTTTTTTCTCACGTTTTAAAGCATTCAGTTGAACTGAAATTTAATATGCACAATTGTTTTGGATGACAATAGGATACTTTAATGATAATTAATAAAAATGAATGACCACTTAATGTTGTGATTCTGTCCAATGTATATACATATTTATATTAATTGTAACTATTTAATAAAAAGTAGCTAAAAAATAAAATTTTCCTTTGTTGATCTAAGTAGGAATTGACTTAATTTATATATATATATATATTACTTGTTTTAATGCAAAATGAAGTAACTAACTTTTTGAATGTTTAGAAATTAAATCTCGATTATTGCAGTTTCAAATTAGTTTTTCCTTTTCATTCAAAATCAATTCATATACAGATGTATCAAATCACAAAGGGATTATAAGCCAAATAAAAAAATTTTGTCCATGAAATGGAAGAATAAGCTAGATATACCAAAGGTACTCATAGTTTATTTCTATAAAACAGTCAAATGGTTCGGTTCCGGATTTTATTTTTTTGTCAGAGTATAATTAATAATTTTTAAAAAAAATTTGGCTGCTCACTTCAAGAATTTTGCGGTACAGTGGTTCAGAATCACTGGTCTATGTTGTAGCATGAAATAAAGTATTTCTTACTTCTTTTATCTTTGAAAAGTTTTAATTCTTCATTTTATGCAGCATTTATTGCAGTTATTTAAACAAGTATTTCTATTTTCTTAACGGTTATTGTTTTAAATGAGGACATAGTTTAATCGAAGTTTAATTCAATTATTTATCAACAGTTCAGTAAAAAACAAGTAATATAAAAAAAAAATTTAAGTTAATTCCTACTTAGATCAACAAAGAAAATTTTTATTTTAGCTACTTTTTATTAAATAGTTACAATTAATATAAATATGTATATACATATGACAGAATCACAACATTAAGTGGTAATTAAGCTTTATTATCATTAAATTATCTTATTGTCATCCAAAGCAATCCGGTATATAAAATTTGAGTTCAACTGAATGCTTTACAACGCGAGAAAAAAATTAGAAAAAAAATCTTTTAAAGTTTTGACTCAAGTCGCTAAAAATGAGTCCAACGTGGCTGTATCTATTATTCTATAAATAATTTGTTTCAGTCAATTAATTTTAATTAATTATAATTAAATTATCGTACTTTTACCCAAAACAATTGTGTATAGAAAATTTCAGCTCAAATGAGAGCTTTAAAATGTGAGAAAAATACCTTTTCAAGTTTTGACACAAGTCGCCAAAAGGGTCACTAAGTCGCCAAAGTGGCTGTATTTGTAATTCTTTGAATAATTAGTTTTAATTAATTAATTTTTATGAATTATAATTAAATTGTCATTTAAAATAATCATGTATATAAAATTTCATCTCAATTGAGTGCTTTAAAATGTATTTTAATAACGATTGTGAAAATTCTACCAAGATAAATATATAGAGAGTATGAACTAATAGTAGGAATTGAAAAATTCTAAATAAACGTAAATGACGAAGAATTCACGAAGAATAAGACATATTCTCTTCTCTACTACTACTAAAAAAATATTAATTTGCACCATAAAAACAAAAATTTCAAATATTTTTTTTTCTTTAATTTTTCAAAAAGCTGCCTGCTTTGAGTGAAAACCATTTTCAAGTATGGCTAGCTTTTCACAGTTTCTTTGAGCAATCGAAATAAAGTATCTTGGTTTTTTATTGTTTTCTTTAAACCTGATGTATTTTTATTTTCATCTAGTCTCAAGGATCAGACTTAATGATGAAATGTTTGTTTAACGCATATATCCAATACGTTGCTGTTAAATTATCTAAGGTTTGAATTAGAAGATTTACAGAACGTCTTTTTTTTTTCCTGCCAGATGCAAAACATTAAAGCGTAACTAATTCGTCTGGCGTCAACTGTCATTTATCTTGCTTTTTCTACTAAAATTTCTTCAAAAAAGATTTCACTCAGAGATTTTTCGTTCCCTCAATAAATGAGCAGAAAGAACTATTTGTAACTTTTATCTTTAGGAATTACAAGTTAAAAGAAACATTTTTTGAAGAAAATTCGCTGTGATATAATAACTTTAATTGATACATTGATTGCTTATTTAAGTGACACTTTGATGCTATTCGAAGGTTAAAATAACCTGAAAGTTTTATAA
>BMAV01000630.1:43255-70092 GCA_019973955.1 Trichonephila inaurata madagascariensis
TGTGTGTGTGTGTGTCGTAAATAATTGTATTTTTAATAATTTTATGCAACCTAGGGGTTTTCATGTCATTCTCTTCAAAATTAAGTAAGAATTAGTACAAATACTGTTTATCTACACATTTGTAAGACTATCTAATGTGAAAATTTGAAACTTATTTAAGAATATTTGTTATATAAAGTAAAACCGAAAATCTAATTATCTTACAAGGGGAGGGCACGACTAAGGAAATTCATTTCGGGTTGAGACTTGGTGTAATAGTAGGGTGTTCAACCCTTAATGTAATTCTGTCGAACTGCCAGTCAATTCGGAGAAAACAGCGTTCGAAATTCATGCTTAGCTATTATACAATTAAATTTCAATTTTTTTCGCCGGCTCAGTGGCTTGATTGGCAAATCGTCTGCCTTTAATGCGGGTGGATCCGAGTTCGAATCACGAGGAAAACTTTTTTTCTTTCAAATCCTTTAATTATTTTTTACAATTAAATAAATTATTTATGAAAGGTTTACTATAATAGATTTGAGCTGAAATCTTATATATACATGATTATTTTGGATGACAATACAGTAATTTAACTATAATTAATAAAAACTAATTGACTAAAACTAATTACTCAAATACAACTACGTTGGCATCATTTTTGGCGACTTAGTGACCCTTTTGGCTACATGTGTCAAAACGTGTGAAAAGGTTTGTATCTCACTTTTTAAAGCGCTCATTTGAGCTGAAATTTTCTATATACTATTGTTTTGGATAAAAATATGATGATTTAATTATAATTGATTGACTGAAACTGACTATTTAAAGATTTACAGATACAGCCACGTTGGTTTCATTTTTAGCGACTTGTGTCAAAACTTTAAAAGATCTTTTTTCCCAAGTTTTAAAGCATTCAGTTGAACTGAAATTTTATATACGCGATTGTTTTGGAGGACAATACTATACTTTAATGATAATTAATAAACATTAATTTCCACTAAATGTTGTGATTCTGGTGTATGTATATACATATTTATATTAATTGTAACTATTTAATAAAAAAGTCGAGATAAAATAAAATTTTTCTATGTTGATCTATGTAGGAAATGACTTAAATTTTTTTTATATTACTTGTTTTAATGCAAAGTAAAGTAATTAACGTTTTAAATTTTTAGAAATTAAATCTCGATTATTGCAGTTCGAAATTAGTTTTTCCTTTTCATTCAAATTTAATTCATATACAGATGTATCCGATCACAAGGGGATTATAAACCAAATAAAAAATTTTATGTTCATCTATCCACGAAAGAATAAGCTAAATATACCATGGATACCCTTAGTTTCTTTCTATAAAACAGTCAAATGATTCGGTTCCGGATTTTATTTTTTCTCAGAGTATAATTAATAATTTTTAAAAAAATTTGGCAGCACACTTAAGGAATTTTGCGGTACAGTGGTTGAGAATCACTGGTTTATGTTATAGCATGAAATAAAGTATTTTTTACTTCTTTTATCTTTGAAAAATTTTAATTCTTCCTTTTATGCAGCATTTATTGCAGTTATTTGAACAAGTATTTCTATTTTCTGAACGATCATTATTTTAAATGAGGGCTTAGTTTAAATCAACTGTCGCAGTTCAATTCAATTATTTTTGTCAACAGTTCAGTATAAAGCAATTAATATAAAAAAAAATTTAAGTCAATTCCTACTTAGATCAACAAAGAAAATTTTTATTTTAGCTACTTTTTATTAAATAGTTACAATTAATATAAATATGTATATACATATGACAGAATCACAACATTAAGTGATAATTAAGTTTTATTAATTATCATTAAATTATCTTATTGTCATCCAAAGCAATCCGGTATATAAAATTTCAGTTCAACTGAATGCTTTACAACGTGAGAAAAAATTAGAAAAAAAATCTTTTAAAGTTTTGACCCAAGTCGCTAAAAATGAGTCCAACGTGGCTGTATCTGTAATTCTATAAATAATTTGTTTCAGTCAATTATTTTTAATTAATTATAATTAAATTATCGTATTTTTACCCAAAACAATTGTGTTTAGAAAATTTCAGCTCAAATGAGAGCTTTAAATTGTGAGAAAAATATCTTTTAAAGTTTTGACACAAGTCGCCAAATGGTCGCTAAGTCGCCAACGTAGCTGTATTTGTAATTCTTTGAATAATTAGTTTTATTCAGTTAATTTTTAAGAATTATGATTAAATTGTCATCCAAAATCATCATGTATATAAAATTTCAGCTCAATTGAGTGCTTTAAAATGTATTTTATTAACGATTGAAAATTCTACCAAGATAAATATATAGAGAGTGCGAACTAATAGTAGGAATCGAAAAATTCTTCATAAACGTAGATGAAGAAGAATTCACGAACAATAAGGCATATTCTCTTCTCTACTACTACTAAAGAAATATTAATTTGCACAATAAAAACTAAAATTTCTAATATTGTTTTATTCTTTAATTTTTCAAAAAGCTGTCTGCTCTGAGTGAAAACCATTTTCAAGTATGGCTAGCTTTTTACCGTTTCTTTGAGCAATCGAGATTAAGTATCTTTGCTTTTTCATTGTTTTCTTTAAACCTGATGTATTTTTATTTTCATCTAATCTCGTTTCTCAAGGATCAGATTTAATGATGAAATGTTTATTTAACGCATATATCCAATACGCTGCAGTTAAATTATCTAAGGTTTGAATTAGAGGATTTACAGAACGTCTTTTTTTTTCCTGCCAGATGACAAAACATTAAAGCGTAACTAATTCGTCTGGCGTCATCTGTCATTTATCTTGCTTTTTCTACTAAAATTCCTTCAAAAAAGATTTCATTCAGAGATTTTTCGTTCCCTCAATAAATGAGCAGAAAGAACTATTTGTAACTTTTACTTTAGGAATTTAAAGTTAAAAGAAACATTTTTTTGAAGAAAATTCCCTGTGATATAATAACTTTAATTGATACATTGATTGTTTATTTAAGTCACACTTTGATGCTATTCGAAGGTTAAAATAACCTGAAAGTTTTATAAAAAACAAGAAATATATATAAAAAAATTTCTGAATCTATTCCTACTTAGGTCAACAATGAAAAATTTTATTTTAGTTACTTTTTATTAAATAGTTATAATTAATATAAATATGTATATACATATGACAGAATGACAATATTAAGTGGCAAAACACCTTTTAAATTAACATTAAATACTTTTTAACCCCATTAAATTTGTAATTACATTAGTTGAATGTAATAAGTAATAATTTCTCTTAACCCTTTAGCAGGCAGTGGCTAATAGGTCTACCCACATATTAAAAAAATTTTTCTCTAAGCGGGTGATGGATATTTAGTCAATTCAGATGTGTTAATTGAAGCTAAAACGCATAAAAATAAATACAGATGACAGGACAACACCTTTATTGCATTTCATGTCCTCTGATGGTTAGTTAAAAACAGTTTTTCTCGGTGTAAATCTACAAATTGTATTTTGATCACTATAAATAAAATTTCTGATCTTTGAAAAAAATTTCGACTTGTCTTAAGTATACTTCTCTCGCATCTGAATGAATTAAGCAAATGTGCAATTAAAAAAAAAGGTCTTATTTAGGTTATTGGAAAGTTTTTTTATGAGGATAGAGGCTCTATCCACTGCCCACATAGAACAGAAAAATGACCTAGAAATTTTCGCTTTTCCTCCACTCTATAGAGAGCACTTAGAATCATGTGAAAATGTTGGGGGTTGGAAATACAAACAAACTTTGTTTACAATATGTGGTACAAGATGCTCGGGTTCGAAAATCTTTCATTGCAACTTTTCTGCTCGGAAAAAAGGTTTGCATATTATAAAGATCCACAGTAAATAGCTCATCAAATTAGTGAAATAGCTAATTTAAATCCTCAGAAATATTACTCTATTTCTAACTTTTTATATTAAAATTAAATAAAATATAAAATGTGAATACATACCAATTTCAATGTATATTCTTTTTCTATATATATGTTCTAATTAAATATTCTGTGTTGTACAATTATTCTGTTATTATTTAATCACACTTATACTTTGTATTTAATTGTTATTGAAATAGTTATTACATAAATGTAAATTTTTCATAAAAAGTTAATTGTCTTTAGTGCGCAGTGGCTAGAACGTCTAGCCATCACCCAGGAAAAAAACTATTGATCAGATATTTTTTTTTGTGACTAAATAATGCTTATAGAGGATGAGAACATTACATTTATCAAGTACTTATCACAGAAATGTGTATTTTAACTTTATGCCCGTTAAAAGATTAGAACCGGTATAAAAGGAATGCTGACGTCTAACTAGTATATGATTATTCGGGTTAAGTTAAATCTTCATCACACATTTAACAAAATCAGTTTAATCCAATGGTGCTGCCATCTAGAGGAATAATATCGACTGAAATATATCTCTGAAACTATAATTAATTAACTAAATTTAATTAATTAATTAATATTTTTTAAAAATTATGCTATAGCATCAAGTGTCATCCACTACAAGTTTAAAAAATACACTCTTAACTTTAGTGGATGAATAAAAAGTATTTTATTAAGGATTGAAAATTTTAACAAAATATATAAATTTATAAAGGGAGAGTGCGAAGTAATAGTAGGAATTGAAAAATTGTTGTGGTTTTTTAAGGATATATTTCCTCCTTAATATTAATAAAGAAGTTTTGATTTTGTTTCTTAATTTTTATATGAGTGTAAATAAAGGCTAAGAAAGTAACCTTTTAAAAAAAATCTTTTCTCTTTACCCATAAATTATTCTAAAAATTACACGTGTAACAAATACCGTATGATCGCCGTACAATGGGCACCCTTCTTTTATGAAGAAACCTGAAATGCACATGCTCAATGTACTTATTTTTTCAAGTCTAGAAATAGTCTGTGGGTGGATTATTAAAGCATGCAATGAAAATAAATCTGATATAGTTAAAAAATCACCTAAAAATATAGTACATCTAGGGATTAAGATGGAGTGAGTCAGTGAATATTTACTTTGCACTGTTCAGCTACTCGAGGGCTATTGGCGACGGACCTCGAAATTTTGAACCATTTTCAAGTGACAAGGAAGACACCTGAATTGGCACCCCTCTCTCTAACTAACAAACCACCCAAAGGGAGGACGTTTGAGCTCTTGACGTATTTAACTGTCATCGATCCCCTACACGGCGGGTTTTTAGCTGTACTAGGCTCGAAATCATGACGCGCAGGACTCGTGGCTTAGAGGGAACTGTGATGATGTTTACTCATTTAAAGATCAGGAAAATAATGATGGTGAAAAAACGAAATAGAATGCAATGACGTGCAACTGAAGAAGATGACGATTTTTTAAAGCTATCCAGTCATGAAAGTTTATATAAGGCATGTCTCAATTCTTTTAAATAAACAATATTTAAATATGCAAATAGAAATCCAATTTTAAGGCTTATTTCTTCTTTGTTCAAAAGGCTATCGTTTATTTATCAAACGTATAACGCGCACTTGTAAATTTTTATCTTTTTTTCCCTCTTTTTAAAATGAGCGTTATACACCGGATTACATAGAACATATTTTTCAATGCATATTTTAAGAAAACCGTTATTTGTTTGAGCTGTTCTATTCGGGTTTCCTTTCTTCTTACGGCTTATCATGGTTTTCCTCTTCGAACAACTAATAATTAAAGATCTCTTTAGTACAACTTAAGGAATTTTTTTATCTATTTTTTTATCGCTGTGTGTGTTCTAGCATAGCTTCATCTTAAAAATCCTTTCTATCAATTAGAATTTCGTTCCGAGATGGCCTAAAGGCAAGAAGAATTCCAATTCTTTCTCTGAATTTAATCAAGCTTCCTACTCTGTTCTTTGAAACAGAAAAAAATTAGACTAAAAGGAAATTCCGCGACAGATTGAAATTTCTCTCAATTTAAATCATAGAGGGTGACTTCAGGAAGTGAGAAATTTATTAATTAAATTCGAAAGGCGCAATGGTTTATTGTCACACACACACACAGTACCGCGTTCTTTTCTATCTACTCTGAGTTTTAATTTCAGAATATTTTGATACCAAAGTAAAAAAAAAAAAACTTTTTTTAAATCTATCTGGAAATGTAGTTTGTAGCGGAATTACAGGATGTTTTTTAGATTATTAAATTTATGATTTTATTGTGTCATTGTTTTAATAAAATGATGGAATTTTTCAGCAGAGAGTTCGAAACTACTAATATCCAACTTTATATAACTTTGCTGCTAAGAAATATATTTGGAGTTAAAATTTATTACATAACAAGTCTTTTTTTTTGTTATGAATAATCTTGATGGTTATTTTAATCCCAACTTGAAGTAGTGGTTGAAATTTTGTTCTGTTTTGAATATTACTGACAGCTGAATAAAGTACAAAAATAGAATTAAAACCAATTAAAAAGATACTTTCAAATTGTTGTAAATTCGAGTGGAGGAATAACAGCTGGCAACTTCATTTAGTTGAATAATAACAAAACTATTAATGAACAAGGATGAACAGATGGCTACAGGAAGGCAAATTGACGTATAAACACAAAGAAATATTAAAACGGATTAGTCACATTTGTTCAAAGTACATTTGTTATAAATAAGCTTTAAAACGTTCAAAAAATGACTTTCTAGAGTAGTTCCACTAATAAGGACTCAGAGAGATAAAATCTCTCGTATTGCAGCACACAAACAGATTCTGATTTCGACTGCACTTTCTTCTAATTTGCACTTGACCTTTGAATTAAAGGCCCTATATATAGCCTCATGGTAATTTCTAGAAGAATTTATTCCAAAATCTTTTCAATGATTCTTCAGCGATATCGTAGACTTAGCCAAATTTGTCACCTATCTGATTGCCTTGGACGCATCTTTTGCGGTTGCCATGTCTTATTTTTAAAGTTTGCGCTAGGAAGCGAACTTTTCGTGTAAAACTCAATTTTTCAACAAGAAGAATTTTGTAGCAGGAAGAATAACATATGATATGATAGATTTGGATATGATAGATTCAACATATGATTTCAGATATGTGATATTTCCAAATACATTGAATCATAAATTTTGGAAAACATTTCCTATTGCTGTAAACCTTACGTAAATTTTATACAAAATATATTTCAAAATAGCATTCCACCAAACATTTTTTTGTATAATACAAAATATTACTTTAACATAAGTGTGTTTTTGAAGCATTCAACATTTTACTGTTATTCTTCATGTCTTTTCCTAGCTCTGGAAAAAATAGGCTTTCGGTCAAAACAGTCTACGCATGTATTTTCAAATAAATAGACTAAAATAATCTATTTAGTGATAATTTAGTTAAAATTATTTTGGAAGCAAATATAACCCGACCATCAGAGTTTGTTAAAATGCACATATATTGAATAATGGGACGTTTTCGCTTCATTCAACGGCAAAATCGGCTTCTTTATGTGGAATGCGTAATACCATTTTTATGCATACTAGGTGCGTAGCTACCGCCTTATCAGCTGTATCAATGATACGAAGCTCCCAAGCTACAAGGGCCCAAACATATGTAACAACAGTACCACTGACATGGTTTCCTTTCTATAAAAAGGGCCACGAAGGAGTTTTGATACTAACCCCCCTCAGAACTAGCTACGCCAGTGATACACACCTCTAAACATTCCGGGGTTTTTTCATCTGACATCACCCCAGCAACCGATGACCGTGAGAAAAACACCACTTCGCTCACGTGAAAAAACCCCGACTGAAATTCGAGATAAGAAAGGCGTTCACCTCACCCCAACAGAGTGAAAAAAGAGAGTCCGTGTTTGAAATAGGGATGGCGATTCTTTCCGCAAGAGATCGACTTTTAAATCGATGACGAATCAATTCACAAAAAAATCGAGGTCTAAAAGATCGACTTATAAAAAATCGATTTTTTTTTCAAGTCTGCATTTACAATGTAAATATAAATCCAATTTATGAAAAACAAGAAAGATGCCATAATAAACGATCTCTTATAAGTAAAATCAGGGGATTTTTTAGTTCAGGAAATTTGACAATTACAACTAATTTTATAACCATATCAAATTATAATCAAGGTATAAGAGCAGGCATTTATTTTCTAAATGTATTTGCTACATTAAAAAGTTTAGAAAATAGATAATACAGTTTATAGTTCCCAATGCTTAATATCTAAGCTATTTAAAAACAGCAGTCTGTCAAGTCTACAGGGATCCAAGCGGTTCCGCTCATCACTTGCGATGTTGCCGGCAATCAAAAATAGGCACTCACAAGGAACAGATGATCCCACGATACTCATATACATCATGGCTATTGAGTGAACGTGATGTGATAGAGTTTTTCTGTAAAGTATAGGATCATACTTCAGGTGCACGACTGCCTGCAATAAATAGTGTTTAAATTCTTCGTTTAAGCCCTGACATTCCGGTACATTCAACTAATTATGAATAATTTTATGGTTTTTATCAAAACAGAAAAAAATCGAATGTCGATTTTCTAGGATGAAATATCGATTCACTGAATCGATTCAGTTCTACATATCGATTTAAAAAATCGATGTTTTTTGGCCCGAGAAATCGATTCTTCGATTAATCGATCTCAGATAGACATCCCTAGTTAGAAACATCTAGAAGATCGGTTTTGTTTAACTCCTCCATCTCAACCATCATATTCTGTAGTATCGAAACAATCAATAGTAAGAATAACTTCTGTTAAATGTAAATACTCATTAACAGCTGTAGACGTAAATATAAATCAGTTATTTAATTTCTTAACTCTTACGCTATACCATTAATTTTCCCCAACTTTACTCATATTATATCTGGAATAATTACTTATTTACTCATTATAAACAATAAATAATAAGGTAAAGATTAAACAATAACACTTTCATGTTATGTCAACTTTCGTATTTGTGATGAGCAGCGATTTCAATCCTTAAGTAACACAAGTGCAACTATATGTAACAGAGCATACAACATATGCCATAAAAATGCTTTCGCTGAACAACAGCAAAAACAATGTGACAATATACGGATTTTTAATAAAATGCTGTCGAGAGTCACTGGAAATATACATTTCAGATGAGGTTTTCTCATTTGCTACAATTATGAAATTATATTGCTTTTAAAATTCTTATATGAGGCAGGAAAACTAATTCACTAATATTTTGTTTTCTTAATATTTTTTTTAAGATTCTAAAAATAGTATACAATAGTGATTTTCTTGATCTTAATCACTATTATCTTGATCCCATACATTGTACGGGCTACCGAATACTGGCCTCAATCGGTTTACCCTTACACTGGACGGGCACCGGTATTTTCTTTTTATCTAACTTTGGTTTGTACATATTTTATATTCTTCTAGTGAAATTATTTGTGCTAGTATTTTTAAGAGATACAGTTTATCCTTGGTCCTGAAATGCGGGATTTTATTTGTGCTTATAAGGCGGGAAATTTTCATTGAAGGCAGTAATTAAGATTCTGAAAAATATTCGAAAAAGAACAAGGATTGGCAAAACAATGTGCAATTTGTTGCTTGAGAAGAAATGAAAATGGAAAGATAACCCCAAAAGACCGATATTGTATCTTTCCCCATTGCAATCACACACACAAAAAAAATCTTCAACCGTTTAAAAAGGAAGTACGAACATGAAATTTTTTGTTAGTATGAGAGAAATTCTTTTCTTTATGAAACATTCTTCATAAAATGCAAACATTTCGAAGTTTTTGTGTTCTACAATTATAAAATAAAAAATAGTGTGAAACCTTGGCGTAGCTAGAGTCCTGTGAGAGGGCCCCGTATCAAAATTTCTTAGACTCCTTTTTTTTGAGGGTCCCTTAACATGGTGCGAATTTTTGCTACATATGTTGGAGCCCCTTAACACGATACAATTTTTCACTTGCATGTGTTGGGGCCCCTGTAGTCTAGGGGCTCCGTACCTTTGATACGGCTGATATTGAGGTAGCTATGTCCCTAGTGTAAAACCTTTAAAATTGAAAATTAAAATAAAACTGTATCATTCTCTGTTAAGTATTATTCTTAGTTGTACGCAATAAAAATGTGTCATTTTTGGAAGGAACTTCTAACTTTAAGGAACTTAGAAAATCAAGATTTAACCCTTAACTTCGCATTGTGGCATTTCTGCAACATATGATTTGTTTTAATTTAACAGACTCAATATTTTTTTTTAATTACCTACAAATCACTTATATAAGAAATAAAAGATTGCTGCAACGAAATAATGCTAATTTTGTCACTAGATGGAAGTACATTTTTTCCAGAAATCACAACAATTATAAAAATCCCTGATGTCTGAAGAACTGTGTTTTTGCTATAAAAAGAATCCATTATATTTTATTCTTCTCGTTTATTGACGAAATAAATTACCAGGTAAGAAATTTAAACATTTTATGATGAATATAAATGAATCATATAAAAAAAAGGTTTTGCAATTTACAGCACTACTGCGCAATATTGGACTTCTACAACAAACAAAAAAATGACTGAAATTCAATTTAAAGCTGCTTAATTTTTTTCTTCATATTTTTCCCTTTTATTATTACTTGAGAACTAGCTGATATAATTTTTTTCGTAGAAATTTAAACAATTGCTAAGTTAAGGGTTAATACTCATTTGGACAAATAATATCAACAATCCTTCAAAACCTTTTTAAACTTATAGTTATGATAATTCCAACAGTAAATATTTTTTAAAAAATAAGTGATGTATATTTGTATCACTTTCACGAAATAAATTTTTAAAGCAGATTGTAAGGGAAACTATCTGAAATGTTTATAAATTTTTTTCCCCTCAACTTCAAAAATAAAATGGGTGGCTGATAATTATCTTTCTGCTTAAAGAAATGAGTTTGGTTGTTTTTTATGTGAGAATTCTTCCATTTAGCAATGGGAACTAAGCATCAACATAATCTTCTAAAATTGTAGAACTAATGTTTTGTTTTTGAATAATCTTCTGAGTTTGCATTTTTTTCATGCTGATGGTTCTTAATAATTTGATTATTCTAATGTATTCCAACGTTGGAAGGAGCTGTTGATGCAAAAATGATTCATTACCTTCTAAAATGTCGAAAAGGTATCACCATGCTTTAGGAATGTGTCGTAACCCTTCATCCATATCTGTATAAGAAACATACAAAAGCCATGTAAAATATTACAATTGATCTTGTTATATCAGTACAAATGTACATAAACAGAAGCCTTTTTATGGTATTATTAGTAATTACAGTTATTCTTATCCTGATTATAATAACACTTTTCTCTTCTTTATTGACCCATTATTTTGTTAATATTATTTCTTATAGAATATTGTTTTTATTTTATGCATTATTCAATATACTCTCTCCCAACTAGTCGCTATAATATTAGTTCGTAAGACTGTCCGTAAAACAGGAAATTCTGTAAGATCAGCTGCGCAGTATCCTTCAATTTTCCTCTAATTATATATTCTGTACAGTAGCTAATTTTGTATAAATGTCAGCAATATTTAATTACACTTTTTTCTTTGTTACACCACCAAACTTTGTTGAAATAAAGCGGGACTTAAACTACATGATTACATTGAATTCATAATTATAATACACATTTTTGAATAATTATATTTTCATAATTTTGATATCAAATGGGATATTCAAAGCATATACCATATAATCATATGACCATCATAATACCAACTCCATATTTGATTCCATTATTAGAATAGTTACGATGTATAAGTACCACTGTGAAACCATCAAACGGTGCCAAATCTTACGCATATATTAATTCTGAAAACCATTAGATTTTGACAATGGTGGTATTTTTTGTCCTGTGAATAATTCTCTGGTTCTCCAATGACTACACAACATGAAAAATATGCTAGATTTAAGGTATCCGAACACGTTCGGGGTACGTTTTGACAAAATAGCATATTTAAACATTATAAATGCCTTTTTAGTACTCAATACCAATAAATAGTAATATTTAACTAACAATGTTTAAAATAAATTGCCTAAATTTCACAAAAATCCCAATTATAAGTAAAATTTTAGAAATATTTTTGTAAAACTTCAAAGGAATTAGAGAAAAAAGTAATAAACTTATATTAGTAACACAAATTGGTACTAACACAAATTGGATGCGCATTTATCTAGAAAATATACTAAAATATTAATTTTTTATTAAAATTTGAAAATTTTAGAGCTGATTGAGTAAACATTATAAGAAAAAGCACATTCTTTATGAGACCATTATTTAAATAACAAACCATAACTCAAAAAGTATTCATACAATAAGAAATCTTTTAGTACATTCTTTAGAAAATACCATAAATATCAGGTTCAAAAAGTTTTATAAGAATTCATGTGTAATATTTTCAGTTGTCAGACTCGCCATGATAGATTTAAAACAATTTAAATGCCCATTTCTGGTGGACAAAGACCCACTTCCGGCTTTTCTAACTTTTTTAAAATTGATTGTAATTTGGCCTCTAGGTAGCGAAGAAACGAAACAAAGATGTTTTGTAAAGTCAAAAGATAGCTCTATTCAATAAAGTAAAAAACAAAAATATCTGTCATGACCAAACTTGGTCATTTTCAACGTGTTCGGATACCTTAAAAAGCTTACGATTGTGACGACATTTCTAATATTCCAAGCTGTGGCTTAACATACCCCCCTCATCGCGGGAGGGCCAGAATTTTAGGGGGCCTAAGCCCTGACTGACGCCAAATACGTAACACGTTGTAAGATTCGGCTTGGGTATGGGCCAATGTATGATTCTGCAGTGGGAGGGGCTAATATTCATTGTTACGCCACTGATTCCATGACTGTTTCGAATTCATCTCAAATCAACGTTCATGTTATCAAACTGTCTCAAATTTCAGTCGTTAGCAATGTACCTAAATATTTTGTAACGTAATAACTAGATATATTACTTATGAATACAGAGTTATGTAACTATTAGTATTCTCACCAAACCTCCCTTATACGTATTGCTCAGAATATATATAGCTATTGCATTGAAATTTGAGAATCTTAGATTTCATGGATTGAAATACTGCCGAAAGTATTTTGATTATTTTTATCAGCAGCTAGTTACCTTGACAACTCAATTTGTTTAATTTGGAAATGCTCCTACTGAGCACATTAATGATTAACATTAAAAAACCAAGTCTATTTGACTTGTCTATTTTTTAATCATTCATATTTTTGATGTTTTCTGTAGTTCTTACTCTAATATTAATTATTTCTACTAATTTTTATCAAAGTTTCGTCATTAAAAAACTTTTATCTAATTAAGTATACAATCCTGAGGACCCAATTTTGTTTCTATTGTATTAAGTACAAAGACATAAAAAAATGATGCTGCATGAAATGTAGTTCTTGAACAACAGAAGCCTACGATAATATGCGTCTAACATATATTCCATTCCTGTTAATGCAATTTGTGGTGGTAAATTATATTAATTAAATTAACCATTAGTTTATTATTCCCCACTGCTCATTTGTAATGCGAAGTATAACTATCATTATCTTATGCAATGATTAGAGATCTTCAAACGTTTTAAAAATTCCTTTCTTATAGAATATAAACAAATTAAACAATGGTAGAAAAAGTGTTCCGATAAAAAATAAAGGGAATTCTGAAGAAACAAAATTAATAATTTTCTTATTAAAACAATCCTTTTTTATTTATCCAGTTGTCCAGTTTGTTATCCAGTTGTCTTAATATTTTGGTGGTTTATGTAATGAAAGGAAAGGAGTATAAGTTATCAAAAAAGCTAGATATTATAATTCATTGTGAAATTTCATATAATTTATCGATAGGTACTTAAAGGAGGAAATGTTATCTTTTTATAATATTGGTATTTAATTTGAATGCATTAGAAATTGTTTTTACTTTTTATTCTACATTTGTTTCTTCTGGAACCAGGGGTGTAGTTACCGCCGTATCAACCGTAATCAATGATAAGGGGCCCCCAAACTACAGGGGTCCCAACGCGTGTAACTGCGGTTCCACTAACAAGGCTCTAATATGTGAAATGGGGCCCTGAAGTAATTTTGATACAAGTCCCACACTCAGAACTAGCTACACCAATGTCTGGAACTATAAGCAAAATAATATTTATTACATAGATGTGTTGCGGTTTGCACATGGTGGCGTAGGTGTGGCGTTTGTATTAAAATTGTATGTTTTATTTTCTTAACACTTTCTTCACACACTTTGCTTTCGACATTATTCCCTTCTTTATTTTAAAATATGTCAAATTACTATGTTCAGTATAAAAACACAAATAACATAAAACTGTCAAGTTGTAAGCTTGGCAACTAAAATTGACTGCTTGACCGTGG
Source organism: Trichonephila inaurata madagascariensis (assembly GCA_019973955.1). NCBI lineage: Eukaryota > Metazoa > Arthropoda > Arachnida > Araneae > Nephilidae > Trichonephila > Trichonephila inaurata. The sequence goes on from BMAV01000630.1 coordinate 57,596, forward strand.
ATGTATTCGATACAGCGAGCAGAGAACTGTGAGGGATTACCCCCTCTCTTTTGCCTGCCTAGATGCGTGAAAGGAAGGGAAGGAATACCAGACATATTCAAAATCAACTTATTTATAGATCAACCAAATTAACAACACTGATTCACTTAAATTCAAAAAGAGAATGTCTCAATATGAACAATACAAGTGGAACAATAACGATATGCACGAATTGTACGAAAATTATGAATATCGACCACTTTAATATAGGATCAATTCAATTATTCCAATTAGCTTTTAACGTTACCTTACGTTTAGTGACTAATTGTCACTTTAAATCTTCGTCTATTTAATATTTGAAATATTAAGTAATTTGTAGTGATAGTTGATTAGTAGCAATCTCCTCCGACTCCTGGTTTTCTTTCTCTCTTTCTCCTTGTGTTAGCTAGAAAACCCTGACTATACATAGTAGATTTAATTTGGATATCACGGCTTCTTCTTCAGAAGAGTTGGTTGTGAATAAACGCGAATGTGATAGCCCGAAGATTTCCCAAGAGGATTAGCGGAAGGTACGCGAATAGATCCGTCACAGAACATACATGAGCCGATGAATCTGAAACTGACGTGCGCACTTAATTTGTTCGCTGCCGAATTCCCCCTCCCATAGCGTGGGACATGACATCAACGCAAGAACCCAATCCCGTAAAAGAAGGGGGTGTGGAATGACGTTTCAACAGCCAATCACGGGAAATCGCGGGAAAGGCTGTCATCAACATTTACTTTCCCCTTGAGTCGGAGCGGTTATTTATGCGACTGGCATCGCAGTGATCACTTTTTCTCTCTAAGGGGGCGTCATCGTACGCTTCCAATGAAAATACATGTGTCCTCTACACATTTATCGAATTATTTGCTTAAGTAAACGCAGTCGCATAGATTATGAAAAGTCGATTTTAGAGTCTAGCTAGCATCGGTATTGCACAAATATGTTTCCTTTAACGTGCACGTCTTACGTCTTAGTAAAGGCGGCCAAGAATATCTTGGGGGTCCACTGGTCAATCGCGATCGACTTAATGCCCATCCCCGCTATCAATATTTATATCAAGTTATAAGAGAATTATTTTAAGTAGAACATTTTTTTAATTTAATGTGAAATAAAATAGAAAGATAATGAGCAACTTATTACCAGTTAGTTACATCTATATGTGCGCGTGTAACATTTTATAATTAAAATAGATAACTGATAAATTGAATTTCATCTGATTTTACGTTTATGTTGAGCCATTTATAAAACAGAATCGAAAGCCTGTCAAGTGATTTTGAAAATAATGATAAATTACACCTCCAAACATTCTCAAAACTTACAGAAGTTTTCTCTCGGAAATATTATACATTTCTATCCCTACACATAATTCATAAGAAACTCGCTAATAATATAGTAGTTGGAAACAAATACCTAATTTTTCAATCTGTGAATTGTACTTTAAATAAAAATTTTATGTATAGAAATTAATCGAATTTATTATTATTCCAAAAATTTGGTTGTGTTCAATTTTCACAAATATCTGGAAAATAATGGATTATTTATTTTTGTATGAATAAATTGAATTGTGTTGCCATTAGAAATTCGAATATTAGATGTTAAATTTCAAGCTTAATTAAATGTTACAAGATCAAGTTCCTTTTTTTTAAAAAAAAGAAAATCCCGTATAATCGTCATTAACATTCTTTACAAATTAAAGCTATACAAGCAATTAATATGGTATACTGTAAAATCTTCCGAAGTTAGACTTTGATAGTTGAACGCAAAAATGGTTTATGTTACAGTAATTTGCCATCATTAAAATAAGTTTTCGAAGTTAAAAAATCTACAAGCTATTTTCTAAAAGTTAGCCACATTTTGAATCATAAAGGTCATTATAAAATGCTGTAAATATTATTTCAAAAATTAGTTTAATACTTCACACTTTTTAACAATGAAGGGAAAATACTTAATTCCATATGCGTTTGTATTGATGAAATCTTTGTTATTGGGATTACATTTTTATTTATCTTTTCGTACTCATTAACAATTACTTCCAATGAGTTTGATCATTTCCTTTTACAATTGCTATTTCCATCTATTTAAAAAGAACAGTTTTAATTTTCATTACATATATCATACGTATTTCCCCTTTATTTTATTTGCTGTATGTTTTTATGGAGTGTATCTTATTAATACTGCTACTTGCTTTCCTTAAAAATCTGAAGAAAATTAATTTATTTTTACTTTACATTATTTAAAATAATAACTAAATAGTAATTAAAAATTAAACATAAGTGAACAGCTTTAAAAAGATTTAAATGCAAAAGTAGCATCGTAACAGCTCATTTGCAATCGGAACTAATTAATTCTTTTCTATTGTATCTGTACTTAAAATCTTTTAAGAACTTCGCATTGTGTTTTCTCCCTTTATGTGAAAGAGGATAAAAATGCATCGTTATTTAAGATATGTTTTTATAACAGAAATTTTTTTGTTCTTTCTACACTTTTCTCAAAAAAGAAATTTTTGTGGAAAATATTCAATGGGATCACTTGCTAACTTTACACTTTTAAGTTTCTTTTTGAAATAATTGTTGCAGAAAAAAGAATGTGCATTTACTATTTTTCCTTTGAAGGTATTTACACCTTTAAAGAAATTATAAATGTATATACGTATAATAAATGTGGGAATCCCAACCGAAATCTACCAAAAGGTCGGATGCTTCAGATAGCGGGGTTTTTATTGGCGTGGTGTCTAGGGTTTCTTAGGGTGTATTAGTTAATTTTGAAATAAAATAGACAACATAGTTTAAGAAAGAAACTGTTTAAAAACTAGATAATTTATTATGAATTATAGGGGAGTATTTACATGGGAAATATTTCAAAAGAATATAGGAAAGTTAGATCACATTACTTTAAGGAAGGCAATTGAGATTAAATAGAACTCATTATGGTGCTATTAAGACTTACCGCCTGGCGTGGGAGAACGGCGTTGATGCGCGAAATACGACGTTTCCCTGACGGGTGTTAGTGGGCCTCTGCCGAAAAAGGTTGAAGTCGGCGTTTTAAAAGGGAAGCTAGATGGCGTTGATGTGGAATACTGTTTTGATTAGAATTGCCGACCTCTGGAAAGGGATATGATCTAGCCTTTTACAAATGGGATATCTTACATAAATGAGCTTGCTGAGTGGCGCAGTTGGTTAAGGGTTGACCTTGTGCACCCTAGTTTGCGGGTTCGACCCCGGCCCAAGTCTGTGGATTTTCATGTCGCAAAAAAATCGACAGCGTCTATGTCGTATGATTATGCGGCGTGTTAACGATCCCTATAGTGCCTGTTTGACTTGAGTGCTCTAGGCAAAACTAAATTCCAACAATAATTTCGTATCGTCAGAGTTCGGGTGCCTCCCTCTGGTGAGGAAACTTGGCGTCAAAAAGTACATTGTGGCAATTAGTATCCACCTATATAGTTCCACACTAAAAATGATACCAGCTCCCGGGGAATGTTCCAGGTCTGCAGTAGTAATTGCCAATCAACAGCTCCATTTGAAAGGGAAAAAACAGATAGTAAAAGATGACCTCAAAATAGCATTCTAGCATTCTATATTTTATTTTAAAATATATATTTTATTAAAGAAATAACTTAAGTCCCAATAGAAAAAAATAATACGAAAATCTTAACACTAATTCTTAACCTAATGTGTTTTAGCTTCACACACATCTTAATAATGCTATAGTTCTGAGCAACAACATGATTTTTTTTAAAACAAGAAATATTTTACATAAAAACAATTATCAAGAAAATTATTTCGCTCACCTAACTTTCAAAATCAAAACTAATTTAGTTTATTACTTTAAAAGTTATATCATGAAAAAACAATTAGACCAGAATGTAGTATCTGAAATAAAGATATCTAATTATAAGAAGATGCAAAACAAACTCACTTTTTTGTGACGGGGCTTTATCGGTACTTCTTCTAATAATCCTCTTGGGATATCTTTGGGGCCAGAATCTTTCCAATCAACCCAAGAAGAGAGCTTGGTTATGCAGATTAGGAATAGTATATATTGGAACGTTAGTATTCGCGTTGAGCGCTAAGTGGAGAAGTAAAGCTAAGTGAAGTGAAGTAAAGCTCTAAGTGATGCTCTAGGGGAAGAGTCTTAGTGTATTCCATGAGTTCTATGAGTCGGTCTAATAGTGCCAGTCAAGTTGATCAATAAGTGGAGCAAGTTGGAACGAAGAACAGATAGAAGATATGAGGACTGTAGCTGTTCGCCGAGGAAATAGCGGTAAATCAGTTTGCTTAAGTTTTAAGACTAGAGCGGATTATATTAAGTTAGTAAATAATGTATAAATATAGATTCAGTGGTTAATTGCGCTATTTATCAGAATTACGGTTTACGTCGCATCACTCCTGATCATAAGCCTCCTAGTCTAGTGTTGTTTTATTGAATACATATTAAGAACATAATAAACTAATTTTATTATGACATAGTTTAGTGGCCAATCCTTCATTCCCTCAAACATAGGTTGCGTTGATGGTGACGAGATGATACCCCCAGTGGACGGAGTATCACATTTTTTACATTTAAATAACATTTTGTGACAAATACGCGTTATTGGTAAGGAAACATATTTTTCTTCATTTCAGATCAATCTTAACCATCAACCAATGCATATAAATTTTTGAATAATCAACATCAAAATAAATTAAAATTATGAAGAGCAGATTAACTTACTCTGACAGACTAACAATTATAATATCTACTTATCTAAGCAATAAATTGATAATAGGATCCAATTTATGCAGGTTTATGAATCTCATGTAAAGCTATCATCTCTAGCTGTTTCTTATGAAGCTGCTTTGACATAAGCAGTGCTTCTATGACGCTTCCAATTCCTCTATTTTATCTCTCTTGTTTTTCACTTTCTTGTTCACAAGTTGATGTTTCTCTTATAAAAAAAGTAAATAGTTAAGCAACCCCAGAGGTTAATTAAAAGCATTTTGAGTGAGAGCCTATTACAACATTTTAATGCAAGGATATATGTTTATACTTACTTTTTCCCATTCTATTGTGGTATATCAAAAAGCAAATGTACTATTAGAAGCAAATATTTGGACAGGTAAAAATCTGATATTTTCTTCTACTTCGAAACAAAATGTATTTGGAAAACATTTGTAAATTTGAAAATATTTATCAATAGTTCAGCCTTTATCTGTGTCTCAATCTTTATCAACGTTATCTTTGTTCGCATGCAAGATGTCACAAGTACAGAGTCATCTGATTTTAAAAAAGTTTTTTCATCGAGTACCACAGAAATGGCCAAACCTTAAGGGACATGTCTAGCGAGCTCAATTACCCAAGATAGACTATCATCTATGTCAGCGTTTCTCAAACTGTGGGGTGCGCCGCCTTTGGGGGCGTGACAACTCTACGAGGAGAGCACGAGCATATCGAAAAAATGAAAACAAATGATTATTTTAAAAGATTATTTATTTACAGAAAGTATAAACAAACCAAATACATTCTGACATAATAAAAAAACAAAATACACATTTACAATGATATATTAGACTTGTAAATGTATCAGTGCTACACATTGTATTTTATAATTAATTTAACTATACTAAGTTAAGAACAAATTGAAGAATCACCAGTGACCCTATGGGATAGTCATATATAAATTTATACATAAAAACTAACATTTATCTTGATAATTTGTACAGTTTATAATTAATCCTTTAACTGCTGATTAAAAGTTACGCGATTTGCCACCCGTTTTCCACGTAGGTGTGGGTATGTGATGTATTGGGGGATGAGGAATAAAGAAGCAAATAATCTGAAATAAGTAAATCCTTCGCAAACATTTTCAAGGTCCTTTTGTTGCATTACAAAGCCTTCGGAATAATTTTATGGATAGCAGTGTACATAAAAGATCATAATTCTGAAAGACGTATATATACGTCCAGTTAAATTAACGCTTTGGCTGAAAGAGACATTATGTACTCCGACGGCACTTAAGGTTAAAGTCATATTGTAGTTTTAGCGTCAAAGTATAGTATTATTGAATTCATTACATTTTTATTGTATAAGAGGGGGGCGATGAAAATTATGATTGAATATTGGGTCGCGAATATTGAAATTTTGAAAAGCACTAACCTATGTTATTTAAAAATGGAAATTGAGCAATAATTATCAAAATACGTCCAGAGTCAGCACAACGTTCAAACCACGTATGTATACCGTTAAAGCACTGAAGTCATGTTATAATTTTTCTTGTTTTGTTTCTTAAATCAAGAGCACATTATATATATTTTTTACATTTTTTAGACGCTTGTTTGCTATTTGGGTGTGTACGTAAATTTTAAAGCTTTTCTGTGACATTGGGGTACACACCCGCTAACTTTTTGGTCGTAGTCCAGTACCTTAATGTCTTGGGCACCCCGCCATCAAAAACAGGATATGTAGTGTCTACTATCCAAATTCCATGTCATGAAGATACATACAGCACCCTGTTATGGCACCTATTGTCAATTGATCCTAAGTGTCAATGGTTCAAATGTCCTGCCATCCTGGCCCTGACACAACCTTTTAAATGAGGAAAATTTAACTGTGAAAATTAACCCCGTATTATTCTTTGAAATTTATGTATTTTTCTCCATGAAAGAAATGTAGACTCATGGTTAGCACACCTCTTTAATTTAGATAATATAATTGTATTTAAAGTAATAAAAAATTGAAAAGGGGGAGTATTTAGAGAAAATAAGGAACACAAATTACTTTTAAATAGTAAAAAAAAAAAAAAAATGAGTTCATTATCATACACACATGTGAATCAAATTAAAAAGTACATTTTAAAGAATTTTAAAAAGGATTAGTGTGTGTGAAAAAATTTTATGTTAATTCAAATTTTAATTAGAAATATAAATGGAAACTAAGACATGAGTTTTGTTGAATAATAAACGTTTTGCACGTTAAATAAAAATGAGGTAAAAGACCATTTGTTCCGGATATAGAGAGTTAGAAGAGAATATATATCAGCTACGGCGTCTATCTTGGCATAGAGTTTAAATCAAAAATTTCATTTCTAACAAATTTCTTCAACTCTAGAGCAGCGGTTCTTAAGTCCGAGGAACCCCGGGGCTTTCCAGCGCCTCTCTGGGGATCCTCAAAAGCTCTCTCATTTATTGTTAAAGTTTACTTCATTTGCACACTCTGAAAGGTATCGAGGTAAAACTGAAAGACTTGCCATCCTGGACTAGATCACTAAATTTTCCACAGTGAAAACGTTCTGATAGAAAATGTATTTACAATATAGTTGTAGATCAAAATTATTAATTCAGTTTTTTTATTGTTTGCAACTATATAGCCATTAATGCAACGTAACGTTTTCAAAAAAATGGTAGAAACACTTATGAAAAGATCAAGAACTGAATTCATAACGCACCAATAGCTCATCTAGATTTCTTGATCGGATTCTTTATCTTAAAAATAAGAACAGAAATCATTTGGAAAATGCAGAACCAGCATTTAGACTGCAGATTTCAAATATTACTCCAGATATAACAGCACTTGTAAAAGAAATGTAGCGTCATCCATTTTATTGAAAATTTTAATTACATCTTAAAAACATTATTTGTTTATTTGAAATCAATATTTTGTAATATTTTAATTAGATGTTTATTGTTTTCTTAAGCAGGAGAGTACTCGATGTAAGCGTCAATGATCACGCAGGGAAACTGAATCACCTCAATTCTTTTTTTTATATATAATTATTCTTATTGTATACGATAAAAATCGTAATTTCAGTGAATATTTTAACTAAGGGAAAGTATACTTGCCTACTTCTAAAGACTTTTCAATTTTCCTTTGATAATTTGAGAAGAACCCTAATCAAACTGAGCTATAATGTTTTAAAAGTGTGCGTTACTTTAATAAAGGACACAAATCACTGGCACTTTTCACTAATATTACAAGAAAGTTATTTGGATGCAAAACTGTCATATTTTGTTCAAGTTATTGTAGTTTTATTGTCCTTAGATGATCGATAAACAGTATGTAGAACTTTTTCTTGCTTGTGTTTTTTTGACAGGGCAAAGCGTGTCAGGTTGCATTTGAAAATTTTCCTTTCAACTCAAAGGTTTCGTGTGCATCGCTTTTCTCAAACTTACTTTCGCCATCATGATTAATATCCATCATTTTAACAGGTCCCTTGCTTGATCAGTTTCAATTCCATTCAAGAGAGATCTCACAGATGTCCATTTCTTTCTCTATATTCTGTTTATTTACATTTATAAACCATAATGAGAAGTACAACTTATATAGCAATCAAAACCGTTAAGTTGTTCACGGGGGAAAATGTAGCCTGTTCATATAAAATATTTTGGAGCAAAAGTGGTTGCGCGGAAAACTCAGGCAAAACAAGTACCTTAGGATTATCAATAAACGTTTACCACTCCCAAAAAAGAGGGATATATGTGACATATACATTTTAGTGTCAAATAGGAGAATACGGCCAAGGTAAGTGGTAACAAGTAAATAGTTAATCCAGAATTAAGGATTTCGTGACCCTGGGGTGATTCTGTGCCCCGTGTGACCACTCCCGGTTTCAAGGCAGACAGGAGGGGAGTTTTAAAAAAGTCTGTATGATTAGAAGAGATAGTCCATAAGAGTTATTAAGGTATCTTTTTAACTCTCTCATCCATGTGTAGGAAGGGATACTCAAAATCTTAGGGCTGCGCGATGTCAGGCCGATAGATATAGGAAGGGCGGGCGGCGATCGAAAGTTTATGAGCCGCTACTCTAGAGCGACAAAATTTAATTCAACCAATTATACAATTTCTTGAGTAATATATATATATATATAGATGTTTCCTCAAAATATCACTTTCAATGATAAATTTTTCAGGAAGGCTTGTGTTTTCAAAGAAAGTTTACCATTTATGAATTGAGTATTTAACACTTTAACGGGCAAAGAGCTAAAATACAATTTTCTGTGATAAAGTACTTGATCAATGTAATGTTCTCATCCTCTATAAACGTTATGTAGTCACAAAAAAAAAGTATCTAATCGTGGGTTTTTTCTCTGGGTGGTGGCTAGACTTTATAGCCAATGCGCATTTAGGACATTTAACTTACTTTTCAAGACAGAAATAACGAATCATAATACAATGAACTTTTTATGAAAAATTAACATTTATTTAACAACTATTTCAATAACAATTAAATACAAAGTATAAGTGTAATTTAATAATTATAGAAAAATTGTACAACATAGAATACTTACTTAGAAAATATATAGAATACTTAGAATATACATTGAACTTGGTATATATCCACATTTTATATTTTATTTAATTTTAGTATGAAAAGTTAGAAATAAAGTAATATTGTTGAAAATTTTAATTAGTTATTTCCCAAACTTGATGAGCCATTTACCGTGGAACTTAATAATGTGCAAACGCTTTCTCCGATCAGGAAAGCTGTAATGAACGATTTTCGAACCCGAGAATCATGTACCACATATTGTAAGCAAAGTTTGTTTATATTTCCCACCCCCAACATTCCCACGGGATTTTAAATGCTCTCTCTCGAGTACAGGAAAAGCGAAAATTTCTAGGTCATTTTTCTGTTCTAGGTGGGCAGTGGAAAGGGCCTCTATCCACATATTAAAGGGTTCCAAAAACCTAAATAAAACCTTTTTTTAAAGTTGTACAATTGCTTAATTCATTCAGATGAGAGAAAAGTATACTAAAGACATGTCGAAATTTTTTTCAAATATCAGACATTTTAATTATAGTAATCAAAATACAGCTTGGAGGTTTACACCGTTAAAACCTGTTTTTAACTATCCATCAGATGTCATGAAATGCAAAAAAAGGTATCGTGCTACCATCCTTATTAATTTTTATGCGTTTTAGCTTCAATTAACGCATATAGAGAGATTAAATATCCAACACCCGCTTTGAGAAAAATTTTTTAATATGTGGCTAGATGTATTAGCCACTGCCCGCTAAAGAGTTAAAATAAAAATTGTCTACTCATGACTGACGAATAAATTTTAAAATAAGCTTTGCAGTTATTTTAATAATTATAAAATTAGAAATTGAATATGTATTCAATAAATGAACCTACCTTTTGCTCATACTTTGATAAGCTTGATTTATCTCAGAACAATGCCTGAAAATCTTCGTTATACACAAAAAATAAATAATGAAGACAAATATAATTACAGAGAAGTATATACTAAAATGTTTTCCTTGAAGACATTATTACAATCAAAAATATTTATTTCCTATTCCTCATAAGAAAAGTTCACATTGGAATAAATATTTGTAATGCCATAAGATAGATATTCATAACTTTCAAAATATTACTTTATTCGATAGAATAATATTTGTATTTCAAATATTTACTTTCTGTGTTATATTTTAAAATTCCTTCAGGCAACTAATCTGTAAATATTTTCTTTCTTCAAAGTATTATAACAATTTTTATTCATTTATAAGCTTCAAAGAGGTTTAATAGAATCCATATTTTCATAAGTAAACGTATTTATGAAACATTTAATACACGTATGTTTTTAAAGCAAATGTCACTCTAAAACTTTCCTAACACTGAAAACTAAATGATTTAAATTACGTCTATAGAAATAACCTTATTTCGCTTCTTTCATGAAAGAAACCTTCAGTCGTATTAAAATATTATTTTCTTATTTCAAAAATGTAAGAGTTGCTTTATTTTATTTCCTCATTTCAAAAATGAAAATAAATTCTGAAAACATTGTCGCTTTATTTTTCTGTTTCTAAAAGTAGTCGCAAAAATTCAGCGACGAAAAAAAAATGAAGCAATTTATTCTTTGAATAAGATTTTCATGTCTGATGGCAAAGAAAACTTCGAAGAATGTTTTAATTTGAAGCAAAGATTTTGCAGAAAAGTTTTCTTATAACGGTGAAAATTTGTTTTGCCAACAAAAAGTTTCAGACGATTTGAAAAAGAAGAAACATTGATGGAATAGTTTATTCAAATTGATGAAAAGAATGATTTTATTGTCTTTGATAAAATAAAAATTCAACATTTAATTTGGGAAATGTTTATTGTTATTCCAAAATAAAGTAGCGCTTCGATAGCCTAGAGGTCAAAACCACTGGGTACCAAGTACAGTTAAGAACGATGGTTGGAATTCTGATTTATGAAAAAGCTTAGAGGAATAACAGTGCTTTTTATACGAGGATAAATCTAACATTTTTGAGATACGCGCAGACAAGGATTTATAATAGGAAATTAAAGATTTAATTTGAAAATACGAAGTATTTTAACGCAGCAGACGATCTTTTACTGACTCACTTAAAATTATTTAGCGTAGAATAAATTTTAGACAGAAGAAGACATGTAATTATCGTGTTATGATTTTCTAGGATTTTAAAGCGGGATTAAATCAAGACGAATGCGTTCAATAGCTGTAATTGGCATTTGGTGATGAGTCTCCATGTCATGCTATTGTATTCACATCACTTAAAGAATTTTGTAGAGATCGCAATACTCTTCAGGATGAAGAACACACAGGAAGATCGAGGTCGGCAATGATCCCGGATAATTTGTTTGCCATATGAAAAATGATAAGGGATGATAGTCCTTGTACATACCAAATGATACAGAAGGAACCCACATTGGATCCGCAGCCATACACAAAATTATTCATGAAGAATTACGTATGAAAAAAGTAATTTGCTGTTGGGTTTCCCATAATCTAACCGAGCTTCAAAAAGCAGAGCATGTCAAAATCAGCAGAGAAACCATAGAATTGGTAAATGATTGCAACATTTCTAAAATTCTAACGGTGATAAAACGTATATTTCATTGGGTTTTTTTTTTTTTTTTGAAATTCCAATATTTCAAGAAAGCAAAGTATGGGTATTTGAAGATAATCTCTCACCGACAATGATGAAAAGATAACAAGAAAGGAAAAAAGTAATGCATCCCGTATACCGTACGGGATTGCTCAAAGAAATCAGGCCTGAAGAAGAGAAGACAATAACAGCCAACTGTTGTACCACTAAATGTCATCCATAAATTCTCCAAGAAGGGAATGTTAGAGTATTAATGCTTCACCATGACATTGTATTTTCCCATACAGCTGGATTTGAGTTGAGTTTCTTGAACAAAAAAACAAATTTAAGTGATAAAACATCCACCTTATTCTCTGTATTTAGCTGTGTGTGACTTTTAATTATTTTTTAATCTAAAAAAGAACTTACGTGGACGTCGTTTTCATTTAGAAGAAGAGATTGACATGATTATAAATGCATTTTTTTCATCAATTCCAAGAAATGAATGGAAATCCAAGAATGAATCTGTGGAAAATTCGTCATCAAAAGGGAATTGATGCTGCAGGAGACTATGTTGAACACTTCTAAAAGTTTGTAAGTATAACTTTTAAAACCTAGGTGTATCTCAGAAAATTTCAGAATCACCCTCGTATATATGATGATTCGAGAAA
>BMAV01000630.1:84150-95620 GCA_019973955.1 Trichonephila inaurata madagascariensis
TTCTTTCTTTTACCTCTGTCTCGTGAAAAATATTGAGCGTCTTCTGACCAAGTTTCTGAATTCGATCTACGATCTATCGCCAATCGAAAACGTGCGGTCCATGCTTGCACTAACACTGGCCCGAGATACACCAACCGCTGCTGCACCAGATCAACTTTGGCAATATGTGGAAGCCGTATGGAGTGCTGTACCCCAAAAATACATCCAAAACCCATTTGATTCTATGCCGAGGTGTGTTCCAGCGATTATAGCGAACAATGGAGGCTACACTAACTACTGATTTTGTCATCATCCACACGTCACAAGAGGCTGTACTTTTAATCGTTTGATCTTTGTAAAACATGTTATCTGTCAAATAAATTTCGCTGGGATATTTCTGTCCCTTCTAGGTTTTCCATTCTGTGTGGTCAGCAATGCAGTGTATATTTTGGAATTTTCTTAAGTCTCTATCATGAAGGCATCTGGTATATACCTTCTTAAGTAGAATATTATTATTAGTGTGACGGGTTATATCTGCAGTCCTTCAATGAAACCTCTTGAGGTAACTCTCTTGTGGTTTTAGTTTAAAACCACCTTCAGTAGAGATAACTTGATTTAATGTTAAAGTAAGTGCTATTTAAACCTTGGAAATGAGCGTGTAAAAATTAGTCGTGAATCGTTAATAGTGACTCGTCAGTCCGTACGCTATTGTTCAAGCAAAAACCGCCTTTCGGAAAAGTGGAAATAATAGAGAAGCAGACTAGAAGAGGACTGTAGCAGCTCAGGAAAGAACTGACATGTGATCTACAATCGGATCAAGAAATAAGGATCTATTTGATAATCTTTTAAGCTTAAATTAGGAAACAAATTAGGATTGCTCCACCGATTACTAATATAATTAAACAAAAGTTGATCAGTCTTTAATAAAATGTAATTATTTTTAAAACAATGTCTGCTTCTTCAGTGTCTCTAACTACACCTGCAAGCTCCGGGTTGTGACATTAGCAGTGGTGTTATTTGTATTATTGTTATCCGAAAAATCGAATCTAATTTTAATTGATTTTGGAAAATAATTGAATTTATTTTCTTCAATATTTTTAAAGCTTTTCAATTTATCTTATAACAAATTAAAAACAGTCATAACCCTAACTCACGTGATAGCTGGGATTAAGTGATAACCGCGTAAGTCGAAGCATATATTCGCATATAAATATAAATAAATTGTTTTTAGTTGGGGCCACAAACGAAAGAAAATTAAAATTTAGAAAAAGAATTGTTTAATAAATTCTCAGGTAACACTTAGATCAGTGTTTCAAAAACTGTAGGGCGTGTCCCCATTGGGGGGGGGGGGGGGCGTGATAACTCTACGAGAGGGGCGCGAGTATATTGAAATGTCGTAAACAAAAGATTATTTAAAAAATTATTAATTTACTGAAAGTAACTAATAAAATACTCTCTGATATAATATAAAATACACATTTTCATTGATATAATACACTTATAAATGTATCAGTACTGTACAATGAATTTTATTATTAATTTAACAAAACTAAGTTAAGAACATGTTTGATAATTATCAGTGACTCCATGGGCTTGTATTAACACTTATCTTGATAATTTCAACGGCTTATAATTAATTCCTGAACTGCCGATTAAAAGTTACGCTGTTCGCTCCCCAATGTCACCATTTTCCACGTAGACGCGCGGAGTTTGATGTTTTTTGTGAGGAGGGTGTGGAGAAGAAGGAATAAAAAGCAAATCCTCTGAAATAAGTAAATCCTTCGCAAACACTGTCAAGGTCCTTTTATTGCATTTCAAAGCCTTCGGAATAACTTTATGGATATCACTGCACAGAAAAGATCGTACTTTGGAAAGGCCTACATATACGTCCAGAAATTAATGCTGAGCGAGACGTTTATATACGTTGAGGGCACATAAGAGGTTAAATTCGTATCGCAGCTTTAGTGTCAAAGTATAGAATTATTGAATTCAATCCATTGTTATTGTATGGAGGGGGACGCGATGAAAATGAGGATTGAGTATTGGGTTGCGATTATTAAAAGTTTGAGAAGCAATGACTTGGATAAATTGTTAGATAACATAAAGATATTTCATTGTAGAGGTTTTCATAAAATCTATGAAGTAGTCTGCCAGCTCGAAGACTTTATTTCTACTCCCACAAAAGGTCCTCGTAGCATGGCAATATTTTTCACTCCTTGTTTTGTTGAAAAAATAAGCCCTTCGTTGGAGTACTATTTTCTAAAATTTCTAACCCTTTTTCAATCAAACTGAGGCCTGTCGACTTACCAACCATCATTTGATCTTCTGAATGAACTGGGTCTGGGTCAATGTCTTCCTCTGTTTCATGCATTTCTATTTCATCAACTGTCAGCTCCTGAATGCTGGAGAATCCTGCAGCTCTTAAACGTCATCACTATCCACTTTTGAACTTATTTGCCTGGTAAGATAGACAACTTCTTCAATCAAATTACTAATTTACATCAGGCTCTGGCAATGATTCCGCGCATGACTTTAAATGATGAAACAAGTAATATAAAAAAATTTAAGTCAATTCCTACTTAGATCAACAAAGAAAAATTTTATTTTAGCTACTTTTTATTAAATAGTTACAATTAATATAAATATGTATATGCATAGGACAGAATCACAACATTAAGTGGTCATTAATTTTTATTAATTATCATCAAAGTGTCGTATTGCCCTCCAAAACAATTGGATATATAAAATTTCAGTTCAACTGAAGGCTTTAAAACGTGAGAAAAAACCTTTTGAAGTTATGACACAAGTCACCAAAAGGGTCGATAAGTCACCAAAAATGGTGCCAACGGGGCTGTATAGAGGCTCAAATAGAATTTTTGAAATATATAACTTAGAAGTGGGTTTATCCCTGTTTTACGACAACAGAGGGGAGAAATTTTAAGAAAAAAAACACCGATAATTATTTTAAATGGTGGTAACTCTGAAAATAATGTGAATTTTTCAAAAATCATAGTTGAGCCTCTGTACAGAGGTCTGAGCTATATACAAGCAAAATATTATTATAATAGAAGCATTTTTCACAAAAGGAGAACATTTTGAAAAAAAGTTATTCTAATTTTTTGCCGAAATATTGTATTTAAATAATTTTTTTTTGTCAGAATGTCCTTAAAACAATTTTATACATGTATTCTAATCTAAGTAAGACTATATATCATGAAAAGATCCAGTTATGCGCCTTTTTAAAATCACGATTCCGAACGTAGTCGGATACCTTAAAGGTCAAAATTTTGCTCACTTATCCAAGACCGATAACAATACAACAATACAACCTGAGGATCATTAGGATTAAAGATTTCCCATTTTCAGATCCCATCTCGCATTTGGCGCCTAATTCCATATTCCATTTCCAGATTTGGAGGCTAAAAGATTAAGTTACAACTTAGGTCGATTAACTATAAAAGGATGGTTTTTTTTAGTTTTTTTTTAACTATGATTTATTTTTATTAGAAATATATATTTTTTAGAAACTGCTCTGACAGAAATTACAGTCTCATGTTGAAGCCCTTGTACCATGGGGGCTAATACTACAATTAGTGAAAGTTATAAGTCGGATGGAACTTATAGTCTCTCACCTGTTGTTTTGATGTAAGAAAATGTAGAATCCAGATTTTGTGTAATCTTCAATATTTCACCTTGATTAAGATTTCCATAATTCTGTTGTCAATAGTTCTCGTTTGCAGTTGATATTATGACATCAATAAATTAATTTTTAAGATATCCACAACTACCCTAAAATCATGATTTTTTTAAAAAATGACACATTCTTTATGATTTTATTTTATAGACCCTCTTATTAGCTGTATAAATATACCAAGTTTTTTATTTTGGGTTCCTTAGAACAAAAACTACAAGGGTTTTAGTAAAAGCAGATGCCATAACTTTACATAAGATATCAAACTTTAAAATGCGCTTTATTCGAAATGTTTTTTTTTTTCTTTTTCGAAAAGTTCAAAGGGGTCAGGGATTGCACAAAAAGTTTTGAAAATAATTGGCTGAAATGTTTTTGTATAAGTTCTGTATAATAGTAGAACTGTTTTGACATTCAGATTTATCAATCACTGTTTTATTTCAAAATTTGCAGTCCTTTATGTGAATATAATCTGTTTTTTAAAGCAATTTCATATAATAACTAAGATAAAGTTCTCTAGTTTCTGTAAAACCTAAAATATCTCTTATCCTGAAGGTCATTTCAAACATGAATAACAAAGTAACACATCAAAATTGAAAAAGAGAGATTTGGTTCATTTACTATTTGTACAGAGCGGGCCCCGTTTATATAATTTTTTGTACATTTTCACCGGTTTTTTCCCATTTTAATAATAATAATTTTTTTTTTTTTTTTTTTTTCAATATTTTAGGATTTTTTCTTAAGATATACTAAATAAGTTTGAAAATCACAAAAAAATCTCAATATCTCCATTTTTTCAAAAGAAGTTGTCGCAAATAGTCGGATACCTTAATTGTTTTTCTTAGAATATAACCATATTCAAAATTGTTTTCCTTTTGAGTTGTCTAAGAATATTTTTTCTTACTTCATTAGACTTCCTTATTCTTCAATATTGCTATTCAAGAATTTTCTATATCTGAAATAATCTAAACATAATTGAGAACTTAATGAATGAAAATTAAACCCTTTTCCGTATTTTTATCTTTACATATTGCACAGTGAGAATCTTTTAACACGNTAACACGAAACAGAAGTAACTGTAATATATTTCCGTGTTAAAAGATTTCCGTGTTACAGGATATACAAAAATAAAGCATACATTCAACAAAATTAAATTTATTAGAATACGTTTCACTTACACAGATGTTTATATATGCATGTATTTAAAATAAAAATCAATGAAACAAAAACTTTAACAAGAACTTATTAAAACATAATGCAAAATTTTCAAGTTTTTTTTAAAAACAAAACACATATTGATTTTTTTGGAAAATAATCTAATATTTTTCTTTGCAATGACTTTTTTAGCATCAAAAAAGTCATTGAATTGTTCGATGTCATCCATTTTTTCTTATTCTTTTCATTATTGTAATGCACATCTAAATAACTGCGCATACTTTTCTTGATGTTCCTCATTTAGGATGATGATGATACATTTCATTTTCGTCGCGAGAATCTGCATCAATGATATTTTTTGAGCTTTGAACAAACTCCAAAATCTCTGCCATAATTGGGGCTGTACACACCGTATTATCATTTACTGCAATGATAACACAATTCTGATAACACAATAGGATAGTCCAAACTGCTGGTGTTTCCCGTATTTTGCTTATTCCCAGAAGGAAAATCTTTTTGTGTTAAGAGAAAAAAAAATCTAAATACAAAGTAGTTTGTCGGGACCGTTGCATTATTTCGTGTTAACCGATATTTCGTCTTAAGCATTTTCACGATAAACGTATTTCACAGTATATATTACATTTATATTTTTACATTGGCAAAATATGCTTTTGTTTTCAATTCATCTCTCTATAATAAATTTATTTCATGATATTTATATATTCCTTCTGTTTGAAATATTGTGTTTATGTTTATGGAAAACAAGAAATTATTGTCCTTGACTGTGAGTGATTGTATCAAATCCAGTTCTTCAGCAGTGGTACGTTTTAAGAATATTGTGAGTAGAAATAAATTCTAATATTTTTCCGAAGGCAGAAAAATTTATTACAAAAATAACTCCAGGAAAAAAATTTTTAGTTGATTCTTAGGTCGAAAAGCATTCGCTAAGAATATGAATTGTGAATAATACAAGTGCACTTCCTAATAAATTACTCAAGGAGACCACTTTCGCATATGATGGAACCACAAAAAGGATTTATTACCTCATTTTTTCAGGTTTTTGTATTTTAAAATGTATTTTGTTGATAGTTACTCTCATATCTATGAATTAAGAAAACAGCCTCGCGATGCATTATGAATAGTTAATCAGCTGGATCTCTTACGGAAAAAAATGTAAAAACTGTATGAAAAGGTTTTATAAGATATGCCAGAGAGTTTTAGGAGAAAAAAGTACTCTCAAATACAGTGAAATGTGTTTAACGCGAAAACGCCGAAGACGAAATTTCGGTTAACACGAAATAATACAACAGTCCCGACACACTACTATGTATTTTCATGCAGTGTTATTTCTCTTAACATGAAACAAAAATCACTTCACCGGAAAAGAATTCTCTTCCGGGAATGAACAAAATACGGAAAACATTACCTGGATTAGACTGTTCTATTGTATTATCGGAAGAACTGATTGCAGTAGATGATGATAGTCTGTGTACAGACCTAATTATGGTAGACAAAGACATTTTGTTCAAAATTCAAAAAATATCATTGATACAGATTCCGATGACGAAAAGGAAATGAATAATACACACAGCTCCTGTCCCCACATCATCCAAAATGAGGAACGTCATGAAGCGTATGCGCAGTTATTTAAATGCACATTCCGGTGATTTAAATGTATTTAAAAAATGGACAATTTGCTGACAAGTTGATGCTAAAAAAACAATGCAAAGAAAAACAGATTATTTTCCAAAAACGCAATAAATGTTTTGTTTTTCAAAAATTTTGAGTTGAATTTCTTTAAGTTCTTGTAAATGTTGTTGTTTCAATGATTTTTATTAAGTGTATGCATATATACATGTGGTATCAGCCTCTATTTCCAAGCCACCCCACTAGATGTACTGCGCATGCCTAGGAGCGTTATGTGTGTTTTGGGAGCCTGCCAGTTTTTAGACGCACTACGACGCTGAACCAGAGACGACGCCATGTTAAGAAAAAGACTAGATGCTTAACGAGTTACGCCGCCATGATATGAAACAACGAAACCAACGACGAAGTATTAAGAACTACTCAAAGACGAACTCTTTACCTTTTATTTGAGAACTGAACTGAATTGTAAATTATGTAAATAGTAATGAACACAGTTAAATTGATAACTAATGATAGACGACTATTGTGCCATCACTGACCAACCCCACATACATATATCTATGTAAATAAAATAAACTCTTAACAAATTTAATTTTGTTGATAAATGATATCATTTAACACGAAATTAGGAAATATATTTCAGTCCCTTCAGTTTCGTGTTAAGCGATTTTCACTTTACATCTTTCTCCCGGTTTTTTCCTTTTTTTTTCTGTTATTTATAAAAATGAATTATTCCATAACTACGTTTTGAACTCATTGGATCAATTAATTTTGAAGTAATTGAACTAATATATTATTGAACTAAGTGAACGAATCCATTATTACTTATAGCATTATTTCTTCCACATATAAATGTAAAAGGTAACAAAATGGGAAAAACAGAAAATGAAAATCGTGTTTCATACATGAAGGCAATATTAGTTTATAAAATATAATTTTGAACCCAAGCAGAAGAAAAATAACACAAGTTTAATTATTAAATGCTAAATAAATCTTTTTAATTAAGTTATAATTTAAAACTCTAGAGAAACAAATGGTGTTTTTTAACGTTATTCAAAGGTTAATGCTATCAAAAATCTACAAATCATTTTCAAATACAAACCTGAAAAAAATAATTAGCTCATTGAAAATTTTTTAGTAATAACTAGCAATTCATAGTTTTCAACTTAAAATTTCATTATATTTTAGTTCATATTATTAAAATATGACAAATATTATTTCTGTAAAAATAATTTAAATCATTTTCTAATCTTATTACAGTCGTAGATCAATTTAACGATTTCAAAGGGATCGAATATTATTTTGTTCGTTAATTTGGGATTCGGAGTTCAAATCAAATAGAAATGTTATCCACTTATCTTTTGGATATTCCCTAAGCAACTACAAAAAAATATCCATAGAAACTTCATACTTTTTTTTAACTCCTAAAAATACTATTAGTTAATTATTACACACCAATTAATTGGCAGTCTTAAGATACTGGTAAATAGATGTTTGAAAATCGTTTTGATTTCTGAAAGACTCGAAAGAGTTCTTTTCAACATTATGCACAAAAGAAAATGTTGCATCATTTACATCCTGCTGCATAAAAGAAAAGTATGTTTTCACAGTTCCAAATAATGTAAAATTTTCGGAAATGTTACAGTTTTGAAAAGAGTTCCATTATCGATTTCTGTATTAGAATCTTTCTACATTGGTTCTGTAGGGAACATTATATTCCGAAACCAGTTGATGACGTCAGAGATTAAGAGGGGATAGTTTTACTGCCTGGGGAAGTAGGGAAGAAGGGTTTCCTATAATCCATTTCCCCTACGTTCCGAGATAGATTCCTCTAAAGAACGTGCGCGAAGACTGTTTTAGGGTCCCGGCTGAAAGCAGAGAGCAGAAACGTGCTCTGAGGGTAAGATGGCGTTTTAGAAATTCATGTAAATAAAATTGTACATATATAAAAATATCTCTAGCCTGACTGTGTGTTTTCGTATCCAATACGCCACAGTTCCGACAAATGAACAATTTTTACAACTTCAGTTGTACACATAGGCAGTCCGTCATCAAAACTATCATTCTCGTTAAAATCTTAAAATATCTCAGGCGTTGTGGATTGGGATGAAATAAGAAGGGAATTTCCTGTCTTATTCAAGACTCACACAATAGGTTATACTCATGATTCATCTGCACCTAAAAGTCAAAAAATGGTCTTCATCCTTTCCGGTTGAAATTTGTTGCTTGCAAGAAAAGGATTTTTCTGTCCCGGACAAAAAATATAACAAAAAAATACGTCAGTTGAAAAATTCAATTTTTTTTACCCAAGACAAACTAATAAAAAAACCTTTTTCAGCTGCTGAAATAATTCATTAATTAGGAGTTCGTTATTCATTAAAAAGGTTTTTTTTTTCATTTGCCTTCATTTTAATCGAGGAAAAACGAAAATTCGTTAAATAAGGGTTCGTTAAATCTGAAAACGACTGTTTTTCAAAATGCCATATCACATATTTTTTTAATGACCTGCATAAGATTAAATTCTTAATAAGACTTGAACAAAAAATCTTTTCTTACATTAAAACTATTTGTATATATTTATTATTTACACTATATTAAAATTTAATTTTTTTATCTAACCGGGGGGGGGGGCCAGCCTAAGGAAATTCATTTGGGGACGAGACTCCTTTAGGGTGTTCAACCCTCAATATAGCATCATATAGCATCAACCCTCAGTATAGCAAATATATTAGCATCGAATGGCCAGTCAATTCGGAGAAAAGAGCTTTCGAAATTCATGCTTAGTTTTTATACAATTAAGTTTTGATTACCTCCAACGACGCAGTAGCATAGTTGGTAGTACGCCTGCTTTCTACACGGGCAGATTGGGTTCGAGACGCACGAGCAATATTTTTTCAGTTCATTTATCTCTTTTTTAAAATTAAATAAATTTATTTAAAAAAGGACTTATTTACTATTTTATATAATTATAAAGTAATTATATTAATATATAAAAAAGACATATATTATTTTTATTATATTGTTTATAAAATAACTAATTTAAAATAACAATAATAATAATAATATATTTTATAGATTATTTTATATTATATATAATATTTTACTTATAATATATTGTATTTCACATTATAAAACTATATGTAACTAATTTTTATGTAAAATATCATTTAATAATTATTATAATATATTTTATAATAAGTGTTATTTAATAATATAAAATATGTTTTTAAAATAAAATATAAATATTTATATAATTACAATAATTTTTTACTTTATAAAATACAAACTAATTACATAAAATATCATTTAATATTTATTAAACCTTTCATAAATAAATTTATTTAATTTAAAAAAATAATTACATGAATTGAAAAAAAAATCACGCGATTCAAACCCCATCAACCGCGTAGAAAACTATGCCACTGCTTCGCTGTTGGTAATTAAAACTTAATTGTATAAAAGATAAGCATGAATTTCTTAGCATCTTTTCTCCAAATTGACTGGCCATTCAATGGAATTATATTGAGGGTTGAACACCCTAAAGGAGTACTACTATTACACCAAGTCTCTCGTCCCAAAATGAATTTCCTTAGTCGTGCCCTTCCCTGTAAATAATAAACTGTTAAAAAAATTAAAACAATCTCCTCAGAAAGCATCTAGCTTTAAAATTGACGAAGCAAAATTGGAATAAAGAGTTTCTTTAAAATGTGTTTTATTTAAGGAATTAAATATGTGAGATAGATATTAAAGAAATAATTAGTACGAATACCTGAAATGCATGGAATATCTTTATTAACCATCTAATTTATACCGTATTGTGAGTAATAGAATAAAAGAGGCCATTTATGGAATTAATATTTTATGTATTTAAGCTTTGAATACTTAGGCAGTACAATAATACTTTCATATATTAGGTAATTCTTCAAAAATATATGGTGTATTGATAGTATATTTGTTTTATCACATTTTGATGAAAATAATTATTATCTTCAGTATTAAAAATGTCAGGCTTTTAAAGAAAGCTAGAATAAATCTTATTTACAGGGAAGAAAAATCTCGTAAAAGTTTTGAATAGCCTCGAGCCCATAGTATTTACCATTACCTAAACTCTCAGGAGGCTTTCCCATACGATGTGAAATTATACGGAGCTGCTTTTTGAAGACAGTTTTGAAAGCCAAAATATAAAATAAACGACCGGCTCTGAAGAAAAGAATATTGAATTCCCTATTTTTAAATAAAAAAAAGAAAGAACGTAGAGAATTTCCATACATATTGAAGCTTTTTAAAAAATATTGAGAAATATTGGATTTTTCAGATTTTTCAACGACAGTTTGATTACGTCATTTGGTTTCCATTTCACTAAAGGAATAAAAGGGCTTTATGCTATTGATAAAAGTTTTGATAAAAAACATGAATTCTTCCACATTAAATTATAATTTTTTTAAAAAAAATTTTAAATTTAATGTAAATTAAATTTACTTCATGTTTATGAAAATTTCAAGAATTCGTTTTCAAGAGATGTAAAAGTTTCAGAGTAATCGAAATATTTAAGATAAAATTAGTTAAATTTAATTACTTGATGCTCATTTCTTTTTATATAAATCTAATGCTCTACATACTCATTAAAAAATATCGTAAACTAAAAAAAATTTAAAAAACTATCGTACTCTTATAATAATTAAACACACAACTTTCATCGTACCATTACTTTTTATGAAGAATTATTTGTAGGAATGTATCGCTTTATAAAACTTTCAGTACTCTGCGATTTTAATAGACTGACCCATTCTTCTATTGTCTGTAATGATGTCAATGTTTTACAAAAGGAGCAGATATAAATCATTAATGATCTCAATTCATGACGGTCACATAATGAAGACAGAAACATGTTCTCGATTGAACTCAAAACAGACGTCAAACTAATTTTACTCGTAGTTCTATTTGTAAAATATTAATGACATTTCAAATTTCATAATTGAGTAAAAGTAATTAAGTGTTGTA
>BMAV01000630.1:105862-121275 GCA_019973955.1 Trichonephila inaurata madagascariensis
TAAGATAATTTAAATACAGTGAGGAAGAAAACAATTCTAATAATGAAATCACCTTAAGATTTTACTGAAGATTTTTTTTTTAAAGTATTTACATATAAGATTACATTATCTGTTTTAATAGAATTCGATTTTACTTATTATTCATTTTCTAAAACAATCTTTTCTAAAAATTTTCTAGAAGCAATGCTATGTCATCAGTAATGAAGATCAATAAATCTTAATTTTAACAGACGGACACACCTCTGTTAATGCCAATTTCAATTTAAAAGAAAGGGGAGCTTTAACTTAATTTAATCAAAATAACACTGGTTAAAAAATTGTGTACAGGGAAAATTAGCAACAAAAGAAAAATCGGAAACTCTCTTTTTGTTCTGTTTTTATTCAAGTAATTATATTTTTCGTCAACGTAACTTAGAAGCATGTGTTTATAATCATGCTAAAATCAAATTTAATGAAAAAAATAATATTTTGTACAAGGAAAAAGTTTGGAAAGAGAGACAGAAAATTACTCCATATCTTCTTCTTTATTTAAAATTTGAAAGTAAAGTGAAGTGAATTAATAAACCAGAAAAAGAAATTCCCTTGTAATGAGTAATAAAAGAAATATGTGCATGACGTAGAAAACACTGTACCAATCCAAACTTCAAACTGTTTATTATTTTTGTATTGATCACTTGAATGCTTTCTTACTACAAATTATTAGATTCATGACTTTAAAAAAGTATATACACGCTTGATCAATTAATCGTTTAAAAGAATTTCGGTACTTATGTACTATAGCAACAATGTCAACGTTCAAGATAACTCTTCAAGTTCTCAATGCCAATTTCGTATGGGTCGTACGCGCTGAATTGACAATCATGTGCTTCGTTTTATGTAATGTCGCCAATACGGATGAAATAATGCGTAGGTACAAGAGTTTCCAATTAATTGTATGGTAAATGACCAAAGATATAAAATAATTTAAGAAATAATATGTTCATGACAAATAAATGAAAGAATAATTAATAACTGTCTAGTTAAATTGAGAAAGTATTATATATTCAAAAATACTTTCGATTGTTTAAAAAAAAGTGATCTTCATACTGTGTTCCACGGAACCCTGGAGTTCTTCGAGGCATTTTCAAGGCTTCCACGAGTTATAGTAAAAAATCGAAACCCTAATTGAAATCGAAAAGAAATGCGTATACAAAATGGATTCACGTAATCTATGAAATTTATATAGCCATAAGTATTGTTACGAATTTTGGGTCAAATAGTGTAAATAATTCCTATTTGGATGTGTAATGCCTTTATCTTACTCTAATTAGATGTAAATCGTTAAAATTGTAATATTCACAAGCAATGCCGTCCCTTACGTTATAA
Organism: Trichonephila inaurata madagascariensis; assembly: GCA_019973955.1. Taxonomy (NCBI): domain Eukaryota; kingdom Metazoa; phylum Arthropoda; class Arachnida; order Araneae; family Nephilidae; genus Trichonephila; species Trichonephila inaurata. Next base: position 107,228 of record BMAV01000630.1, read on the forward strand.
AGGTGATTCAATGGGAACTTCGTGAAATCTTGGCGATAGAGTCAAGTTGGCGTTATTTTTGGCAACCAATTTGGCGGCGATCAATTTGGCAACCATTTTTGGCGAATCTTTCTTATCTCATTAAGTCTGCTGTAAAGTATATCTCAAAATTGAGCCACCAGAAGTAGTAAAAAGATCATTTTATTTTTTTTCCAGAGGATGGAAAATTTTCAATCTGGAAACCTCCTTTTGGGATGCACTAAGCCATCTTTCTACCTAGGCTTGGAAATGGACGGCCTACAATTTCACAACTGCTCCCCCAACGTAATACATTATTTTCTTTGCACCATTGATTGAAAAAGTCTCAAAATTAATCAGAAGCTTTCAGAAACACGAACAAAATTTAAACTGCTTAGAGAAGTGTTTAAAATACCTGTCTTGTCACTCTTCTCAAATTGCGTGAAATTAAATGAAGAAAGATCTAATTTGATTGGATAATTTTGAAAAGTATCTCTTCTTTGTTTTATTTACCAATTTTAAATAAAAATGATTCAATAGTTTTTGAAAAATCCGCGAAATATGTTTGTCCATTATTTTTGACACGCCAAAGTGTAAAAATTAATTGATATAACTACTCAGCTGAAACGAGTTCGTGTAAAACATAATGCTTGTGTAGAGAAAAATTAAGATACTTGGAGCAAAATAATTTATAAAATAGTTTATTTCTAATTATAAATATAATATATAAGAGTTAAGCTTTTTCAAAAGCTTTAAATTCCAAGATTAAAATTTGCATTCGAAAAACTTTTTGATAAGTTATACTATATTCGTTCTAAATCAGGGGTGGCCAACCTTTTTGGGAAGAGTGCCACTACCAGGTAAAAAAGAATTATGCGTGCTACTTCTAACTTTTCCAACTAACAAAAGAATAGTAAAAGGCGAAAAAATAATATTCAAAGGCTTATATTATGGAATTTTTTGAGAAATATCAACTTTTTAATGAACAAGTAGTGGAAATTCGAAAATAATATAAAAAATAAGACAAAAGTACAAACTTAGGTTTTATTGTTAATAAACTTTTTACAGCTCCAATAAGCAAGGATAGGTATAAAACAAAAATGAGTAACTTGACACACATTTATTTCTAAATAATTATTAAACAGGTCAATAACAATTAACCATCAAACCTAGCGCTGATGTGAATCTTGCAAAATAGACACTAAATTTTTACATCTACCATAGCTCAGAGCATTATTAACTTTGGTAGATAGTTCCTGCATTAATGTGAAATGTGTTAATCTTTTTTATCCAAAATCGAGACAAAAAAAGCAAAAGTTTATTCACAGAAGCATATATATGAGGGGGTGGGGAAAATGCAATTTTTTCCTTGTAATATTAATCTTTAGTTACTTAAATGTCCCATAGAATACCAAGGCCAACTTAATTCATGAGTAACAAACACTCTCACTGGGTAGCAAATTATTTTCTTCCAGATATTTTAATGTATCCGACTACGTTCGGAACCGTGATTTTAAAAAGGCGCATAACTGGATAATTTTCATGATATTTAGTGTCACTTAGATTAGAATACATGTATAAAATTATTTTAAGGACATTTTGACAAAATAAATATTTAAATGCAATATTTCGGCAAAGAATTAACTTACAATAACCTTTTTTCAAAATGTTCTCCTTTTGTGAAAAATGCTTCTATTATAATAATATATTTTGCCTGTATATAGCTCAGATCTTTTTACAGAGGCTCAACTGTGAATTTTGAAAAATTCACTTATTTTCAGAGTTACAACCATTTGAAATAATGATCGATGTTTTGTTCTTAAAATTTCTCCCCTCTTTTGTCGTAAAATATGGATAAACCCACTTCTAAGTTATATATTTCAAAAATTCTAGTTGAGCCTCTGTACAGTGGTCTGAGCTTTATACAGGAAAAATATTACTATAATAAAAGCATTTTTCACAAAAGGAGAATATTTTGAAAATGGGTCATTCTATGTTCATTTTCTGTAAAAATATTTTGTACTTAAATAATTTTTAATTGTAATATACTACTCTTAAAACAATTTTATATACATTTTCTAATCTAAGTGACACTAAATATCATAAATATTATCCATTTATACGCTTTTGCGAAATCACGGTTCCGAACGTAGTCGGATACCTTAAAACACGCTCCCTCAAATTCCAAAATCTCACGAGTGTACTTCCTTTGAAAAACCAGTGCACAATGCAGGGACGTTTTCTGCATTATAATTTTGTATTGTAATTAAATTGTGTTTAAAATAAGTTTCAATGTTTTTATTTTGTCCAAGACCACCGCATTTCAATAAAACTGTAAGAAATTGGTATTTATTATTTATCTTTTCAATTTTTGTAATAAGTCTTCACGTACCACTGTTACAACTCAGCTGTGCCACACATTGCCACGCGTGCCGCGGGTTGGCCACCTCTGTTATAAATGAATGTTGTTCAGAAGACATATACTAATAAATCTTACGTACGTTTGTGTGTTTCCTTTTTTTTAATAGTTTTTAAAAATTGAAATTAAAATTGAGTATTGAAATTTTATTATTTCTCGTAAAAATCATGAATATATAAAGACTATTTTAAAAAGTTATTAAACTTTATTTAAAGTAACCAACGGCAATAATTAGGATAGCTGAATAATTTTTGAATATTTATTTTAATAATTTATCAAATATTATAATATATTTATAGTATTTGATAGGCTCCCTATCTGTGGTTAGTATTTTTGTTTTTTAAAAAGAAAAACTAGATATATATTTGCAAATCATAGTTTCAATCATTCACTTTCTTCTTGATTTTAAGAGAATCTCGTACCTGAAAGCTTATGAAAGAAGAAATTTAACTAGGTATTCGAATGACAACTCAAACACCTGCGGATTATTAATTCAAAGCAACATTTTCTTTAGAAAAGATCATAGGAAGTATCAGAACTTGTTACATATTGAATCTGACAAGGTTTCCAAATAACTCATGAAGCTTGCTCTGAAATGATTCGACGAGAATTCCTAGATAAAATGTTTTCCTCTGAACTCCATCATCAATGGATTTACTAAATGTTCTTTGTGCAATTCTAGGGAAACGCAAATTCATTTGATCAGCGAAAATAATATCTAACTGCACATTGTGTCAGCAAGATACAATACAAAAGCTGAAATTTTAGTGTCGCAGGGAATGAAATATTTTCACAAAAATGCCACTTGTCAAAATCGACTTTAAAATTGATTTAGTGAAGATGTTGATACGAGACGAAAGAAAGATACCGAGAAACAAAAATATTTCATAAGATATTTTTTATCAAAAATGAAATATTTGCTGTTTTCCAAATTAAATTTATCTAAACTATGGAATTAACACAATTATAAAGAAAACTAGATTCTAACAATAAAGTTAAACAAAAAAAAACTAAAAAACTAAAAAAAAAACAAAACTGAGGAACAATTTAAAAAATAGATTTTAAAATTGATTTTAAAATAAAAAAACAAATATACTAGAATCTTTTTCTTTTTTTTTTACAATTCAATTTAAAAATTTATCTGTCTTACCGTATAAAGCTATTTAAGTAGAAAATGACCTTAATATTAATAACAACTTTCTTCAAACTGAATGACAAAGCTATATGTAACGCAAGATAAGGAATTATTTACTTAAGCTTCAAAAACGGACTATTTTTTGTTTTTCATAATCGTAAATATTTTAGATCACAGGAGAGTTTACAGGTTTTAAGTACGGATTAAGTTTTGAAGTGAGATTAGTTTGTGTAAACCTTTTACCTAGAAAAAGTACTTTTTTAAGCAACATTCAAATTATTCTTTAATATTCTAGAAGCTGTGTGTGTGAAACGGTATATATATAATCCAATAATACGTAGTATATAAAATCATTCCTATTTTAAAATTCAGTTGAAACATAATTAAATTTTCAACTTAAGGCTGTTTTCGAGAAAAATACTAGAGCCTGAACTAAACATGGAGCATATTTTCAGATAGAAAATTGCTTCAATTTTCATGAAAATTTGCAACATTATAACTCATGCATCTATTAACAATATAGCGTTTCTAAAATTTCAAAATATTCCTCGAGTATTATTTTTTATTTCATTTTAACACGTGAAAGGACAGCTCATTTAACATTACGATACAGGGAGAAAAAACGGGAAACACATTTTATACCCGAAGAAATGGCTCAGCTCTGTCAAAAAAGTGAAGAATGATAAAATATGCTCTTCTCTAAAGGGTAGTAAAGACAGAATATAATATTAATTTTTCATTTCTTTTATATCTGAAAAAATGTACCTGATTCGGGTCCTATTCTTTAACATTAACCGAAAACAGCGTTAAAGATTTAAAAATATCGTACTTCAAAAGAATTTCACAAAAACATTTTTAACAGTTATTTTCCGAGTAGTATTTTTTTGCTGTAAAAATAAATTAATAAAATTTGACACAATATTCTACGATATTATTACTGTTAGCAGCTTTAATTTTAGAAAACATTGCACCTCAACACTAGAAAAACAAATTATTTATTTCAAAAAAAATTTAACTGCAACAAAAATACTTTTTATTTTAAACTTCAATAAAGGATTTACAGTGACACTGCATTAACTGATGTGAGTACAGAATCCAAAAAATTCATTTGATGTCAAACAAAGCATGTAGAATTGAAATTCGTCGTTTAAGCAGCATCTAACAATATTATACAGCTACTCCATAGGTTAATTAAACTAATAGAACACACTAAAACTAAAAAAAAAAAATCGTATTCAAATAATTTTTCAAATCATCGCACAAATATCAACAAACTTTCTTCAATGGCAAAATAACTAGAGTAAAATATGATAGTGTGGATTACTACATATCTAATAAATGTTCATAAGACTCATTTTGGCTTATTTAACTCATTTTTTGTGAGCAATCATAAACACATTTCGCAAGAAAATATTAATCTAAGTAATAAACATTCTCCGGGGAAATCATTAATAAAGCACTCAGAATCTCTTTTCGATTTGCTTATGTTTTCATTTCTCCTCTCTCAGGGTTTTTATCAGCTGTATTTTTTATTAAGACTTCAATCAAGATTGCGATAAACCGTAAATACCGACTAACCTCGACTAGCAAACGGGCTTATTAGTGCCAATCTGGATTTACTGTTGATAAACCCTTAGGTTGGAGGATTAATTTGCTTTTATTAGTTATACCCTTTTCCAGTCTATTTATTTATTATCTAAAGAAATACCCCGATTCCGAATACATGTTTTCTGAATTATATAATGTACTAGCTGGTATATCCGTTCACCGCATAGGGGAATTGAAAAATATAACAACAGAAATTGAATGAAAAAGAAATTTTGTATGTGTTAAATTTAAGTGAATTGCAAATTAAACAAAAAAAAAAATGCTTTTTTAACATATCTCTGGTTAACAAAAAATCATACATAAACTCTGTAGGTCTACAAGTTGAAAGAAGGGTTTTCTTTTTACCTCTAACGCCCCAGTAACACCCATCTGGGTCGACTTTTGAAAACCCCCTTCTGATCTGACCTCTGTTCAGCAAAAAGTATACAATTTCTCAATTTCTAGTTTATAGGTTTAGTTTTTCATAAAAGGGAATTTTGCTTTGTATAAAATGCCCTAGCAACCACCTTTGGATGTTAACTAATAAAACCCTATCTTAACGAATCTCTACTCCATGAAAAAGACACATGCGAACAAAATTTCAAGTCTAGGTTTAATAGTTCGAATACGGTAAAACCTGGCAACTTCCTTGGGAGTCAATTTTCGCAAGAGCTTCTTTTGTAGCTGTTCTTTACTCCTTGAAAGAAATATACCCACGAAATTTCAAATCTGTACACCTAATAGTTAAAATTGAAAAATTGAGAATTTGTTCAAAAAATTTTTGTACATAGTGGGCCCCGTTTATGTAATTTTTTGTACATTTTCACCAGTTTTTTCCCCTTTTACAAATAATAATTTATTTTTCTGTTTTCAATTTTACAATTTTTTCCTTAAAATATACTAAATAAATCTAAAAATCCCAAAAAATCCCCATATCTCCATTTTTTCAAAAAAAAGTTGTCGCAAGTAGTCGGATACCTTAACACACTTATTATTTTTTAATGAATACAATCGTTTTAAGAAGGTGCGGCTCTACGATATCCTCCATTTCCCAAAGTGTACATTTAATTAATTACTTCTGTACATTTAATTTCTTTAACATGATATTTTATCTAATTGTTATACTATGAATTGTATGTGAAGTACTTTTAACCCAAATTATCCTCTAAAAAAATAAAGAATATGGCAAAAAAAGAAAAGAGAAATGAGTTAGCTTTCTTGCGCATAATCATATATTTATTTAACAACAAATAAGATAATAGAATGGATAATTTTCGTTGTGGAATTAAGAAAGAAATTGTAGAAAATGAATTTCTTATTATTATTCTCTGTTTTAAATTAATTAAATAAAATTAAAAGTTTATTTTACACAATCCAAATCGGAAAAAAAATTGAAATATTTACATAACTATTATATTTAACTAGTTAAATACAATTTCTGAATTATATTTTTCACTTAAACAAAAATATTTTTTCACTAAATTAATAATTTTCTGAATTACTCTATACCAAATTTAAAAAAAGAAAACAATTTTGATAATTGTTTCATTTCTAAGAGAAACTCGAGAATTAACTGATAGTTTAAAAGGAAACAATCGAATCATAATTAACGCTTGCCAGTTATGACCAAGCAAAATTATTTTCAAGATAAAGAATTAAAAGGCTTATGTTAAAAATTTCATGTTAAAAATGCACAGGAAAACTTTTTTTTACTCTTTTAGGTCTTTTTTCATTTGATCATCATTTTTTCCAACTTTAATATTTTTATAAAGGATAGGCCTAAAAATTATTTATAAGTAGAATTTATTCTTGTAAATTTGCTTTATCGTAAATTTTTTAAAACATTAATTTCAGAAAAGTATTTCGTAACATACAATTAGAAAAAAAAGTGCACAAATTTTGGAAAATATTTAGAACCTTAAATTTTTTTTGATTTATTTTATTTATATAGCTTTGGGGTGTTTGTAAAACATGATTACATAAACATGTATTACATGATAATAGAACTTCATATCGTAATTTCATGGGGAATTAAAAGCATTTCAAAACAATTGTTATGAAAATTTTCACACCATTAGGTACACGTAGAAGTTAACTGTAAATCTGAGATTTTAATGTTTTTAGTTTAGAAAAAGGAATTGCGACAGTATTTAGAAATTTCCTTTTTTTTTTTTTTTTTTTTTTTTTTATTTTTTATATTTTAAAATTTTTTTTTATTTTTTTTTTTTTTTTTTTTTTATTTAAAAATTTTTTTTTTTTTTTTTTTTTTTTTTTTTTTTTTTTACATGATAAAATTTTTAAGTGTACCTTGTATGATGTTTTAGGAAACACATAATTTTAACTCTATTTACTAACAAATTTTATCTAGCAAACTATAGGAAAAAGTAGGGATACTCAGATCTAAAATGGAAAGCCTAAATAACAAAAATTACTAATTCAATTAGTAAACTAAAGATGATTTAAAATAATTTTTGTACTTTTTATGAAAAATAAAGTTGCTGAAATTTTTCATTAAAACTAAGTACCACAAGCTTATGAAAAATCATCCAGATAAGAAAATGTAGCTCCCACTTAACCGAAGAACATTGGCTCTGCGTGTGTGTGTCTTGATAAAAGAAACATTTCGGGCATATTAAAATATTGATTGTTTACTAAAATAAGTTATTTTGTTTATCCTATTACTTCAGCATGTAAAAATCAATTTTATAACGTTGGCTGTTTATTTTTCTCATTTTCATAATAATCAAATTATATCGCATGGAGAATATCTAACGGTTGAGAGCTCCAATAAAATTCTCTTACCTGAGGACCTGGAAAATTCTTCGGAATGTTTTAATTTGGTGCAAGAGCTTCAGGGACAATTTCCTTCAAAAAAGTAAATAGAAATGTTGAGTCTTACTTCCAAAGTTATTAAAATTCTTTAGAGAAAAATGCAATATCTTAGTAAGTTTTTTCAGCCTACATTGTGAATAATTAAATTCTTTTACAAAAATATATGTGTGTAATTAATTTCTTATACGAATTAAAAAAAAGTTAAATTAGCGTTGAAAAATACTTTAAAATACGTTGATAAGTTTGATATAATTCATTTAATTTTTTTTTCTTTACTTACGACCAAAATATAATACCAAGAAAGAATAAAACAAATTTTTTTAGAGAAATAACATAAGCGTGAAATTATTAAAAATACAGCTTTATGTGAGATGAGAAAGATGGTAAAGTCAGTATTTAATATCATCCCCACAATTGTTATTAATTACTGATTTACGCTTTGGCAGTGAATGGCACATATATACTTTGAATGTGTCAATGGAATACGGTACTCCATATTACCTCGACATACTGTCAACTTTTTTCTGGTGTAGCAGCAGGTACTATTTGGAAAGCCCTTGTCACTTTCCAATTCATTAACGAGAAAAACGATAGATCTTTGATAGGTGATATCTAGAGAATAAGAAGGTCAAGTTAGCAATGAAATCTTCTTGGCAAATAAGTCTTGAACTTTGCTTATCATATGTGGTGACACATTTTTCTATTGGAATGTAGCCGTTGGCACTTTCTAAATGCAAGGAGATAAAACAGATTTCTCATCTTTAGAGATATAATGCTGGCTGGTCATAGTAGCAGAAATACATACTAGGGAGTATGGAAGTGGAACTACTCCCCAAAAAACTACTCCCTAATCGTACTAAGTGCATGACCAATATGGAGTGGCATAAAGTAATAACTAAACAGTCCCTATGCATGTGTGGTCTTCAGACTCTAATCCAACCATCAGATCATTTCAAGGGAAATCATTGTTTGTCTGAACAGACAACGTTGTGTCATTTCATTGTTCATGTGTCCACCATTTAACTCTTTAGTGGACCATTTATTTCCTTTTTGAATTTCTCGCAGTTTTTTTTTTTTTTTTTTTTTTTTTTATGTTTTATTAGCAATTAAACAATAACATTTAAGGAAATATATTTTATTTTGCCGATTTTAATGTTTACATTAAATTTTAGGGGTAAGAAGAATGCTTCCGAAGGAGCCATTCCCCGTCATACGGAAAATTAAATTTAATTGTGATTATTGGCGATGAAAAGATGAGAAGCATGTAGCAATGCACAAAGGGACATCATATTCTGCTCACATGTAGCTCTTTTGTCCCTTTCTGCTACAATTTTCTGCATCATCTATAGTTGGAAAGCATCTTTAGCATGTGATTTCCCACACTGGCTAAGCACACATTATTCAGAACTAAACGTTTCCCTACTTGGAAGCTAGCAGGACGTTCTTTCCATTTTCTTGAAGAATATCCGTATACTAGCTGACGAGCTGATGCTATACAAAATGTTAGCTGGTCTAAACTTCCTGTTTCTTTTCTTCACTTGCCACAGTATGAAACTACTTATGATGGTAAAATCAATAAGAAAATAAAAGATACGATGCCACTATTTTACAGATCTAATTTGGTATCTTTCTTTTCTTTGATTGAAGAAATCAATCCTTCCCATGACATCGTTAAATACACTGACAGCTTTTGAACAAGGTACTTCTTCTTTAGTGCCATCTTTTTTTTTGTCCGATTTACTGGTGTCATAATCGCTGAATTATGTAAAGTTGCACAAAACTGAAGCGGAAATTAGTCTTCCGATCGTTATAATAGCAAGGCCAATACATTATGATGGGATTTGCGCTTTCCATAGGTGTATTTTTTAAGATCGTGTAGATGGGAAGTATTCTTCTCAAAGCCCACGAAAGGATTAATGCAGAGGCCTGTGGTATGAAGACAAAAGTGTAATTTCAGAAAGAGCCTTCTTTTGGACATTCCACCGTGATGCAAACAACATTGAATGGTATGAATGGATATCGATTATTTTGCGACAGACCACATTTATTATGATGTGGTTACAGGTATTCTAGAATGATTAATCACTATAGCACGCATAATATACGAGTCATAACTTGCAGTGAGTGAATGAGAATTTTATTAATGTTTCACTATAAAGAAACACTAGTGCTACTGCGATGAACGTAATTTTCCACGATGGTCAAGTGAAGAGCATGATACCTGAGCACCATCCCTCTCCAAATTCCATTCCACTCCAACGATATATTTAACGAGTATCAGCCCCTCAACAAGGTGGTTTTTCAGTAGCACTAGGCTAGAACTTACAAGATTACTAGCCCATGACCATTACCACTTGGTTAACGGGTCTCTGTCATCACGTGCAGAGGTGTGACAAAACTTGTGCCATATGTGCGGTCGGTCAGTGGATTCTTCCAGCATCCGCATTATTGTTGCAAGATTACATTCGACGTAATCACCTATTTCGTGAAATGATGACCCTCATTCTCTATAAAGAATATATTTCTCATATTCGAACTCAAGAACGGATTCGAATGGCTTTTGCACTCTTCTTCCACACATGGTAAAGCTGCTCACGTACAACAATCATACGTAAAAGTAATTTTTGAGCTTTCAAACGACTTTACATTCCCCTGTATGCTCTTCATACAAGTCTTGTTGATGGCACTGCAAGCACTGAAATGGTAAACATTTGCGTATACACAAGTCAAAAATTTCGTACAGTTTTCATATTTGTTTTACGGTGTTTCAATTTGGAGTGCCAACAGTGTATATTTTAGAGGTTTACATCTAATGCAATCACGTATGATTTATAAGGTATCCGAACGCGTTCGGAGTACTTTTTGAAAAAATAACATATTTAAACATTATAAAGGTTTTTTAGGACTCACTACAAATAAATACTAATAATTAACCAACAATATTTAAAATAAATTGCCTAAATTTCACAAAAACCACAATTATAAGTGATATTTTAGCAATATTTTTCGAAAACTTCAAAGCAATTAGAGAAAAAAGTAATAAACTTTGCGACATAGCCATCCTGTGATGACCATGTCGTTCCGGTTCCGCGTAAGCTAGAGGTGTGGGATTATCAAAATGATGAGACATATTGGATTCTTAATACAACTTTTATTAAGAATAAGTTATATTACTTAATTTCTAATTTGACAATTTTAATTAAAAAGTGAGAGTCAACAACCAATTAAACCGTGTATTTAAGTCAGATCACGCAACTAGATCCTTTATCTTAATTATAGTTAATAAACCGATTCATCTAAATACCTATGTCAAATATTACCTTTTGCAGATCTCCTTCTTTCACCTATAGAGATATTTATAATTCACTTTATATATGAAGATTCCAACTTCTTTATATAGGACTTCTATTCTTTCCAAAACTATCGGACTGCTAACTCTTGATCTGCAAGATTCCACACTAAGCTATCTTTAAACTTGCCGCACTATTGATCAGAATGATTCCACACTACTATCTCTAAGCTTGCCGCGCTATTGATCAGAATGATTCCACACTACTATCTCTAAGCTTGCCGCGCTATATCTTATCATCAAAGCTTCTATCCTTTTATAGTATATCTCATTTACATATTATCTTCGTTTATCTTCTTGGTATTGGGTTGGAAAAGTTTTGCCATTAATCGTGGCCGTCAAAGAACATAGGAGTTATGTTAGCGGAAGGACGCGAGAGACGTCACAACTTATATTAATAAAAATATTACCAAAACAATTTTAATGCATTTATCTAGAGAATGTACTAAAATTTTAATGATTTATAGAATTTTGAAAATTTTAGAGCTGATTGAGTAAACATTATAAGAAAAATCACATTATTTATGAGACCATTATTTAAATAACAAGCCCTAACTCAAAAAATATTTATACAATAAGAAATATTTTAGTACATTCTTTAGAAAATATCAGGTTCAAAAAGTTTTATAGAAATACATTTATAATATTTTGAGCAATCAGACTCGCCATGACAGATTTCAAACAATTTAAAGGTCCTCTTCTGATAGATCAAAGACCCACTTCCGGTTTTTCTAACTTAATAAATATGATTGTAGCTTGGCCTCTAGATAATGTAGAAACAAAACAAAGCATGTTTTGTAAAGCCAAAAGATAACTCTATCCATTAAAGTAGAAAACATAAATGTGTGTTTTGACCGAATTTGGTCATTTTAAACGTGTTCGGATAAAATTAATCCTTTACATGAACGAGTTTCCAAGTTCCATTTGACAAAATTCTCAACATTACTTTAGGTTATGTTTATTATTGCATTTTTGTACATTTTATTTTATAGAGTTTCAAAGAAAGGAAAAAAGCATTAAAAACAAATAGTAAAATTATTAGTCTGAGTTTATGAATACGTAGTTAAATACTTTATACGCAATCGATCTGAAAACTTTCGTAGTATGATTATAGGTATAATAATAACAGGGTTTATTATATTGACGTTTTTTCTATCTTTAATTTTAAAAAAATTAATTATATTTTGATGCATCCTGTTCTTTTGATACAAAAGTACTTTTCCTCTCTGTACTCTATTTACAAGAACTTACAATTTATTGTAGCAAGATTGATAGTTGCATCCATAACAAACTAGGACCAAATAGATTTGACAGAATGATATTCTCAAAAAAACTCGGCAAAGTATAATAGCTCTACAAATTGAAAAAGCATGCAAAAATAATAATAAATTCTAAACATGTGATGTAGTATAGAATATTATTATATTTATTTTGAATTGCATTACGAGAGAAAATAGTACTTCCACTAATGTACAGACTCTTACCTGGATTAAAAACTAGAGAGAAAAAAGTATTTTTACATATATATCATGTTCAGTCACCTTCATAGCTTCAATCTATTTTAAAACACGTAAAAGAAAAAGTGACTCACACACACTCACTCATTAATTCATCAAGAAATTTCATAATTTATTCGACCAACAGACTTAAAATTTTGCAGGTGAATTTCCTTTGTCGTGTACACATCCGATAAGAACGAGTTTTGAGAAAATCCGACCTCAAAAAAAATTAGGGGGCATTGTAGATAAAAATTCCCGTTTATGAACTACTAGAAGAGAGTGAACATACTAGAAATATGATAAAAAGTATTCTTTTGATGAGCAAAGATTCAGTAAGAACGTGATTTACGAAATTCGAACTCTCGAGGGTATTAAGAGGGAATTATTTTTAAACTGTTAGATCTACAGACTTGAAACGTGATAAGCATGTTTCTTCTGTTGAGTAGAGAAACTTTAAGAGCTTGTTTTTGGGAAAACAGGCCTCCAAAGGACGTTAGATGCAAAAGTTCCAATTTTTGAACTATTAGATATATACATACTGGATATCTGGCAAACATGTTTCTTTTATTGTGTAGAGATACACTAGGAGTTCTATTCTAGAAGTAAAACTGTTCTTTCAACGACAGAGTTTAAGTTCAGTTTATTTGGCAACAGGGTATTGCTTAGAGCTCTAGCTCACGTTGCGATATTTTGACAAAGCAAGCTATTCTGAAATAAATTAATTTGATTTATGAGTTATCTGCCCGCTAATTTGATATCGGTATACTGGGGATTTTTCTATTTAATAATTCAAAATATAATTTTAAAATCTGACCTCATGATTTTTTTTTATTTCTTTCATCTTTATAGTCATATTTTTTCAATTCATCCTTCAAAGAACAGGTATACCAGTTAATTAATTATAAAAATGATTGTAGAATAAAATCTTCATTAAAAAATCAAACAAAGCATATTTAACCCGAGCTCAATTTATCAAATTAGTTTATTTACAGTGCCACCATATAACTACTTAGAAACGAGTTATGAATTATTTCATTTTTGCTAATAATGTACTGACTATTATTTAAATATATTTCATGTAGAAATCGAAACATGTGACTAGTACTTTCTTTTATATTTGAAATAGCGCGCATCCGGTAGACAGAATTCGGTACCTTGGGTTCCGTAAGCCCGTAACACACCATTAGACCAAAATAATCATTTCAGTCCGGTGGCTGTTACTGGCTTTAT
>BMAV01000630.1:121375-134933 GCA_019973955.1 Trichonephila inaurata madagascariensis
ATATATATATATATATATATATATTGTGTGTGCCCCACATATATTACTGAATCCACCAGAGAGTCGGCGGATAAGCGAAAGAACGATATAGGTGTTTTATGGCGAACGTGTGAGTTGTTGCTTTTAATTGGAGGAATTTCATCAAGTGAGTCTGACAAGTTTTTTGCGGTAGATGGCACCACGAGAGTTCAGAAGGGGTTACGCTTTTCTTAACTCATCCAGAGTCACAATGAAGTGATGCGTTTATCCGGAGGACAGAACCCGTGACCTTCGGTTCCGCCAGCTCGTAACATACCACTATACCAAAATGATCGCTTCAGTCCGGAGACTGTTACTGACTTACATAGATGATACTGCTACATATTTTTCTCTGTAATTTATAAAGTTTTGATAATACATACATATTTGATGCTATTGTGACGTTTCAAATCTTAGAACTACTTCTTTTGTTTCATTGTCCCTATCTTTAAACGAAAGTTTCATAAATTTGATCTCCAAGATACACCATAAGTTATTTTCGTTAATTACTACAGTAATCTATTGACGGATCATAAGTATATAATAGTTTCTTGTATCCTGCATAAAATTTCATTGGCTAATTTTGTACTATAATATGGTTCATTTGGCTAATTTTTAATAATGTCTCTCTAAGAAAACATTTATTTACTGATAAGATTTTCTTTATTCGGAAAAGAAAGCAAGAAATTAGAGAATAAAAGTAGTTACTGACAAAAGGGATTGATAAACTTTTATGCAAAACATTATTTTCATGTATTTGTGATTTTCTCTCTTTTTTTATTGATTAAAGAGGCAAATAACATAATTCGTAATTGAAATAATTATGATTGAAAACAAACTATGCTATAATTTATTTAAAATTTTCTCATTGTTTCACCAGTTTTTCTCCACTTTAGCTTTTTGTTTTCATAAAAGAACCATAACGAAGGCAATAGTATTTTTATATACAAGTCTATAAATCTCTAAAATTTTATATGTTTCTGTATTTAAAACTTTTTTAATGTATCTAATTAAAATACAAAGTCGGCAATTCTTATTTATAATCATTCTTTGCAGCAAAGAAAGTAATTAAGCATACTTTTGAATAAATATTAAGAATAAAAATTAAGAACACATGCAGCAATTTAGACACCATTCGCTTAAAAAAAGGATTTTTATTTAATCATTTTGTGTCTATAATATGTATTTGAATATTCTTCCTTTCTTAATTTAAAACTATTGTCCAAAGATGAATAAGAAGATAACTTGAATTAAATAGTGGTCTATATTGGAGATGAAATTTAATAACTAACTTTAACCGAGCTTTTGCCTGCAGGAGACAATTATGTATGGTTGAAATGCTCAAACAACGCTCAAGTACTTATCATGTGAGTGAACAATTGCGTTGCTTAATATATGCTGTTAGCATTTGTAACATAGTTTACCTCAACAATTATCGGAAGATGCATGAAATCGTCTTCATTAATTAGATGGAACGTAAATGGTTACATCTCTTCATATTGAAGAATTTAATGGCTACACTATAAGCAATATTCTTGGTATTCTGAAAGGAGCTAATTTAAATAATATGGAGTAAGTATATTCAGTTTAAGGTTTCCGAATACGTTAAAAATGACCAAATTTGGTCCAGACGGATATTTTTTTTTAATAAAACCATCTTTTGGCTTTACAAAACATACTTTGTTTTGTTTTTACGCTACATATGGGCCAGGCTTCAATCAATTTTATAAATTTAGAAAAACCCAAAGTGGGTCTTTGATCTACAAGAAGTGGGCATTTAAATTGTTCAAAATTTATCATGGCGAGTTTGAAAAAACTCGAACTTTGAGCTCAAAATATTACAAATGTATTTCTATAAAACTTTTTGAACCTGATATTTATGCTATTTTCTAGTGAATGTACTAAAATATTTCTTATTGCACGAACACTTTTTTAGTTAGGACTTGTTATTTAAATAACAGTCTCATAAAGAATGTAACTTTTCTTATAATGTTTATTCATTCAGCTCTAAACTTTTCGAATTTTAATAAAAAATTAAAATTTTAACACATTAGCATTTAGAAATTTAGTACATTAGTAAAAGCATTACCAAAACAAATTAGATGCAGTTATATAGATAAATGCATCTAATTTGTGTTCTCGTGTAATACTTTTACTATAAAATAAGTTTATTACTTTTTTCTATCTAATTGCTTTGAAGTTTTACAAAAGTATTGCTAAAATTTCACTTATAATTGTGATTTTTTGTAAAGTTTAGGCAGTTTATTTTAAATATTGTTGGTTAAATATTAGTATTTATTGGTACTGAGTCCTAAAAAAGCATTTGTAATGTTTAAATATGTCATTTTTCCAAAAAGTACTACGAACGTGTTCGGATACCTTAATTCATGATACAAACATCGAATTAAATTAGTTATTTGGGAACTTAATATTCATACAAAAGTAGGTATGACAGAAAACTGATAACATAAAATAATGCCAGTTTTCTTAAAAAAGTATTTTTATATTACTAAATAATACCTAAGCAAAACTAAACTCAGTAGCACAAGAGCCCATGGCAGGCCAAGATCTATTGTGCCCATTTCAGTTTTCGTGACCTTGGACGCTGAGGTTCATGAGCAGATGTTCCGACGAATCGGTCGGTCTGACGCGAAACCTACAGTGTTAAGTTCCTAAGCAAGCTTGGTACTCAACCCACTGAAGGGATGAGAGGCTGAGTGGACCTTGCCCGACCCGGGCTTTGAACCCAGGACTTGTGGTGTGTAGCCCCAATGTTTTTTAGATGAAGACTTTTGAATGCGACACAGTATGAATATATTCTGCTAAAAGATGAAATACTTGTTTTTAAATTAAACTGTTCACCTTTAACTAGCTTTTATCTTTAAATATTTTCTATAAAATAGTTATGGTTTTATTATATACTTCTATTCAACTATAATTAAACTTATTTTAATGAGAGCAACTGTTCGACAATTATTATAATCAAAGCTTGCATTGTAGGTTTTATTATTATTTTTTATATTGCATTATCGTAAAAACTATTTCCATTAAAACCGAAATATACATTTTTAGTTGCATTGAATACATATTGTAAGTTGTTGGAAATTCTTTCCTGAGGTAAAAAAATAACATATTTTTTGATTTAGATAAAATAATAGGATTTGTGTTTTCCTTCCTTATAATATAAAAAGAAAAATCCTTGCAAGCACAAGTAACAATACTTTATATTGCATTAATTATCGAAAATGCTGATGACAAAAATTCAAGCATGAAAAACACCAATATGTTATTTTAAAAACAATTTTCAAAGTAAATAGAAATTCAACTGAAAATCTTTCCTTATAAAATGTGTATAACTTAAGAGAAATTAACTAAGTATATTATAATAAATATAATATGAAAATATATATACTTTTATATTTTGCATTCGTAACCTTAATGTATATTCTAATCAAACTTGCATTAGATTTTAAGTTAATTTCTTCCATCAAGGGAAAAAAGCAACCACTTGAACATTTTATCGTTTCAATGCAATAAAAAAATTTGCATCCAAAATGTTAAAATAAATTTGATTTAAAATAAAAATTGATGAATATACTTTTTAGAAAAAATTCTAAACGGTAATTCTTACTCCAGTGAGATTTGAAAAAAAAAATAATCTTGATAAAGGAAAAATATAACAGCGCTGTTTTAAAAGTCCTGCTTTTGTAATGTAAATTTAAATTTAAATGTTCCATTAAACACTTTACTTATTTCAGTAGCATTCCATTGAGCGAAAGGTTACCTCTGAATAAAACTTAATACTTTATTTGTAGGATTTTACCGACACAAAGCTTTGGTGGGCAAATATATGTTAATCATTTCCTTATCATTCAAAGGCTTCCAAAAGATGTTCACTTTCCTTTCTATTTTACTACAGTAGAGCGTCATTCATCTGAATCAGTTGGGACCGAACACTGTTCGGATATGCGATTGTTCGGATAACCGAAAACTGAATGCGATCCATGCAGTACATGGAACCGGACACTATACGAATATTGAAAATCATCACATGCGGGAAACGTGCTGGAAGAAAAAGCAAAATTGGATGGAAAATGCCGCAATTTTACCAATTTATTGTGGAAAATAATCACTTATTTTTCGCTGTACTATTGTACACCTTGAGTAAGACAGCACTCTGTTGTTCGTACCACTCCATAGCTGTCTCTAACGCAGAATTTGCTACTTTCGTTGTTGTTGTTGTTCTCGTCTTCATCCGTTTCATCGTCGACAGGGTCGGACTCTTCTTGCACGGAAGTCACAATCTCGTCATCATTTAGTATTTGAAATCCACAGAGTCTTCTGCATCGCATGCCATCCAGATTTCTACATCTTCTTCATCGCATTCTTGAAATCCTGGGATTGATTGGACAAAGCCGGTATTCTCCTCCCCGTGGTCGTAATTGAAGCCTTTTTTGCCTTCCAAATCTGGCCACAGCTTGTTCCGTGCATTTTCATTTACAGTATATGCAGTTGACAAAAAAAACTGATCCAAATATTTGACGCTCCGGATAATAAACGTTCGGATAAACGACGTTCTACTGTATATGTTTCGTTTTTTCCATTTCTTCTATATAAACAGGCTAGTTCTGTATTTATAAGTTACACTGCAAACTATAAGAATTTTGGAAGAAAATTGGATTAATAATTGGTGACATTCCGATATAAATTTATTTCTGTGTAGATTTATATTATTCAAGGAAAAAGTAATACTATTACTGGCAAATGTTGAACGCTTCCTAAATGTTAATTTCATTAATTATTCTGTTTCTTATAAGTAACTAAACTTGTAAATCTCTTACAGGTTCTATTTATTTACATTGTGTGTATATACCTATTTTAACAAATCTATCATTCTCACCTCAAAAGATGAATACTTAGTTTTTAAATACCCTTTTTATATCTCATTATAATTAGTAAATAATTGTTATCTTAAAAATTGGAACATTTTTTGAACTTTCAAAAGGCTTTCTTTGTTTTTTGAATTTAAAAAAATATTTTGGAAACCTATTTAATTTTTGTTGAAGGTGGGTTAATAAACAAGATTCGGAATTAAAAGACACCTGTTAAAATGGAAGACACACCGTCGTACTTTGCAGTGTAATTCCGTTGTAAATGTTGATAATATGAAATTTTCTTACTTCGAAATAGGAAAGAGTAATTAAAGAATATAAGCAAAAAATAAAAAATGAAACAGCTTTTTAAAAAAAAATTCAGCCTCTCTTTTCCAATAGCACATCTTATATTAATTGCACGTAATTCAGTACTTTCTCAGAGAATTTCAAGACAAATGTGCACTTAACATTTTCTCTCTATATATAAAAAAAAGTTTTTCGTGATGCTGTAAAAAATTCTTTTATTCGCCAAGTCACCAAAAAGGATGCCAACTTAGAGCTACATAATACATGGAGATTACAGTTTTATAATTTGATCAATGAGTATGAACATTAGTATAATTTGTATAATGGTGCTGGCCCACCGTTAGTCGGACAGGGTGTGCCGCCAATAATTTTAAAATAAGTATTACGTGAGTTAAGAATTTGTTTTATAAGAAATAAAATAACATTTTGTAAACTTCAGAAAAAAATCAAGTTTAGAAACAATATATAAATCACCTCCGATACTTGATTTTACAAATTTTTTTTAATATTTTGAGATCGAATGCATTCTGAATTAGATTTAGTGCTTTCACTAATAATCTTTAAAATTAAAATGTTAAAAAGGTATTGTTATTAAAAAGTAAAAAACAATCAATTCATTATTTTTCTGAAAAATATTCGAGCTCTAAAAGCTTTTCAAGGCAAAGGAAGATTACCATATATCATTACTTTTTAAAGAAATTGTCTGGTAGTGAAATATATTACATTTGTTTTTAATAAAATTGATTGTTATGTTACAATAACTGTTCCTGCAACTGTAATTTGAAAAGAAAAAATGATGCTAAGTTGTAATTCCCTAGTTCACACTTTGACTTATTATAATTTAGTGATGTAACTCCAAGACAAAAGACGCAGGCTTTCTGTCACAACTGAAAATATACAATTTCTTTTTTTATCAATTTTTTAGAACGTTTTTCATAAATCACAAAGCTACCTCACACAACTATGTGTCATTTGTTATAGAAAATGTTAAACACTGTAAACAAAAATTAATCGATTAAAAAATACATTTAAATGGTTAAACATATTTTTCCAATTCAGCTTGCTTTAAAGTGAAAAAGAAAGAATTAATAATTATACCTACTTATACAATGTGAGTTGTTATGTTCAAATAAATTAAAAAGGTATATACTCAGTCATGTATTCATTCGATTTAATTTATTATTTTAATAATACACATTCATTTGTCCATTTGAAGTTTAGTTTCTAAGTTTAACAAAGCTGCAATTGTTGGTTCATTAGAAATTTATGTTCTAGCATGAATGATTAATATACATTTAAAAAAGATATAATTTTGAGGAAGTAACTAACATTTAAATCAAAGGCTTCGAAAATACCAAAAAATAAACAGACTGCTAAAAAAAATGTTTTTTAAAGTTATTTAAATCCTTTATGGATCTTCCCTTTTATAAACAGAAATAGAAATGAAATGTAAAAAAAACACCGAACATTATTCATTTAAATCAGAACTTCAATCTGAATTAACATTTAATATGCAAATTGCAAGGAATGAATAATGTTCTCTCTAACTTAATTGAAACAGCAAAATTGTGCATCGATTTGCAATCTTTATTAATGTGTCAATCATTTCTTAAGTAATTCAGATAATTCATTTAAATAAAACAAAACTCATTTTGACTTTTTTTCTTAGAAATTAAATTTATGTATTCACTAATAATAAGATATTGCGTTGTTTTGAAACATATTTTTAAAATAACATCATTCTTGCTCACTTTCTACATTTTAGATGATTGAAGTTTTTGTACAATATCTGTTTTCAACACGAAGTATCAAAAAATATTCTTGCAGTAACTTTTTTCTTAAGTTTATGAAAAGTAAATCAAC
The DNA here is from genome assembly GCA_019973955.1 of Trichonephila inaurata madagascariensis. Taxonomy (NCBI): domain Eukaryota; kingdom Metazoa; phylum Arthropoda; class Arachnida; order Araneae; family Nephilidae; genus Trichonephila; species Trichonephila inaurata. Next base: position 128,437 of record BMAV01000630.1, read on the forward strand.
CAGCAAAAAATATAACTAACAAAATATTCCAGAATTAATTTGACGTTTGAATAAAACAGTCTCATTTATGATAAAGCCATCCTCACAAACTTTTCGTAAAAGCTTGAAAAATTTCATTTAAAAAGCTATCAGAGATTCTTTTTGAGTGAGGGAGGATTTCATAATTTAAGAAATTATCAAGAAATCGTAATTAAAAAAAACATAAATAAATGTATTTCTTTTTTTTTTAATTATGCCTTTAAAAATATGTTATAAAAAGTTTATTTGTTTTGTTAGTTTTATTGATACAAGGGTCATATCTGGCAAAGCTGAGCTAAATGATCACTAATTTACAAAATGAAAGCATATATCTGTGATATATCCTACGTTATGTAAAAGTAGGGAAGAGAAAGAAGCAGATGAGATATATACAGGGTGTTTGAACTTAAAGTATCCGAAAGTTATGGCTTATCATTACGTAACTACCTTTCAGAATGTAACCAACTGTTCATTCTTGTGTCTAGTCCAATCGGCCGCATGTGCGCGCATTATTCTGCAATCACAGTTGATAAACTTATTACACTGACTTCATTAGTAAGGAAGCGAATGCCACAGCAAAAGATGCAGTGCTTACTTTGGTTAATGGAATTTGAATCAGGCACGCGCGATCCGCGACGTGTTCGAACAGAATGGAATGTCGTTACTGACTTGCCTAATAGACCTATCAGGACTCCTACAAAATGAATCAAGCACACGATCAACAGCGTCTTCTAGCACGAAAATTTAAGTATACTTGCCAGTGGGAGATACTAACGTTCCCTTCTACATTAAGGTATCCGACAACTTGCGACAACATTTTTTTTTAAAAAATAAAAATATAAAGATTTTTTTTTGTTTTTTTTTGTGGTTTTTAGATTTATTTAGTACATTTTTTTTTAAAAAAAAGAGGCTAAAATTAAGAAGAGAAAAATAAATTATTAATACCAAAATGGGAAAATAAATGTAAAAATTGACAAAAAATGCATAAAAGGAGCCCGCTCCGTACAAATAGTAAATGAACAAATTCCCAGTTTTTCAACTTTGATTAATTGCTTTGCTATTCCCTTGTGAAATGACCTTCAGGATAAGAGATATTTTAAATTTTACTAAAACTAGAGCACTTTATATCTTAGCTATTATATGAAATTGCTTTAAGAAACAGTGATTATATTTCCAAAAATAAATGTAAATTTTGTAATAAAACAGTGATTGATAAATCTGAAGGTAAAACACTTCTACTGGTATACAGAACATATACACAAAATTTCAGTAAATTAACTTAAAAACCTTTTGAGCAATCGCTGTCTCCGTTTAAACTTTAAAAAAAAACCACATTTCGAGTAAAACATATTTTAAAGTTTGACATCTTATTCAAAGTTATGGCATCTTCTTTTACTAAAACACTTGTAGTTTTTGTTCCAGTAAATGGAAAATAAAATACTTGGCGTTTTTACAAAGCTAATAAGATGGCCTATAAAATAAAACCATAAAAAATTTGTAAATTTTTTTTAAAAAATCACGATTTTAAGGTAGTTGGATACCTTAAAGTTCTTCCCTATCGATGGATAGATTTAGATTTCGGAGGATCGACATTCCATTCTGTGCGAACATTTCGCTGTACACCTCGTGACTGATTTAAATTCGGTTAACTAACGTACGCACTGCACCTATTGCTGTGGCGACCACATCTTTATTATTGAAGTCAGTGTAAAAGGTTTATCGTCTGCCATTGCCGAATAATGTGCGTACTAGATCCAAAAAATATCAGAGAGTTTTCCAATTCACAGATTAATAGCTTTTTACATTCTGATGGGTAGTTCCGTAATAATAAGGCATAACTTTTTGATATTTTAAGCCCGGATACCCGATATATTTTCGAGTAAAGGTATCGAAAAAAAGACAAAGATCATTAGGGTATTTCGAAGACACGTCGTTTCGTATTTTACTCAAAATAAGAGGAGTAGTTGGTCTACGATTCAAAATGTTACGTAAAATATTATTGTCATGAAAATCTTTTTTATTTGAGTATTCAGAAATTATGTTCAAATTCCCTCTCTTTTCATTAGCCTATTATATCAAGGTATACCCACGGAGTGGAAGGCAAAAATTACGTAAGAGTTATTTATTTCGAAGAGAGTGCAGAATGCAATATTTTTAAATAAGAATAATAAATTTAAAATTAAATAAATAAATGTAATTTATAAACAAAATAAATGAAATTTATAAATATATTAATGATGATAAGATAATAACAAAACTAACAACAACAATATAAAAATAATAAATTTATTGCTAAAATAAAGCAAATAAAGCCATGGAGAACTGAAAATTTTAGAAAAATAGATAAAAGAAACATAAATAATAAGGTGGGAGAAGTCAAAAATTATAAAATTGAAAATATAAAATAAAACAATGCATCCTACAAAAGAAAATATACAAAACATTTGAAAGACTTTCCTTAAAATATACCCCAGAGAGACAAAACGAAGCCTTTGGAGTTTACTCAATTTTTAGAAAAAGGGATTAATTCACCGAACTTATCATAATATTTGTTTCAAAATTTTCGTTTTATGCTTGAACTATATATATAAACTCTGTAGAAATATTAATAAGATTTCAATTCTAAAAAAATCAAAGATTAAATTTGTGTAAGCATTTCTTCGATTCTACGTTCCTCTCTTGAACAATCTTTGGTCTATAAAAAATTTTCCCTTCCAAAATCTGTGTTTTTTTATATTAAGTACAATTAGATTGATAAAACATAGCATGAACTTTGAGTTAGTCGTTGTATTATATTTGTATAAGATCCCAAGGTCCCCTTTGCTAAGTATTTACATGAAAAAATACTTCTTTGAAATAAATAACAAGTAGTATAAAAAAGATTTTTTAAGTCAATTCCTATTTTGAATGGATGAATTGAAAGTATTTTATTAACGATTGAAAATTTGAATAAGATATATATATATAAATAAATATATATATAGGGAGAGAGTGAACTAATAGTAGGAATTGAAAAAAGAGCATGATTTGTCTGCATTGTTGTAACAATGCAAACCCGGTTTTGCTAGTTTGGCTGAAAAACAGGTTTTCGACGCCAACTTTTCTCTTTGTTTTAACAGTTACATTGTTACAACAATAGAGACGAATCTAAGATGGCGTCAGAAACCGGTAAAAATGAAACCAACATGGCTGTATCTGTAATTCTTTGAATAATTAGTTTCAGTCAATTAATTATAATTAATTATAATTAAATTATCGTATATTGTCATCCAAAATAATTACGTATATAAAGTTTCAGCTCAATTGAGCGCTTTAAAATGTATCTTATTAACGATTGAAAATTCCACCAAAATAAATAAATAAATAAAGAGAGAGTGTGAGCTAATAGCAGGAATTGAAAAATCAGGTAAAAGTCCGAAAATAATTACATTATTTTTCGAACCGTGAAAAATAGCTTGTTACATAAAGAATTATTATTTAATTAAAGTAATGTGCTCATGTCCAAGAAATTATTAATAAAAATGTATTTTTTTAAGAATCGCGTCTTACTTCTGGAATGTGTCTTATCTTCCAGTATGTTTTATGGTCTAAAAAATACAGTTCATGGTATAAAGAGACTTCGTACCCCAAAAATGACCGACCAATCTTTTTTTATATATATATTTTTATTTAATCTTATTCTTTACATTATTATCTTTCGATTGATATATCATTTGTGCAAGTCGGAAAATTAGAAGTTGAAGAAAACTTCATTTGAAAACAAATTAGACAATTCGGCCACACCCTCTTTTTAGAAAAAAATGCTAAGAAGAGCGTTATGATAAAAAAAATCTATTTTATAAAGAGAAATAATAACTATAAAAAAGAATGTGTAATATATAAAGCAGAATATTTTCGAGTCAATACAATAATGTAATTTTTCTTCTTTGTGAAATGTGTGCATGTAAAATTTTTGAATTAAAGCATTTTATATTAATAATTTCATAATTTCAGTTCTTATTCCTGATATGTTTTTCATACAAATGTAATTCTTCAATATTATGTGAAGAAAAAAACTAAACTTTCTGTCGTGAAAGGAAAAAAAAATTTTTAACATTTTTCTTGTATTTTATTGTGCAATTAATACCTTCTTAAAATGGATCATTTATAAAAATGTATGGGTTGAAAAAATACGAAAATGCAATTTTATTTTCAAGAAAAATATATAACTAATATTTTAAAGTTGTATTTTAAGTTTATTTAAGCTTATTTTTTTTTCAGAATTATATACTTTAAAGAGGCTTTCCTCAGTTTGTGTTTTTCGAAACATTAGTGCATTCAAAATGCTACTCCTTTCACAATTATTTACCAATCACTTCCATTTTTTGCTGTGTGTTGCATATAAAGCATGTAACAAAATAAGGAATCCATTTTGCTGTAAACTGAATGCTTTTTTTTAAAAAAAATTAAAATGTAAGAGATATTGGCTTTTTCGTTGATTTTTAGCACGTATATCAACATTTTTTTTCCCTCAAAAACGAATTAGTTATTGTAAAATCGATCTTGTAAGTTGTTTATAACATCCATAAGAATATTACAAAAAAATTTCTGGTTAAAAAATTAATAATTACAAAAGGAATAAAATTTTAAAATTTTCTAAATTTTCTTCAAAAAATTTTAATTTTTAAGATTGTGTGAATAATATGTGAACAATTTCCTCTCGTATTATTTTCTGGAATAGAAACACTATATAAAACGTTAAAATATAATTTTTAAATACATAAGGAAAGAAAGTAGCTCACAGGGTACCAAGTCCTCTTAATAGTTGAATTTCTTTGAGCATATCATAAATATTTTACACTAAAATAAATCTCAAGCAACAAAATAATAACATGTTCGTAAGAAGTAACAAAGCACAAATAATGTAGATATCTATAGTACTAAAAGTAAAAGATGGAACTGATACTTATTTCCAAAGAAAGTAGAAGTGTTTATCCGCATTTATGAAGTTCTTGATCCACAATTTTCACCGTTACTTAAATTCACTGAAGTACCTTTTTTCACTCAAGAATTAAATTAAACAAAGACAACATTAAATTATCATTTCATTTAATGACAATTTCGAAGCTAAAATGAAATGTTAAGATGTAAATTGAGATCCAGTGTTTTTGAAAAAAAGGAGATAGAGAACAAAGATTACCATACATATTTCATTTTCAAGTAATATTCTAGAAAAATGGAAAACAAGTTTTTTTTTTCAATTTTTAGAACACTTTCCATTAAATAACAGAATTTCAGTTAAATTGATAAAAGCAATGTTAATTCTTTCGTATTAAATTTAAATACATTAACAATTCCTTAATCCTGTTAAGTCAAAAAGTCTTTGTCCTGATTTTTTTCCAAAAGGTGAAGAATTGTCATAGTAAATAGAATTATTTAATTTAAAAAATTAATATAAGCTTCAAAAGCTTCATAAAAACAAAAACAAAAAAAAAATGTAAATATCAATTAATCATGACTAATTATTGAATTACTTCGTATATTTTGTTATTAAATTAATATTAAAAACTGTTATTCAATTATTATTTTCAAACATTTATATGTGATGACAATTTAATGAAGTTATCTTAATTTTCAATTTCCTCAAACGTTTCGTACTTGAACTATTTTTAAGAAATTGTGTGGAAGATATTGGTGAATGCTTAGTACTGGGTATTCTCATAACACGATTTATAATTAATTTCAGAGTTAAAAATACCAAGTTCAAACAAAGAAATTCCTTTCAATGTGTGAAACAACAATTATTTAAATGAAGATCACTTAAATTGAGCTAACTTAAGCGTTTATTTAAATTATTTTCTTTAGAAATGATTTTATCCTCTCTTTTTCTCCTTCAGAAGTCTTTAAATAAGATTATAAAATTTTCTTCGTAAAAATTAGCAAATTGTTTAATGGTTTCTCTGGTATTTGTTCCCTAAAATTTTTAATGGAAAATAATTAAGATCTACTACCTTTAACATCTCCAAACCCCAAACCTGTATCAAGTTTTAAAAAATATTTTGTGATGCCTATATTTGTTTAATACGTCACATCATATACGTTGATGAATGACTTAATGAAATTCTGTAAGCAAAATACGAGATACATTAAATGATGTTACAATTTAAAATATGAATTTAAAGACTTTGCGCGTAATTCAGAAATAATCTTTGTTGGAGAGAAATGCCAAAACATAACCATACGAATTCGGCTTAGTACAGCAAGAAAACTTAATGAACTTATTTTGAATAGCTTAAAATTCGAACGCCATGCATATTTTACAATCGATTGTTTTTAAAGTTTCACTCTTTAATATCAAATTCATTGTGATAAGCAACTTTATGACTTAATGAATCCAACATTGAAAAAACCTGCGATTTAAAAAAAAAAGAAAATCGTTTCAAATCGAATGTTAAACTTTAATACTGGATAAATGTTTATAATACATGACATGACATATA
>BMAV01000631.1:0-12750 GCA_019973955.1 Trichonephila inaurata madagascariensis
TGGGTGTTTGTAAATGTATAGTGCCTTCGCTGTGTATGGAGGTACTTTAAATAACCATCGAGCCGCCAGTCCTCTTGTGAGGTTAGTGGAAGGGGAAGGGGGGAGGCCCCTGACCACCCCCATGGTATTCTTCCTCAAAATTGGGGTGAAACCGAGCTAAATCCTTCTGTCATCTGTATGGTGCTAAGGCTAACGAAAGGCGTCTCTTAGCCCTTTACCATGACGAATTTCGTGGGACATCATCTGGCCATTGCCTATCAGGTGGCATTAAAATCAACAACTATTGGGAAAGATTTTCCGCCAAAATATCCCCCCCCCAATGTTTCCACTATTATAAAATTTCAAAGGGAATGGTGCAGATTGTGGTCATGGTTATTCCTAGTTTTGAACAATTATTTATTAGTGCGTGTTTATGTATAAATTTGATTGCTGAGAGAAGGAGGATAGAGTACGCGCGCGAGAGGAAGATATAGCTCCCACAGAGAGATAACTTACCTCCATTCTTTCAGATAGACTGTATTTTATTAATGATTGAAAATTCCACCAATATAAATAAATAAATAAACATATAGAGAGTGTGAGCTAATAGCAGGAATTGAATAAATACAGAAAACAAATATTATGCATTTCGAAATTTGAGGTTGTAGTGATGTCTTTTCGATCATAATCTTTCAATATTTTGAAGTTCAATAGTGTCAAATATTCTAATATTTTCCTTTTCTTCCAAACTTAGTATTGATACTTGTTCTTTGTTTTGTTTAAATTTTTAAGAATAAAATAAATCTGAAGTGTAAAAACAAAGTAGCAAACAAAAATTATTGCAAAGTTTTACTTGCACATATATACATATCAAAAAGTAGAAAATATATTTATTTTATATTACTCATACTTAAATGTTTTTTTACAAAAAGAAGAATACTCAAGTACCGTCACTGTAGGTAAGTCAATTTGATTGCATAAACTGTCTCACAAAAACCTTTTGAAGCATCAAGGGACTTTTTTCTCCTTTTAAAATACTGCTGAATAGACTAATGTATATTTGATTCCTTTCCTGCTTTTCAAACAGAGAATAAGTTAAGTGTGACCGGGAAAACTACTTCACGAAATTTCGATCATTCTGTCTTTTGGAAGTTTCATTTCTTTTATATTTCTCCCTTGTATAGAAGAGCACAATTTCTGCCTTTTCTTCTATTCTGTCATATTTTAGCAGGATTTATTTTTTATTTAAGATTTTATTTCATCACTATAATAAACAAAAGCTGTGGATATTTCCCAGTGTTGTATATCAAAGTATCTCTATCTACCGTAAATATAAACAACAGTAAATTTATTTAAGGTATGTGGACTACCTTCGAGCACTTTTTTGGAAATACATAAATTTTTAACTAAATAAACACTTTTTAAAAATTTATAATGGGGCATAAAACCCTAAAAATTCTAATATAATTTCTATAAAATTCAAAAAATTTTAGATATTTTGAGAATTTTGAGTGAAATTTTGGTGAAAAATTGTAGTTACGGTAAACCTTGTATTGAAATTTCTAATTAATATATTCGAGTAATATTTATACAGTACATAAATGACACTATTATCTATGCTTAGAGTTATAGGATTTGTAATACTTTTGAAAGTTTTTGAAATATGTCAATTGTTATGCAAGAACTCAATTTTTTACAAAAAAAAACAAAAAAAAAATGGTATTTTCTCACAAAAGTACAATGAAATACATAAATATGTACACAGAGATCGGACTATAGTCTATAATACAGATAAAACTAAAACATTTTCTGAAAATTTCAATTCAATTTCTTAAAAAAAAATCATGTAATGAACTTTACTGTGAAGCAAAAAAATTGAAAAACATAATTTCTCAGAAAATGCATTTAAAGAATTTAATAGAATATAAAAAATTTTCTACTAATTGTACATTTATTAAATTCACCATATTTATAGCTCAATCTCTCTTCAGTTGCATGTTTAACTAATTGGAACTTTTACTAACTCTTTTGTGGTTTTCTGGAGAATTTTTTAAAATGTCATTTTTAGGGAAATCTTGATGAAAAATTGCAGTTACGATCTTTTACACAAAATTCTAATAAATGTATTCAAATAATATTTACACAGTACATACATAGCATATTTATATGTGTTAGAAGTTAAAAGATTAAAAAATACTTTTGAAAGATTTTTAATTATGTCAAATTTAATGCAAAAACTCAATTTTTTAAAAAAATTATGAATTTTTTTCATAAAAAAAAGCAATAAAGTACATAAATATAAACACAGAGATTATATTTCGATTCTACACGCAGATACTAAATAAAACATGTTCTGAAAATTTCAATTCGATATCTTAAAAATAATTTGTGTAGAGATTTGCTTCCGGTTTTGTAAACTCCATTTCCGGTTTACTAATTGTGCTATAACTTTACTTCTAAATATTGTAGAAACAAAAATAGTGTTTTTGGAATATTGAATACATAGGCTTTAGAATAAAAACATAAGAGAACTTTCAAAATTTTTCACCAAAACATTGAAGTTTTGGTAGTCACGTACCTTTTTATTGTTTTTTACAAAATTAACATTTAGTATATGACTGTTTGTAAAAAAAGTTAGCCCTTTTTTCTAAAATTTTTCGTATATTCGCACATAAGACGTGCAGTATTTTTTGTTTATTTGGTAAAACGTCCATAAAATTGTGAAAGGTCGGTGTATCGTGATTAAAAAGTAGGAAACAGAATCGATATTTATTGCCATCGTAAAAGTCGTATGATGTTTTTATTCTTTAAATGTACTGAAACACACACACATTTCTACTCCAGATAAAAACAACTTTATTTCAAATTCTTCACATGATGTAAAATTTTTGAGAGTAAAGATTCCCTAGGTTCATTTTCTTTATTTACAATTCTTTCTTAATTAAAATAATTTATTAGAGTCTTCTCATATTCCGTCATCATCTATTCAAAATGAAATAAATTAGTGCAATTGAGTTTTTAAAATTGCATAATGTGCGTTTTTTTTTAATTTGAATTATGGATTGCAATTAATTTTATATCGAATGAAATCCTTAGCAACTTGAAGTGAGCCTATCACACACGTATTTTATTTATATGTTTCCATAAATTTAATCTGCTAAACTTGTCTGAAAATAGATCTCATGTTTATTCAATTATTTTGATTATGTATTTCTTTTATGAATTTTTTTAATTAGAGAGTGTTTGATTGTGTAAAGTAAAACATGAAAGCTGTTTAACCTAAACTAAAAACGAGTGATATAAAAAAAATTAAGTCAATTCCTACTTAGGTCCACAAAGAAAATTTTTAGTTTAGCTACTTTTTCTTAAATCGTTACAATTAATACATATATGCACATAGATATGATAGAATCACAATATTAAGTGACAAAATAGAAAGCGATTTTTCTTGCAATTTTCTTTTTTGTATATGGTGTTGGACAATTTTTGTTTGTTTGTTAAAGTTTATTCATTAATTAAATTTAATTATTCTAATAAAATGGTTTAGTAAAAAATAAATCACATTTTCAGTAATTAGGCCATTCTAGGGGGATTCGAAACCCTCTGGATTAGAACTACAACAAATATGTGTATTCATTTTCTAATTTAATTAATGAATTAATATTTGAAAAAACTACATTAACATCAAGTTAGATCTACTACAAGTTTAAAAAAAATATATTTGAACTTGAATGGATGAATAGAAAATATTTTATTAACGATTGAAAATTTGAACAAGATATATATATAGGAAGAGAGAGAACTAGTAGTAGAGGAACTGAATACGAGATCCAATTAAATACAGTCTATATAAAGTCTAAATTACATACAAATTGCTAAAATTATTTTAAAATACAGGCACACAAACTCAGAAACTCTTCCCCTCAGAGTTTTATTTTCTCTTCCTATCCATTAAAATAAATTCCCGTTCACATGAACACGAATGTAACTAACATCCCTAGGTTGAGACTAGAAAGTAGTCCAAAAAAATAGTGATCCTGACAAATAAATCTTTCAACGCTGAATCACTTTACACACAAAAGGCAACAATAAATGCAATAACAAATTTGATTGCTTTCACTCTTTCCAAAGAGAAAATCCTCATTTCAGGAAATCTTTTCCCCTTTCCGTACATCAGGTAGCCGAAATAAATTCCCTCTGAATGTGATAAATCATTAATGGAAATAACTTTCTATTCTACACTAGGGGTAACAGATACAGAGAGAGTATTTCTGTTTGCTTTCTAGACAAGATCTTAAGTCCGATCCCCTTCTTGTGGTGGACTTTGATAAAGTCCACAATCATTTAGATCTTGTCAGACATCGGTGGATTAGCAACACTATCTACAGTAACAACAAATGTAAAAAGAAAAGTTCTATGGAGATTTCGAAAACCCTGCATTTTAATGATAATTGTTTACGAAAACAAATACATATTGAGACAAGTTAAATGTCCTCTTTATCAAGGTTTTTTACAAATTTTATTGCGTTCGGAAAATTACGTTTTTGAGAAATAAATTTAATCATAATTGAATTCCGAATAAAAATTCCGATGTTATCTCCTGAAGGAAAGTAAAATTACAATTAAATGAAAATTAATTATATTTCTTTTTTTATTCGATTTTTGACACATAACTAAATAACATTTCAAATGAGACTGTTCTGATTTTTGTTTTATTTGTCAAGTTGAGTGTACAGAAAAGTTTTAAGAGATTTAATTATATATATTGAGGAGAAGACCTAATTTTTAGTTATTTAACCGAAAAAATTGTGTTTTCCTTTTATTTTTATTCCAAACTTCGTTGTATTCATACAAATTTGAATTATTTGAAGCTCAAGATTATTTTAAAAAGTCTGCTTAGTTACATTTTTAAATCTTTGTTTAAAACCGAAATGGCGCCTTTTTAATTTATATATATGTCTAATTGCAAGCTATTCTAATACAACTTTCAGAATTATATATCTATTAATAAATGAATTTCTCGAATTTAATATGATATAAACTTTTAAAAAGTTTATGAAGTTAAAAATAAAATTGATGCACTCACAAACACGAAAAAGGAGGATCTGGTTCGAACATCACTGTTTTTATAAATATTTCCGAAAACAAGCCACAGAATTTTCGCAATCTATAATAAAATGAGACTAATACTATTTGTAGTCGAGATATTGTTTACAAAGGGAAAATTCAATTTTATATTTTACTATACGAATGGGAGATTTATTTTAAATCTTATCATATATCATTATGCCTTTCCTACTCCTCAGCTTTATAAAGGAGAAATATATTTTCTGAAAAGGATTCGAAATAATAAGTTTGAATAAATGGATTGCAACTTCATCTTCGAAATTAGAATTAGGCTTAATATTGGTATAGCATTATTAATATACTTCTTGTATTTATATTTAGTGACATGAAGAGATGTAAAGATATATCTAAATAAGAAAAAAAATTCTATTTATAAATAAAAAATGGCACTTTCTGCTATATCTTACTCAGTCACGAATGACAATTTGTGTTCAACACGTTTGAACAGCAGACTCTTCTGAAGTTTCTTCTAATTTATCAATGTGAAAAATGTGTCTTTAATTTACATATGCAGTAGGATTCAAAAGTTCCTGGACTGAGCGTATAACTTGAGAAAGTTTTGCAGTAGAGCGACAATGATAAGTTTTTTGTGTTACTGAAATCTCCCTCTTTTCTAAAAGTGCTTTGTCTCAAATCTCGTGGTAAGTGGCTCGCCATGGCAACATGATTTGTTGACGGATGCATTTCGTAACAGGCGATTGAAAAAAAAAATGGTAATTTTGAGCAGAGAATTCATATAAATTGTGTGTTCTCTTGGAAAGAATGCTTTTGAGACTTATGAAATGTCGAAGCGTGTGTACGGCAGGGACACAATTTCACGAACGTAAGCTTTTGAGTGGCATCGACGTTTCAGAGAAGGCAGGGAAAATATCGAAGACGACGAACGCTCTAGATGTCTGCAAACCTCCCGCACCACTGAAACATCGATAAGGTTTCTGCGGAGGCCTTGATGCAAACAACAGAGCAAATAACAGAATTGGTTGGGATATCCGAGGCCACATGTCTACGGATACTGACTAAGGATGTCAGAATCATGCATAGTGTGTCAACACAATGTTCCTCGTTTGTTTAACAAAGATCAAAAGGGAATTCGAATGGAAATGTCGGGAGATAATCTTAGCTGCAGACAAAGATTATTCCCTAATTAGCAGAATTGTTACTGGAAGCGAGAATTGGTGTTTTTTGTACGACGCACAATCCAAGAGAGCATCGACAACGTGGAAATCACCACAATCTTCTTGAAAGCAGAAATTCCGACAAGACCACTCTAAGGGGAAAATAATTCTAGAGGTATTCTTCGATATCCAGCGAATTGTGCATCTGGATCTTATTCCTGAATGACATACTGTGAAAAAGACCTCTGTGTAGTTATCCTGTGTCGTTTGCATGAGTCAATCCAAAAGAAGAGACCAAGATTAGTAGGCTGCGCAGTTATGGTTGCTTTTGCATGACAATGCTCCTGCACACCGATCCCTCCACCTCACTGACTTTCTTTAAAAAAACTCAAACAAATGTTTTACCACATCCTCCTTACTCCCCTGATCTCACCCTCCTGCAACTTCAGCCTATTTCCTGAACTGGCATATCGCTTACAGGGTCGTTAATTTCAATCTGTAGAGGAGATTAAAAGTGCATCGTACGCTGAATTAAAGGGCATGGCTAAAAATGGATTCCATAAAGGTTTCGAAGACCTTTACAAACGGTGGCAAAAGTGTGTTGTTGTCCAAGGGTCTTACTTTGAAGGTGGATGTGTTTCAGCAATTTATTTGTTAATATTTTTCTAGTTATAGACTCAGCCCGGGAATTTTAGAATCCTACCTCGTATAATGAAACTAATTCAATGTTTTATTGCACTCTTTTTGATACATTATTAAAATTATATGAATTTAAAAGCAAAATGTTGCAAATTTAAATAGAATTCGTGCAGAAATATTCAGCTAAAGTATTTCAAGTGATCTTTTTGTGGTGTGGTGCACTCTTCTTATTTAACATGAAGTAATATACTTCATTTACATCTCTAACATGTTTCTTTTATATAAATAAATATATTTGAAATTGTTTGCATGACTTTCAAGGTATTGATTTATTTGCATTGCATTATAAAATTGCATAATAAAATCTTTTCCTATAAATCCTCTATAAATATTTACACTATAAACATTAATGGAAGAAAATCCCGATAAAAACAGTTTATTAAATCCAGAATTTTTAAGTATAATACATGTAAACAAAATAAAACAAAAACTGTTCGACTTTATTATTTAAAGAGAAAATAATTGGAATTGTTCTTTTTTTTCTATTGTATCATCTTTAAAATGCAATTTCATTAGTATATGAAATATAAATGATAAATATTCATTTTATGCCTTATGAAAGTTTATATATGAGAGAATTTATTATACCAAATACACATCCAAATTATTTATAGGAATTACATTCGAATGAATATTAAGAATATTTTTTCTATAAGGGGGCCTCTCCTATTCACTAGTACGAAATTGCTTGAAGTTAATTTAAGGTTAAAAAATACCTTTACCGTCCGAAATTTTAATTACAGAAAGAAATGAAGTATAAATTACTATTATTTTAAAACATGTAAGGTAGAAGTTAATATTTAGAATAATATTTCAAAACACACATTAATATTTTATAAATAAAATCTTTTAATGTATTTAGAAGGAAATAAATATGTTATTGTACAACTGGATTGAATTTAAAAAAGATCCAGATAACATGTATTTTTTCTTCTCTTAATATTAAGTATTTTTAACATTTAAAAAAACAATATAGGAGGTTCATTTGAATGTAAAAAACTTATTGTCCTTACACAATGAATCCTTGTAAAAAAATATATTTTTTTTCTAAGGAAGAACGTAAAGACAAACTTGGGATGGGATTTTTATTAAAAGGTATATGTTGCATAATTTCATTCCTGTCTTCTTTATTAAAAGTCCAATGTAATGGGAGACTTTTTTCTAGTGTGGGGGGAGGAGGCAGAATACTAGATCTTAGTTACACATTGATGATCTAGAATCTTAACTGTTTATTAATATGATTATCAATTTGTAAAATGAATCATTCTATTGCTAAACTGAACAAAGTTGAACTAAATAAACTAAATTTCTTACTTATTCATGCGCTAATAGTAATGAAATAAAAAAATTTGTGCCGAATATTTATTTATGTAAACATTTAAAAATATCAGATCTACAGTTATTATGAAATAAAGCAAAAAATAAAGCGTCATTTCCTTATACATATAGAATATTTTGAAGAATATTAACTATCTTGCAGTGTCATGGCATATTCTGGAGTATGTGAACCATTTTTGGTACATTTTATGTTAGATTTATATTTTATTTGTCATGTAGATGTGTTCAAATTTAGAGATAATGCAATGAAAGGACTACTGCAACAAAATAAAATGAATAAATTTTAATTAGCTAATTTAACCTTAGGACATGAACAATAGCCAGAAATCAAATAATTGTTGAAAAGTTTAATGATAATTAGGGCACGAATAAAGTTTACAAATTCCAATCATGAGAAAATAATTAAAGCATATGGATTAAATGTATATCACATAGTCACAGATCATGTATATCACTAAATGCATATCAAGACTTTTAAAGAGACTTTTATTTTAAGAATATTCAACAGCACAAAAAATGTACTTTTAGAAATATGCTTGAACACGAAGTAACAACCATAAATGAGAAAAGAAAGCATATTTGCCTCAACACATATTCCATAAGCTACAAAATTAGGTAAAACGTCTCAGAAGAAAGTTAGTTCAATCATTAATGAAAAAGAAAAACATAATTTTTTCCTCTAACAGTATTCTCTTTTTCGTAACGGCACGTAATTTTTGTTCGTTGTTGATACAAAAAAGCAAGGGATGTCAAAGTCAAGCATAGATATAAAAACAGTAATGACCAATTTACATTCATAAAGAGAAGAAGGAAAGAAATTTCAAGCAAATTTTATGCATCATTATCAATTTTTTATGCATGCACAATTATAATAATACACTGCTATGAATTAATTATAGTTTAAGATAAAAAAAGCAGTACTGGAAAGAATGTATTTTTGCACTTAGTTGTTAATAAATAATATTATGAGTGCCATACTATTTTCCAAGTCTTTATTTAAATTCACTTTCTGGAAAGAGAAAACTGCTTTTTTATACTGGCTAGTCTTTATCATTTAAGAACATTTAAATCGTTATAAAAACCAATTTTAATTCGGTAAAATTATTGTTCTGTTATCCTGTAAAATAATGTTTTCATGATTTAAGACATTTTCTTAAAACATATTTTACGTAATTGCTTGTGTTTTCTTTGAAAATGCATTTAGTTCAGTATGTATACAGGTTTTATGTTCACATTGCGTGTTAATCTATAAGGGTAATTCTTATAAATATTTTTGATATTTGCAATTGTGGAATTACGTATATATTATAATTTTAACAAAAAGAAAAGTACATGACAAAACAAAGAAGATAATTTAAAAACATCATCAATGAGGGGGCTTAGGATTACACATCAATAAAAATTAATTATAAATACATAACAATAAATGTTATTTTAAACAACGAGCTGAATCAGTATTCTATAAAATTCGTATACGTGCTATGTGCTTGTATATAGAAGGATAAACTCTATATAAATATGAATTGAAGCAAAATAGTTAAGAAACATTTTTTACTAACAATTTTGCGTATTTCAGAGAATCTGTATTTTATCCATTTCAGCAGAAGTTTTATCATCTTAAACTATATATTTTGGAAAGTGTGATAAACTAGGAAATATTCTGGGATAGCATTCTTGCATTAAAAGAAAAAAAAAATTAAATAACCTTTTTTAACAAAAACATATACATTAACTTACATATTTAAACGCATTATTATTATTTGTTCTATGCTTTAGGTTATTGAAGAAAGTATTCGTATTTTGATGTGGTAAATTTGTGGTAAAATTAATTTCTAGCTTGAACTTCAGATAAATGTTTAACTGAGAGTTATGCTATAGAGATTCTGTACTTCACAGCCACACTGTTCAGACTTCGACTTACCTCTACTTTCTAATAAATCGGCCCCATGTAAGGCCATCCAAACGTAGTTTGCAGGGCAATCTATTGAGCTTATCACACTGATGCAGCACCTTGGCATCTCTTAACTGCTATTAATGCGCAATAACTTCCCCAGAAATGCTGAGTTTACACCACCACATATGCTTCATACTCTCCCGATCCTTTCCCACTAGATTAGGCCCCATAGTTACATATGCTTTACTATTCTGTATGACAAGTAAATATTATACTATATGAATTTTCCAGGGAAAAAACTTAATTGATAATGCTTTCCAAATTAATCAAGCATACTTCTATACCATTGTTTTAGAGAAAATATTTCTCTTAAAACGAATATTATTAAAAGTTTATTATAAAGTATTTAATATTATTTCCTACAGTGTTGCTTTGAAAATAATAATAATTAATGTTTTTAAAAAGCCATGCATATCAAAATACTTAATCTATTGCCCGAGTATTTTCCCCAAAACTAGCATTTGAAAAAAAAGAATTTACATTCTAGAATGAAAAGAATTTCTTTACAAATCAAAAACATTGAAAACACTCTTAAATAATAATAAAAAATTACTTTACAGGAAAAGAAACATGAAAAGGAACAAGATAAAAAATTTAGACGATTAAATTCTCATCATTCCATTGACCATTATTCGATATTTGCTGACTTACAAAAAGCCTTCGGGGTAAAGTGCTGTTTGCAGTTAAGAAACATTAAAAATGCAGGGAGAAAAAATAAATGGAATCTTTAACAAATGAGTATTTAATGTTTCCGATTTGTGTGTTGCTTTCCAATGTATTTTGGCAAGAGTGAATTAATTGTTTTCAATTCCTATTTGAAAAATGCTGAGTTTTAAGTTTTTATTTATTTTTTATTTTTTATATCGAAAAACATATTTTTTTGTGAAAACTGAGCTCACGAACTAATTTATATATATAAAAAATGTAGAATCTAAGTTTTTGATTTCAGAAATTAGATGGACTTTTTTCTTCAAATATGAGAATTATTTTTAATGTTATTCGAATATTTTCAATATTTCCCTTTATTTTTTCTACAAAAATGAAAATAGTGAGAGTTATAAATTCGCAATGCTTATAAAAAAGAGAAGATTTGTTATGTTAATTTAGTTAATTTTCCCTGTCATTGTGACATATTTTCATGAATAATTTTAAAATTCTGTAAACAAATTTACATTAGTAAATTTAAATTTTCATGTTTGTAAAAAAATACACGCTCTAAAACTCTACGTCAAACGAAAACAAATATTGCTGGAGTAACACTTTTAGAAGTAATTTAAATTTTATATTTATTATATCTTTTTCAAAGTAGTTCCATTATTTCATGTTTTATACGACAGAATAAATATCATTTTCCTATATGTGTATGTGATGAATCCCCAACCCTTCAAGTGTCAGTAGGGGTAAAACCTACCAGAACAACTCAACCCACCTCCCGCATAAGGACTTTGACTTCGACTCCGGCGAACTTACGAAGAACCACGTTAACGAACGACGTACTAGCTCCTGATCGACTCTGAAATAAGACTCGTTTCGTTATGGTATGGAGTACAGACTGCTTTTCTGAACATTAAAGACAGATGATAAGCGGCTGCACGTTGCATTTCTCCTGTCATTCTAAGAATTACTCCAAAACATGGTATGTATTTATGTATTTGTATTTCCTATGCTAAAAGACATTTAAAAAAATTAGGAATTAGCGGTTTTAAAGTCTAATTCAGAAAGATTTTTTACTGTAAAAAAAAAAAAGCATTTTTAGGGCGTTTTTATGGAATGCACGTCAAAAATCCTCAGAAAAACTATTTGGTCAATTTTGAACACTCGTAAATTACATATAAATGTCCTTGATTATTTATTAGCTTTCATACACGGATTCTCTACGTCAGGGCCACTTGTATGCATGGCTTTGTCCAATTTTATCCATAAATTCAAAGGGGTGATAATAGGCTGCATAGGAAGACAAATCACCATAGAACATGGGGTTACTAATCAAGTTTAGTCGGAGTAAGTTATAAAGCATTTATCAAGGATGTGATGTCGAGTGAAATGAAAAGGGTCAATAGGAGGTAAAAAATACAATTATTAGACATAAGAAATGTTTACAATACAAACAATGCACCATAGCTCTCGATGTTATAAATGCAACTACAAGTGATACTCACATGATTTGCTTAAAGTTACGGACACAAAGGTCATAGCACCGCCACCTATGGACGAAGTATAGGTATACACCTATACTTCGTCCGATAGGCATACACCTATGGTTATCGGACAAATCTGATGTACTGACGATGTCCTCTGAAGCGACAACACTCTGTCTCGGAGAACCTCCATAGTATCCACCTGCGTCACATGCACAAGAGATTTCAGGTAAGAAAGAAGCAAAGGGATTTAGGTCATGGAAACATGGATGCCCAGCAACTGGTCTGCAGCGTCCAATCCACCTTCCGGGATATGTAGCGTAGAGGTGGTTACGCACCGCAATCGAAAACTGTTCTGATGCACCATCATGCATGAGCCATGCAATCTGGTTTGTAGTGG
>BMAV01000631.1:12760-26035 GCA_019973955.1 Trichonephila inaurata madagascariensis
TTCTGATGCACCATCATGCATGAGCCATGCAATCTGGTTTGTAGTGGCCGATACTTCCCGCATCAAATTCGGGTGAAGTGGGAAATTTACGTATGTGCAGGTTTCGTGAAACCTACCCTGGTGTTCCGTTTCCTGGCATTTGATTGGCCACTCCAATCGTCTGCTCATCGACATCCCCACGACAAATATCATCAATATTATCATCGAATAAACGTCATTTGTGACCTCATAATCTATGATGATTTATCACTTTATGTTGCCTAACATTATTCCTCTGAATTTGATGGTTGAATTCGGCACCACCCTGAATAAAATTTATTTGAGAATTAGGTTTTTGAAAAATTTTCAATTCAATTGGGTTTTATGACTTCAGAAAAAAAATGATTACGGAAATCAAGTAGCTTTTAAAATGCATTCAGATTTTAAATAGAAAATATTTCGTATAGATTAAGTCAGTGCTTTTCAAACTTTCAATACTGGTGACCCACTTTTCAATCATAATTTTTATCGCGCCCTCATTATACAATAATAATGTATTGAATGCAATAATAATGCACTTTGACGCTAAAGCTACAAAACGATCTTAACTATAAACCGTACAAATAAATAAGAAAAGTATATTAAATTTTACATATGTAACTTTTAAGTAATATATATTTTATTTTTCTTCCTCGAATTTTTTAAATTGGAACAGATTGCAAAATGCGGTGGCTGCTTTCAAGACAAAATGTAGATCTGAGCCAAATATAGAAAATGTACTCAGAGCGTCAATTTCTAATCGTAAAACTTCCTTTGAAAAACTTTCCTCTGCAAGACAAGCCCATGAAAGTCGCTAATACTTATTAAACTTGCTCTTAATTTAGTATTAATAAATAAATTAGTTATATAAAATACCTTGTGCAGCACTGATACATTAAAATTACACTTTCTGAAGTACCCGCTCTTTGAACGAGTTTATTTTTCTAAAAACTAAAACATTCTTGATAAATAACTGAATTGTCAAAAGAGTAAACCCAAATGTGCGACAATGCTCATATTATAAATAGTTTTAAGCGAACTGGAATTGTAATCCTCACAGAATTAGTATTTAGAATTAATGTTAAACAATGAAAAATATTATAAAATTCCATTGAAGAAAAATAGTGTTATTTTTAATATATAGAGCGAGAAGTCTTCGAAATGTTCTATCCCGGGGACAGACACGCACTCGATATCAGCGTTATTGGTCTCGCGGGGTGATTGAGTCACTCCAATCCTTTTTTTTTTGTAATTATTTTATTGTACACGATACAAATCGTGATTCTAGTAAATAATTTAATCAAGGGAAAGTAAACTTACCTACTTTCAAGAACTTTTCAATTTTTCTTTCGTCACAAATAAACAGTTTTGCCAGAATTATCGATTTCGGGATCTGTGTGTCCCGCGCGACTACTTCCGGGTTAAAAGTGTGTTCATTATGATAATATGTATGCTACTGCTAAAAAATTGTGTAAAACGTTTTTCATTATGCTTTAAATGTTTGCGAACATTCATCAAAATAAATCTTGGCCAAGTAATCCTTCAAAGTGCTCTCCGTGTTTTTCCAAATATCATAAAACTCTTTTGCATGGAAAAAAGCGCAATAGAGAAATACATTACTTACAACTTCCCTAAATGAGAAACAATCACATAAGAGAGGAGTCATAACTAACTGTACCAATAATTTAGAAGGTCAATATACGATTATCAGCAAAAACAGATTACAGGTATAATGTGCAGTATTTCAAAATAATCACAGTGATGAATTTTTTATGTTCCTAAATGTTTTCAATTCTGGGTCTGGAAAATGTTTTTACTCTTAAAGAGTAGATGTTAGGTTTAAAAAGAAAACGTAATAAAAAATCTCTTATCATGAGATTACAGCAAATCAAATAAAAGTCTATTTTATTTGGTTAAAGGGTCAAAGAGAGATAGCTAATTGGGTATTGAAGAAGTTTTTATTTTTGAGATGACTTATACCGCCTTTAAATTATCAAAGTAAAAGTGAATTTTTTATTATGTCTGAAATTTTTTTTAAAATTCATTCCAGTAAAGTAATTATTTTTTAAATCTATTATTTTCAATATGCTCGCGCCCCCTTCGTAAAAGTATCGCGCCCCCCAGGGGGGCGTCCCCCACAGTTTGGGAAACACTGGATTAAGGCAATAATTTTTCGTTCGCAAGTGTAAAGTCATTTGAATACTAATAGTGAAACATTATGGAGTTATTAAGAACACATTTTGTTGCTAGCTACAGATAAATTTTATTTAAAGATTCTTGCATTCTCATTATAAATTATTATAAAACGATTATAAATTTGCTTCCTTTAAAATACTTATCAACTATTCATAGGTATTTATCATCAATGCAAATCATATTTTAATTCTATTATTAAAAATTTTACAGTTAGTATTTGAAATAAGCTGGTAAATTAATGCAGTACTGCAACTTTATTTAATATATATCTATTAGATATGGTGTTAAACTTCTGGAGTATTTTTTTAATCATTATTTTAAAAATTATTAAATTGTGAAAATGTTTTCTTTAGAAAATTTTTCCTTGCCATTTTGTTAAATGATGTTAAAGACCTAATATATCTGAATGATATTTGACATATATTTTTATGGAAAAAAATAATATGCATCTATCAAAAATGTTTAATTATTTACTTTTTTTTCTAGTTTTTAAGAGGTAGCAAAAATTGGTGAGATAAATTGCGAACTCTGTAGTAAAAAAGTATTGTATTTATTAAATTTTAATACAACATTAAATTTTAATAATTACTAAAAAATCTCATATACACAGATAAATTTTATTCTGCATATTAAATGATTCTCAGCATAACATCACAATGCCTACTATTTCTTAAAGCCGAAAAAAATTACTACATACCCTTTCTTAGAAACAGCATGGTATGATCACTGAAGACGTCCTCCTTCTAACGGCGATGCTATTGTTCCCTCTTCTCGAGGAGTGGCTGAGGAATCAAAATAATGTAGCTTTGAAATGTTATAACTTTTTTTCCCTATCTCACCCAAGCAGATTTGTTTCTTCTTCCCAGTGTTCAAAAGAATCATCGCGGAATAAGAGATTCGCCAGCCCAAATGACGCCACTCAAGGATTGGAACAGTGGGTTTTTTTTAGGTAATCTCTGGTGAGTTTTCCATTGATGGCCTTCGAAAGATCTAAAAATGCTGGGGGAAATATGTAAAATTTGGTGGCTACGTACTTAAAGAAGCCTTACAATAACACATAAAAATTAATTTTCAACACGATTATTTTTAGTGGTGAATAAAACTGTACGACACCCATTCGAAATTATGAGCAGGTCAATTTAGTACATTTATATGGTTAATAGTTTTGTGTACCAGTAGTTCTTCCATCAAGGTATCCGACTACGTTCGGAACCGTGATTTTAAAGAAGCACATAAATGGATAATTTTCATGACATTTAGTGTCACTTAGACTAGAATACATGTATAAAACTGTTTTAAGGACATTTTGACAAAAAAAATTATCTAAATACAATATTTTGGCAAAAAATTAACTTAGAATAATTTTTTTTTCAAAATGTTCTACTTTTGTGAAAAATGCTTCTGTTATAATAATATTTTGCCTGTATATAGCTCAGACCTCTTTACAGAGGCTCAACTATGATTTTTGAAAAATTCACATTATTTTCGGAGTTACAACCCATTGAAACAATTATCGGCGTTTTTTTTCTTAAAATTGCTCCCCTCTGTTGTCGTAAAATATGGATAAACCCACTTCTAAGTTAGATATTTAAAAAATTCTAGTTGAGCCTCTGTAGAGCGGTCTGAGCTATATGCAGGAAAAATATTATTATAATAGAAGCATTTTTAACAAAAGGAGAACATTTTGAAAAAAAAATATTATAAGTTAATTTTTTTTTGGAAAAACATTGTATTTAAATAAATTGTTTTTGTCAACATGCCCTTAAAACAATTGTATACATGTATTCTAATCTAAGTGACACTAAATATCATGAAAATTATCCATTTATGCGCTTTTGCAAAATCACGGTTCCGAACGTTGTCGGATACCTTAATCTGTTTACGAAGTAAGATTCAAAAACTCCAAGACTGATCCTATAATGTGGAACAATTTCGCAGTAGATTGACTATGATAACATTTCTGTGTTACAGAGTCCTTCCCTTTTCCTAAAAGTGGTTTGTCCCCAACCAGGAGGTCGGTGGCTCACCATGGTATCGTATTTTGTAGGTGGATACATTTAGTACTCGGCGATTGAAAGAAATATCGTTTGTTGAGCAGAAAATGAATATCAAATTTTATGTTCGCTTAGAAAAGAGTGCAACGAAAACTTACGAAATATGGAAGCCTGTGTAAAGCAGTGATACATTATCGCAAACGCAAGTGGCATAGACGTTTTAGAGAAATCAGGGACAGTGACGAAGACAATGGACGCTCTGGACCTCCACAGACTTCACCCACCGCTAAAAGAATTTAAAAGGTTTCTGCGGCGGTACATAAGAACATGCATCAAATGAAAATGACTGTTTTGCCACATCCTCCTTACTCCCCTGATTTCCACCCATGCCATTTCAGAATATTTCCAGAACTGGCACGTCACTTTCCAGGTCATCGATTCAAATTTACAAATGAAATTAAAAGTGCATCGCAGGCTGAATTAAAGGGCATGGATAAAAATGGATTCCACAAAGGTTTCGATGACTTTTACAGGCCATGGCAATAGTGTGTTGTTGCTCAAGGGTCTTATTTCCCACCAGGATGTGTTTCAGCAATTTAATTAGTAATTATTTTTAAGTTATAGACCCAGTCTGGGAACTTTTTAATCCTACCTCGCATAATCTCAATTTCTCTTTCCATTTATCTCTGTTACTGTTTAATATCACTTTAAAGCAGTGTTTAAAACATCGAGAGAAAACTTATGTGTTGCAAGTAGAACCCAGAAAAAAAGTAAAACACACTTCACAGTAAATTCCTCCCATGTGTTTTAATTAAATTGTCCACAATTCTTGGCATATTTTGTGGGCGTAAACACAATCCCTCAGTTTTTATTACTACCGAAAACTATCACAGAGCCGATACAATCTCATTCTGTTCTCTAACCTACTCCGGACATTCTTCCGTTCGAAAGCTGGCAGAACAAAAAATATATAGAGAGAGAAAAAGAACCTTCTGAAGAGCTTCCTCCCTACAAACCATTCGAAACGGAACAAAATGGGGCATGAAACTTGACTCAAAAAAGGAAAAAGTAAATATAATATAATACATTTTCTTCTCAGAGGTGGTGGTAGTAGTGGGAGAATACTATTGTAGTACTTTTCTGTTACGGAAGTTTAGCATCGAATTACTGGAAATATTTGAAATAGAAAAATAAAGTATGGACACATTCAGATGACTAAAAAAAAATTAGTGTTTTTCATCTTTTCATGGGCGAAAATGGACGCTGAATAAAAGTAGCTTGGAATGTCTGTGAAGTTTCCAAATAAATCTTAAAGGTACAATATATGTTCTTTTGTTCATAATTTCATGTCATTGAGCCAAAAAAAAAAAAAGAAATATAGAAGCATGTTATCAAAAATGAATTATTTAATAATGGTTTATGTAGCATTGAATGGATTATATTTGTTCTTATTAAAATAAATATTGTAACCATAAAAATAAAGAAGAAATTGTATAAACCAAGTATTTCATTTACGAAAGAAGAAATCTCTTAGCTGGCTTGTACTCTCAAAACTTACAATTATTTCTCTGCTAAAGTTTGTTTATTTACTCAAAAAATTTGATAGTTTAAACAACAGCTCATTCTTGGTGACAGATCATATGTAATAACCAAGATATAATTAATAATACACATAAAAACAAGACAAACGGAAAAGTTAGAATTAAATACGTTCTCATTTAGAATGTGGATTTAACTTTTAATAATGTATTAAGAAATTCAGGTATAATAATGGTAAAAATTTTGAAAGGAATGTGTGAAAAACAAAGAAGAAACATGAATTCATAATTAACATCATTTTGATTTATAATCACAATTTGGAAGACTATTATGGATTAATTGAATCGCTTTTTTACCTTATTTTCATAAATTTTATCTTTTTTTCAAAATATTTTTACTTGTTTAAACTACATGAAAAATTGATATACAAAAAAATATTTAAATTTACCACAATTAAATGTCCCATAACAATATATTTTTTATGTGATTTTTATTGGTCTACTTTATTCTGTATAACTTTGATACAAATCTCAAGCGCATTGTATATCTACAGAGTAAAACTCTTATATATCAAGATTTCTCGTAGAAAATTGTTCATTATTTATCATCCAGTATTTTAAAAAAAGGAGTGGGACTTAACATTAAAAACTAATTTTTTAATTTTGTTCACCAATCCACCTTTTCCATCCAACGAGTTCATATGAAGGAGGAAATGTGCAGCTCCTGTTGATCCAAGGATCGGAGCACCAAACGGTAGAAGTCTGTCTTGGCTTCAGTGCCTGCTAGTTTTAGCTGGTCAAAATGGAATGGCCTTCCCCTCTAGGGCAGGAGCGAACTCCTAACGTACTTTTCCCATTCCGCCCAGGAACCCACACCCGACATGATGAGGCAATCAACAGCACTTAGGAGGGGATTTCATCAGACCCAGGAGGATTAGCAACAACAACAACTTTTTCCATACTCATATTTTGAAGAAAAAAATATTTTGTCTAGCTATTTTACATCCTACTTGAAAAAGAAAACAATGCATACATATTCTACTACTAAAAGGATTTTTATTATATTTGTGAGATACCTTCTCTCGAAAGTTGTATTTAGTGACAGAAGCAGGGGGTAGCTACCACCATATCAATCACCACCGTATCACCACCATCACCAGGAGCCCCCCACGTATGTAAGCAAAAAATGGCGAAATATTAAAGGTTCCCATAAAAGAACTTCGAAGAAATTTTTGATACAGGTCCCGTTCAGGACTTGCTACGCAAGTGAACAGCAGGAGTAAAAAAACTACCTAGTAGCTAGTATACAGAAAGGAATTCCTTTTCAACTCAGTTATTTAAGTCATATGCAAACATATCGTACGGTGTGTAGCTCAAATTAAATTCTGTCTCAAATTAAATTCTGTAAGTCTACTGCACACAACACAATCTTTAAAAATTTGACGACAAATTGATAAGTACTATTGGTTGATTATCCCATCCCATCGTAAATTACTTAAACTAGTGTTATAAATGAAGATGGAGTATGCTTTGGATATGTGACTTCTCAACTAGAGACTTTAGATAATGTCGGCAAGAACATTCCATATTATGCTGATTACAATAGGATATACAGTGAAAATCGTTTAACATGAAATTGAGGGGACTGGAATATTTTTTCCTGTTAAAAGAATTTCATGGTAAAGGATATTCCAAAAAAAAAGAAGAAAAGAAAAACACATATATTTCACAATAAATTTATTAGAGTACATTTTATTTGCATGTATATGTATGTATGCACGTATTTAATGAAAATCATTGAAACAAAAACATTCACATGAACTTAATGAAATTTAATACAAAATTTAGAAATATCAAATTCCTTACAGAATTCCGTTTTCGTCTTTTGTTTTTGATCAACAGCTTGAAGAAACTCCATATTCATTTTAAGCGAAATGGCAGTCTGTTTCTCCCCTGAGTTCTTTGCCATTGTGCTCACAAAAAAATTCTGCTAGAATAGAAATAAACGATATCCAAACTCACTTATTTTTACTCACACTGTATGTACTCGTCACCGAATTCCAAATTCAACTTATAAGAGATGAGATGTTTTGTGTGACGTTTGCTAGGGTGGACGGTGAAAGTAAAATAAAAAAAAATTGGTCCGTGTCACAGGCTATTCTGAGCTTAGTTAACTGTCTTTCTACGAAACATGGAAAACCACCTTTCATTTCACACTCCTCTTAAATTTCGCCTGCGTGGTAGTGTTTTCCATGTTTTGTTCATTCCCAGAAGGGAAATGTTTTCGTGTTAAGTGATTTTTTCGTTTCGTGTGTAGAGAAAAAATACACGAAAAAACAAAGTAGTTTGTCGAGACTGTTGTATTATTTCGTGTTAACCGATATTTCATAATAAGCATTTTCGATTAATCTTCTCTAAATATCTTCTTGAAAGCCCGCAAGAGAAAACCTCCTAGCAGATGTTGTACAGTTACTGTTTTACCATAAGGGATATATATATATATATATATAGAAATGTTTAAATAAGGAACTACTTTTCAACTCGGTTGTCTAATATACATGTTCATAGACTCGCAAATAAGCAATTCAAATAAAATATATTTCTTGGTTGAAGTGGCATATGCCGCTTCATTTGCTATCTTTTTTAAGCTAGGCAAGTAAGATGTCCATAAACGCCCGCGTTTTAAATTGATTGCTCATGATAACAAAAATAAAATATAATTTCATCTATAAAACATATGCTTAAAACAAATATTATATCTAAATACGGATTATTTTTATCATTAAATTAAAAAATAAATATAGTTTATGTCTAATGAATTATATTGTAACATTTAATAAAACGAAGTATTTGTAACATATATAGTGAAAGCTGAAAGTAACGCAATGATTTTTATTATTCGAAATTTTTCAATCCTCAGAAACAGAATTTTAACTCAAGTCAAACTTATTTTGAAACAATATTCATATAATCAAAATAAATAGTTTTCTGGATCTCTTAGAGATATATCTTGCAACATTTGCAATGACTCATTCCACTGGTTTCTTATTGTATCAAAATATAACAATTTGCTCTTTTGTTGCAACAAAGTACCCAATCGATTGTTTCCTGTTACATGAAATATGAATATTTCAAAACAGCTTTTGTTCAATTTGAGAATCATTTGGTGAGAACAGAAATGTATTGAAATATAGAATAAAGAATACGTGAAAGATAAATCTAAGCTCACAACAGGTACCAGTTCCTACCCTAAACTGGTTGAAAATCTAAAGATTTGTTAAAAGTATCTCTATACTTAAAAGAATTTATTTTCTATTCTCCATGGGCTTAGGAATTATTTGACTAGCAATTTAAAAATTGATTAATTTCTTTTGTTAATATTCCTTATAAAGCTTTTGCTTAGCATTTACCATACTGCGTCAATTTCTTAACATTTTATTAAAGATTTGATAAAATTCAAGTAAACAGAATATTTTCTCTCATTGACTAATTATATGGAATATGTATAAAACACATAATTTTTTATCAGGAATTGTAATAATACATGATTTCTATTTATTTACGTTGCATATAAAATTCTCTAAGAATGGATGCCTTTCTTTTGGAAAACTTCAGATATATTTTACATGCATTAATTTTTTTTTATCTTATATTTTTTTTTTCAAAATCCCCGCGAATGGTTTTCAATGGTTGCAAATAACTTACAGTGTTTAGAAAATAACTTTGAACTGGTTGGTAAATAAAGATTAGTTTAAATGTCACGAATCGCGAAAATGGCTAAATTTGGATTTGAAATCATTTTGTTGTCTTAGTGCTTGTTTTTGAAATACTTCTGTAAAATAATTGTGCTGAAGTTAAACGGTAAAATAAAAAAAAAATACATCATAAAAATATACAGAGTGCTGCCAAATTCGACCGACAAATTTAGAGAGGTGATAGAAAGCAGCATGGGGACGATAACTCATAATAGAACATGGTGTCAAAAAACACGTTAATTCATGAAAGTCTCAATAATAGTAGCCTTCGGAAGGATGATGGCCCAGACGAGGTAGGTGGCTAAGCAAATTCGGGATAGTACATTTTTTTGCCATAATACCTCAATGGTGCAAAGTACCTTGTTTTCTTACAGCACGTCCTCCCGGAGTTCCTGTAGGGAGTAGCAGCTACTGTGCACCAGAACGTGTGGTTCATGTACGTTGGCGCTCCGGCACATTTTTCGATTGCGATGCATAACCTTCTTTATGCTACATATCTCAGGAGGTGAATTGGACTCAGCTAATATGTTGCTTGGCAAGCACGCTCCTCTGGCCTCAGTCCCATGGATTTCTTCTTCTGGGGGCACCGGAAATTGCTTGTGTATTGGAAGTCGGTGGCTATTGCAAAGGATTTCACGGCATAGATCGTGGTCGCTTTAGCTGACATTACCAACCCGCCGTATTTGTTTGAACGTGTCTGACAATCCTTTGTCAACTAATGTCTTCTGTGCAAAGACTTCTCCGTCCGCTACTTCGAGCAGTTCCTGTCACAATTACTTACATTTCTGAGATCGAGCAGTGTAATACATTGTTCGTATTATAAAAACCTTAACATCTAAAAAATGCCTGTACCTCTTACTCTCACTTGAACGCAGGGATCGTTGCTTCACTCACAAACTTTCAACAGACATGCTTAAAAACCGGGGGCACCCGAAAATTTAAAAAGTATAATTAACCCTCTAAGCGGTCTGCAAGTAAAGTCTTACCATTCTGAAGATGCTTCGAAAATGCACCGCACGTATTTTTTTTGCCTTCAAGTGGGGTTCTCAAAAGCGGTTGAGCCGTATTTTTAAGAATGCGGCTCGGCCGCTTTTGGGAATCTTGCTTGAAGGCAGAAAAAGCATCTCTGGAATGGCGGAATTTTACGTGCAGACCGCTTGGAGGGTTAAAATGAATGCTCATATTATATATAGTTTTAAGCGAACTGTGTGTGTGTGTGTGGAATTTTAATCCTCACAGAATTAGTATTTAAATTAATGTTAAACAATGAAAAAATATTATAAAATTAAAGTGAAGAAAAATAGTGTTATTTTTAATATATAGAGCGAGATGTCTTCGAAATGTTCTACACCGGGGACAGACACGCACTTGATATCAGCGTTATTGGTCTCGCGGGGTGATTGAGTCACTCCAATCCTTTTTTTTTTTTTTTTGTAATTATTTTATTGTACACGATACAAATCGTGATTCTAGTAAATAATTTAATCAAGGGAAAGTAAACTACCTACTTTGAAGAACTTTTCAATTTTTCTTTCGTAAGAAATAAACAGTTTTGCCAGAATTATCGATTTCGGGATCTGTGTGTCCCGCGCGACTACTTCCGGATTAAAAGTGTATTCATTATGATAATATGTATGATACTGCTAAAAAAATTGGGTAAAATGTTTTTCATTATGCTTTAAATGTTTGCGAACAATCATAAAAATAAATCTTGACCAAGTAATCCTTCATAGTGCTCTCCGTGGTTTTCCAAATATCATAAAACTCTTTTGCATGGAAAAAAGCGCAATAGNTTCCCTTCCCAATATTTCTTACTATCAATACTCTGAACTTGTCGGTTTACTTCGCCAACATTCTGTATTCTTAACGCTTCTTATCGGATCTTAACGGTTGCCTTAATGACCATTTGACCTTAATAGGTCGTCGCAAATTCTCCTATTACATATATATATATTATTTCTGAGTGAAGCATTTAATTGCAAATTATTAAAAATCATTTCTAAGTTGCTAAAACATTATAATTTGAAAACTCCAACACAATAATAAAAAAAGTGAATTATAAATATTGCAAAAGAGATCTGCAATATAAGATTTATAAAATAATATCAAAGTTTAGAAAACGAACAGAAAAGAAATATTTCGTAGATGGGAGCTCAGAGGCGTTACTAATCCCCCGGTAGCCATTGTTGTTTGTAGATATATGGTAATATTGGTTCATTAGCACAGTAACATTTAACACAATCATTACATTTCACCCGAAAAAAATCGATTATTCACTAGAGGATGAAAAATAACTATCTCCTATTTACTGATATTTTTTAAATAAGTTAGTTTGAAATAATTTCTTTTTTGAGAATTATCTATGCACATATACTATCGATAACTAAAGAAATTTCTTTATATACTAGAATACAGTAGAGTCTAGAAAACTTAGCATTCGCGATAACCCAGTAGTTCCCCCAGTTTACTTGGCGTCTGCCTTGTAGGTCTGATTCCGAGCAACACGTTATGTCCAACTAAGAAATTACTGTTTCTGTCACAATGAAAAAATGCCACAAAAAATGAAAACTCTAACATCGGGGATACCGTACAAACTTCTAAAATATCACATAGTGAGTGTCTAAAGGCTGTCAAATGCGTCCTTAATTATTTTGAACAGCAAGACGAGTCAGTAATAGACTTACCGTTCCTTCGTGATGAAGTTGCCAAACGCAGGGTGTAGTACAGAAGACAACATGGCAATACACATTTCTTTAAAAAAAGTAGCCATTGCTTGCAAAACCGACAATTTAATTTTCATTATACGCAACTTTATGCATTCATAAAGTATTTTCTTAGATGCTTTTGGTCTCAAGTAAACATTACTTCAAGTGAAGTACAATGTTAACTTAATAAACACTCGTTCTTATTCTTTTTAAATCCCAATAAACTCGGCCAACATTCGGGCCACATTCAGCCGAATTTTATGGGATTCTACTGCATAACTTATCTTTTTACTTATTATTTTAATCCATATATATCCATAATTTATTACTTTTTAATTTAATATTATTAAATTAGAGTATTAAAATACTTTATATTCTGAATTACGGACTTCTAATTTCCTCCAAATTTGTAAACTAACAAATACTAAATTAAATACATCAATTTTTTTAACTTCCTTATCAAAAATGAGTCATTTTTGTGAAATTTGAGTTTAGCTTGACATTATTTAGCTAAGATGTGTTTCAACAGCACATTTTTATGCATCTACCATAAAGCTAATTAAAAAGAAGTTCAGACTGTTGTTATCAAGTGTATAACGGGGGATTTACTTTCATATTTCCATTACCTTTTTCTTTTATATTTTTTCTCCTGAAGTCTACATAATAAAAATTCTTGATACTTTGTTTGCGTTCAACTTTCTCTTTTCTAAAAAAGTATTTTCCTCTTTTTATGTTTTTGTACATTCTTAAAATGAATACGATGTGTTTGTATAGTTTCTGAAAAAGTAATTTTGCTTATTACTCTAACCTTGTTGCCGTAATTTTGCAAATGAAAAAGAAAATCCTAAAGAGAAGTGTTAAGTTTGCAATAAGCAACATAGTTGTAAAGGTACTATCTTAAATATCTTTGAGAGAAAGAAATTACCTCATAAAAAGTATCACTCCTTGCAATCTTGCACATATTTGTTTTTATCATAATTACATAAAGTTTCCTAAAATTAACAAATAATTTTCGAAATTAAAATTCAATAATGCACCGTATATATATATATATATATATATATATATA
>BMAV01000632.1:0-33568 GCA_019973955.1 Trichonephila inaurata madagascariensis
ATTTATATAAAAAAAGTAATTATAATAAGTAAAAGTGACTTGATATTACTTATTTTTTTTTAAATATATATACTTATACTTTAATACTTATAAATTGAGGTTAAAAAAATCATCTATTTGCAAAGAGAAAAAAAGAAAAAACATTTAAAAAAAATGCAAATAAAATTGAATCAAAACTAACGTTAATGGTCGGGCAGGATGACGGATTCACCCAATCTTTTTTTTATAATTATTTTTATTGTACACGATAAAATCAATTTCAGTGACTAAGATAAATTATTCTTACCTATTTTTTAAGGACTTTTAAATTTTTTTTTTAATAATAAAAAAAACCCAACCCAATGGAACTAAAATGTTTCAAATAGCATGACTTTAATAAAGGACACAAACAACAAAATTTGCCCTTAAGGACTGATATTTGCGGGAAAAAACTGTTTTTTTTTGTTCGTTATTGTATTTTCATTGTCCCTTTGATATCACAAATGCAATGTTGTATTTTAATTGCTAGTGTTTTTTTGACAGGATGAATTGGCCTTTGCTACTTTTATTGGATCATATTTTTCTTGACGAAGTTCTTTAGGTAGCTTTTAAAAATTTTTCCTTTCAACTCAAACATTTTATTTCTCGCTTTTCTTAAATTTACTTTCGTTCATGATAAATATATTATTTCAATAGGCTCTTCCCTTGCTCGATCTTTTTCAACTTCAATAGTGAGATATACGCTTTATATATATATATATATTTCCTCATTTACATTTATAAACCATAATAAGTCGTACAACACATACCCTATTCAAGGGAAAATATAGCATGTTCATGGTAAATCTTTTGGAACAAAAGTGATGGAAAAAAAACCCGTTTATCCCCCAAAAAAAGGATGGAAATTGTGATAAAACTTTTATTTCCCCGGGAAGACTCATATAAAAATATTGTAAAGGTCGGATAGAAAATAAACTTTTTTCCCAAGAAGTAACGATTTCGTGAGCCTGGTTAATGGTTTTCCGTAAACCTATTTTAAATATTTTTTTTAAAAATTTTAGTTTGTACTATTTTAAATTTTTTTCCCCGGTTGAAAGCCCCAATAAATGTTACTTAAGGGGTTTTTTAATAAAGGGTTTTTTTCGTAAAAAATATTTTTTGGTTTATCTATTTCAGGTTATTTACCATGGGAGAAACATATTATGTTATTTTTTTTTCTTTATAATTTTTGTTTATATTTTCATTCTTTTATTTCTTCCATTTTTATATGTTAACTTTCTTTACATTAAAATATAATCCCTTCAATGGGTTGAAAATGAGTACCAAACTTGCTAGGTAATTTAAACCCGGGGGGTCTCGAAAAACTGAACACCGGGCCGGAAAAATCCGCTCAGCACCTCGAGCCCCAGGTGGCGATCAGAGGGGGACAGAGGCCTTAACCCCCCAAGTTGTTGGGACGAGATGTTTTCAAATGGGTTTTTAAAATCATTTTTTACAAAAGAAATTGCAGTCACCATTAAAAATTTTTTTTAATTATTTGATACACTGTCTACATGGTTCTACCATCTGTAAAAATATGTTTGTAAAAAAAAAAAACTGAATTTTTTTTTTTTTAAAAATTCCCCGAGGAAGATCGGGTATTCACTAGTATTTGTGAGGTGATGGTTCACGCGTCTCCAGGGGTTTGGGAAATAAAAGACGAAAAGTATATACTTCGTTTTTTTAAAACATTTAATGTAAAAAGAGGAAGGACAAAAAAAAAAATTTAAATAAAATGATTAAAAAAACGAGGGCGAAAGCGCCCTTAACATCAGCCGGGGAACTAAGAGGGGAAAACGCCCAAAATCCCAGCATCTTTTGAGCCAGTTTACAGTTTTCCCGGGAAACCCACACAGTTAATGGTTACAATTAGGTGTCACTGCCCTCCAACAGGTGTTGATGGATACTACAACTAGCCATTCTGACGGGGCAGTTTTCCTTTAACCTCATAAGCAGGAAAAATTTTTGGAACAGGAATCTGAAAGGAACAAAAAGAAACAAAAAAAAATTTAAATAAAAAATAGAAGAAAAAAAAAAACATGTTGTTATTAAATGCAGTGGACCCCCAATTAGGTGATGCCATTACACACATTTCATATGGTCATCGGCTTAAGGCGTTTTTAAAATGTCGTATTTTTTTCTTTGGCCTTTTCGAGATTCTTTTGATATTTTCCTTCAGTTCGGGTGTTGAAATCAAAAGTTCTTCACAATTTTTCCGCCTGAAGTTAACTTCCTGTTTTTTTGGACCCGGAGCTCTGGAAACTTCATTTACAAAGTTTGTTCCTATTTCTGAATTATTTTTCTACCACGCCCAATCATGAACATTGTTTTTGCATATGAAGTTTTTTATTTTTTTTTGACTACCTTTGAAGAAACATAAATAATTAATCACTAACGTAAAAAAGAAATATTTGGGAACTTCTTAACCATGTGTTTCCCTGACTTTTTTTTAAAAGGTTTTGTTCATGCACACACTGACCATCAATTTAAATCTTTGATTTTTTGGGAAATTTTGCTGGGATGGAGTATGCAATTTTTTTTTTCGGGGTTACAATTTAGAATGCTAGTAAAAAATAAGTACTTTTTACGATGAAGGAAGTAAAAAAGGAAATATACAGATATTTCACCATTTTGAATAAAGGGGTTTTTGTTGGTGCCAGTTTAACAGGACCCTTTTTTCGAAACAAGATGATTTTATTTAGCCAGGGTACACAATGAGACAAAAAATTAAAAAAACATAGAGAAAAATTGACAATAAAACCTTTAAAAATTTTTCAAAAAAAAGTTAATAAAATTAATAAAGAGAAACCAGGAAAAAAAAATTTTTTTCCTGGATGTCAAGTGTAAAAAAGCCAACAAAAAATTAAGGCTTTAGAAAATGGAGAAAAATTTCGGGTCAAACGTTAATAGGAAGATGAAGAATATATGAATGGGACAGCAAAATCCAAAATAGGGGGAAAGCCCCATAAAAAAAAAAATTTGTAAAAAGAAAAATCAACAAGAAAATAAAATGGGAAAATATTCCCCAAAACAAAAAACATTAAAACAGTACACCCTCGAAAAAATGGAGAGGGGTCGATTTTTATAAAGGCGTCAATAGACCAATAACCATTTGATTCCCAAAAAGGGGTGTAGTGATTTAAAAACGTCGTCCTATTCCCCAGGGGCTTTTGGGGGATGGACCCCTTTTAATTAAGAACCATAGTTAAAGGAAAGAGGACAACCCGAACCCGCACCCCCTCCAAATTCCCACCAATGGGGGGACGTTTGAGCCCCCAATTTTAACGTGCATCGGACTCCCCCCCGACGGTGGGCTTTAGGGGGTACTAGGCTCGAACTCCTGGGGCCCGAGTCCGTTTTAACCACTAGGCTTTTGAGGGGAAATGGGAAACATAAAAAAACAGAGGGGGAACCACACCAAGGCTTCGGAGAATCAAAGCTTTTGTCATGCCGGTTCCACAGTGACGCACCCCAGTCACCAACTGCAAAGGGTCAGTGTCCCCTAGCCACTTTGCACGGGGGGTCATACCAGGGGTCAAAAAAAGAATGACCCCCGGGAAGGATCCACAAAGGACTCTGAACTTTCCATCAGACCCCGGTACAGCGTTCGTCAGGGGGCAAACTCCCGGGTAGCGATTTGTACCAAGAGATCCGGCTGAAAGCAAAAAACTTTTCTAAGAGGGGGGCCCTCTAGAGGGGTTTTCAAAAGTAAAATATTTTTTTGGGGTTTTGAAATAATATTAGGTTGGGGGAAAAAAAACCATTATATTTTTTGGGAGATGGTTGTAGGATAGAGTGAGTTAAGTATCGATCAAACAATTTGGGCGTTTTAAAAGGGGAAATTTTGCACAAAAAAATACTTTTGCTGTTTTTTTCCCCCTAATTGTAAGTTACAGTTGTTTAACTGGAAAAAATACCGAATTTTTCTTTGATAAGGTGAAAAAAGCGAGCCAGGCGGCTGAAATTACGAGTGGTGTTTATTGTCCCGATACTGTAACCGAAAATTTCTTCAATTTTGGCTTCATTGATTCCTTTCATTGCCCATTGTCAAAATTGATAAAAACACAAAAAAAATTTAAGTTGGCCTGCATATTAGTAGTCGTAGCATCCCCATAAGCTAAAGATCGAACTTTGAACAGTTTAAAAACATTTGACAATTTGGGTTCAAAAAGAACCTTATGCTTGGGTTCCAACCCCCAAAAAAAAAAAAAACCCTTTGGGTCAAATTTTAGCCAAAGCCAGCCAAACGGGGAAAAAAAATCGCCCCCTTTGTGTGATAGGTAGAAAGGGGCACAACAACAACGTTCCTGAAAATCATTTTTTGCGGGGGAAGGCCTCAAAAGGGGACCAAACGGGGGTTCTACTGTAGGGAATAGCCCAAAAACTGAAATCGGTTCCCACTGTTAACTATTGAACCGTTTTAACAACAATTACCGAATTGGCAAATAGGAGAGGAACTGTGTTCCATCAGGACAACGCCAGGCCACACTCGTCTATAGTGGCTCACCAGACACTCCAGGAGCTTAATTGGGAATTCCAGATGCACCATATAAATCGGCCGCCCGATGCGAACTTAATGTGCCGCCCACTAGAGAATTTTTATATTTTTTGACATATTTTCAATTACTTATTTTTAATATTTTTTGATTAATAAGCATTATAATAAGTAATTTTATATAATTTATATAATAGTAATTATAATAAGTAATAAGTGACTTAGATATTACTTACTTTTATTTAATATATATACTTATACATTTAATACTTATAAATTGAGGTTATAAACTCATCTATTTGCATAAGAGTAAAAAGTAAAACATTTAGAAAAATGCAAATAAGAATTGAATCAAAACTAGATTAATGGTCGAAGACGGATGACGGATTCACCCAATCTTTTTTTTTATAATTATTTTTTATTGTACATTCAGAAATCATTATTTCAGTGACTAAGATAAATTATTCTTACCTACTTTTAAGGACTTTTCAATTTTTCTTTAATAATATGAAAAAAATCCAATCCAATGGAACTAAAATGTTTCAAATGAGCATGACTTTAATAAAGGACACAAACAACAAGAGCTCATTGGGGCTGATATTTGCAGGAAAAAAACTGTCTTATTTTGTTCAAGTTATTGTAGTTTCATTGTCCCTTGATGATCGACAAATAGCATGTTGATATTTTAATTGCTAGTGTCTTTTTGACAGGATGAATTGCGCCTTATTATTTGCATACATTGGATCTATTTTCTTGACAGAAGTTCTTTAGGTAAACGTGTTGCAATTTTCCTTTCAACTCAAACATTTTATGTTCATCGCTTTTCTTAAATTTACTTTCGCTGTCATGATCAATATGCATTATTTCAATAGGCTCTTCCCTTGCTCGATCATTTTCAACTTCCTTCAATAGTGATTACAGCTTGTAATATATATATATATTCTGCTCATTTACATTTATAAACATAATACATTCCGTACAACACAGTACACCTATTCACAGGGGAAAATGTAAGCATAATTTCTTTTTTGGAACAAAAGTGATGGAAAAAAAACCCGTTTATCACTCCCAAAAAAGGATGGAAATATGTGATAAATACTTTTTAGTTCCCAGGAAGACTCATATAGAAGGATATTGTAAAGGTCATGGATAGAAAATAAACAGTTTTCACAGAAGTAACGATTTCGTGAGCCTGGTTAATGGTTTTACAACGTAAACCTATTTTAAATACTTTTTTTAAAAATTTTAGTTTGTACTAGTTTAATTTTTTTCCGGTTGAAAGCTTCCTAATAAATGTTACTTAAGATGGTATTTTAATGAAAGGTTTTTTCGTAATTAATATTTCTTTCGGTTTATCTATTTCAGGTTATTTCACTCATAGGAGAAACATATTACTGTTATTATTATTTTTCTGTTATAATTTTTGTTTATATTTTCATTCTTTTATTTCTCTTTCCATTTTTAGTATGTTAACTTTCTCTCTTACATTCAAATATAATCCCTTCAATGGGTTGATAAATGAGTACCAAACTTGCTAGGTAACTTAACACAGGGGGTCTCGCGTCAAACTGAACACCTGGCCGGAACATCCGCTCATGCACCTCAGAGTCCATGGGTGGCGTATACTGAGATGGGGACAGTAGGCCTTAATCCTCATGAGTTGTTGCGCGACTGAGATAAGTTATTCAAATAGGTTTTTATGAAATCATTCTTTACTGTAAAGCCAAATTGCAATGTGTGAACACTCATTAAAAATTATTTTTAATTATTTTACGATATCTACACTTCGGTTCTACTCTGTAAAAAATATGTTTTGCTATAAAAAAACTGAATTTTATTTATTTTAAAACTTACCCCGAGCGAAGATCGGGTACTTCAGCTAGTATGTGTGTGTGAGGTGATGGTTCACGCGTCTCCACGGGTTGGAAATGAAAAAGACGAAAAAGTACTTCGTATTTTTAAACATTTAATGTGGAAAAAGAGAGGAAGGCACAACAAAAAAAATTTAAATAAAATGATTATAAAACGAGGGCGAAAGCTGCCCTTAACATCAGCCAGGGAACTAAGAGGGGAAAACGTCCACAATCCTGCAGCATCGTTTTGAGCTCAGTTTTACATGTCTTCCGAAATCACACAGTTAATGTGGTTACAATTAGGTGTCACTGCCGCTCCAACAGGTGTCGATGGATACTACAACTAGCCATTCTGACTGTAGCAGCTTTCCTTAACCTCATAAGCAGGATAATTTGTGAACAGGAATCTGAAAGGAACAAAAAAACGAAACAGAAAAAGTGTACACACTAAAATATGAAGAAGAAAAACATATTTGTTGTATTAAATGCAGTGGACTTCGCAGGGTAGGTGATGCCATTACACACAGTTTCCTTAACGGTCAGTAACTGGCTTAAGGCGTTTTTTATAATGTCGTATGTTTTCTTTGGCCTTTTCGAGCATTCTATTGATATTTTCCTTCAGTTCTGTGTTGAAATCAAACAGTTCTTCACAATGGTTCTTGACAGCCTGAAGTTCAACTTCCTCTTCACACTGGATCAAGTGAGCTCTGGAAACTTCATTTTACATTAAGTTTGTTGCTCATTTCTGGAATAGTATGTGTTTCCACTCTACCTATCGTCTGATCGCAGACATTGATTTGCATATGAAGTTATCTATTTATTTTTTGTACTACACTTTAGAAGAAACATCAATACACTCTAATCACTAACGTAAAATGAAATATTTGCGTAACTTCGTTAAGTCCATGTGTTTCCCTGACTTTTTTTGAACAGTGTATTAGTTCATGCACACACTGACCATCGAATTGGAAATCTTTAAGATTTGTATTGGAATGTGTGCTGGGGATGGAGTATGCAATTTTTTTATGACGTGGGTTACAAGTGGTTAGAATGCTAGTAAAAGTAAGTACTTTTCACGATGAAGGAAGTAAAATGGAAATATGACAGATATTTCACCATTTGTGAATAAAGGGCTTATTGTTGGTGCCAGTTTAACAGGGACCTCTATTTCGAAGACAAGATGATCTTTATTTAGACCAGGATACACAATGAGACAAAAGATTAAAAAACACATAGAGAAAAATGCTGACAATAGACCTTAAATAGCTTTACAAAAGAGTTAATAAAAATTGGAATAAAAGAGAAACCAGGAAAAAAATTTTGTTCCTGGATGTCAAGTGGTAAAAAAGCCAACAAAAGTTGACCAGGCTTGAGGCTGGAAAATAATTTCGCTGAGATCAAAGCGATTAATAGGAAGATGAAGAATATAGAATAGGGACGAAATAAACTGCAGAATGCACGGAAGGAAAAGTCCCCATAAAAAAACTGCGATAAATGACAAAGTCAACAAGAAAGTAAAATGGATGCAAGATATTCCTAAGCTAAAAAACACGATTAAAAAACAGTACACCCTCGAAAGGTGGAGGGATCCAGATTTACATAAAGGCGTCAATAGGGCCTGTAATAACCGTAGATTCCCAAAGGGCAAATGGTGGTGATTGAACATTAACGTCGTCCTATTCGCTACTCGAGGGCTTTTGGCGATGGACCTTGCTGGTCAGGGCTTACCGTTAAAGAAAGGGACGACACCTGAACCAGCGCCCCTCTCCCTAACTTCCACACCAATGGGGAGGACGTTTGAGCCTCGACACCCCAACGTGCATCGGACTCTCTGCACGGTGGGTCTTCAGAGGTACTAGGCTCCGAACTCATGCTGGCCACGAGTCCGTTACGCCAACCCACTACAGGCTTTTGCAGCCTGAATGGCAAACATAATTAAAACTAGAGGAGAACCACACCAAGATATACATCGAATCAGCTTTCAGTCATGCCGGTTTCCACAGTGACGCACAGTCACCAACTGCAGGATCAGTGTCCCCATAGCCTACTTGCTGCACGTAAAGCAGGGCTCATACCGGGGATCAAAACAGATATGACCCCCGGTGAAGGATCCACAAAGGACTCTGGAACTGTGCCATCAGCACCCTGGTACAGCGTTCGTCAGGGGACAAACTCCTGGGTGCTTGATTTGTACCAGAGATCGGCTGAAAAGCAAAGAACTCCGGATGAAGGTGGGCCCTCTAAGAGGTGAATTCTTCACAAAAGTAAAATATTTTTTGGTGCTATCGTGAATAATAGGTTGAGAAAAGAAATCCATTATATTTTTCGGTAGATGGTTTGTAGTATTCGAGTGATTAAGTATCGATCAAACAATTTCAAATTCGTTTTAAAGGTGACATTTCGCACAAAAATACCTGCTGTTTTTTATTCCACTCAATTGTAAGTTACACAGTGTGTTTAACTGGAAAATATACCGAATTTTTTCTTTGATAAAGGTGAAAGTGCGAGCCAGGCGGCTGAAATTACGAGTAATTTATTGTCCCGATACTGCTTAACTGCCAATTACTTGCAATTTGGCTTCGGTGATTCCTTTCATTGCCCCATTATTCAATCTCGATAAAATCCACAAAAAATAATTGATTTGACCTGCATATTAGTAGTCGTAGCATCGCCCATAAGCTAAAGATCAGACTTTGAACAGTTTTAAAATCATTTGCACAATTCTGGATTCAAAAGGCGCATATTCGCGGGTGCCACCAATTAACACAAAAACATGATGGATCAAATTTCCAGCTGCAAAATAGCCAAACCAGGGATAAATGAAACCCAATTCACTTAAACGAATGGTGACTAGGTATAGATGAATACGGTCACATACAACAACGTTGCCTGAAAATCATCTTTTTAAAGCGTGGTGGAAGCAGCAGCTCAAACGGTGACTAATCGGGAAGGTTCCTTGTATGGAATATGACCATACAAATCAGTTCCTACTGTTAACTATTGAACGTTTGAAGCTAACGAATTCCTGCAGAATTCCGTAAATAGGAAGGAACGCGCTTTCCCACATCAGGACTTAAACTTATGGGGCGCACTCGGTCCTGTAGTGGCTCCACAGATATACCGAGGAATATTGGGAAGTTCTCACATCCATGCACCATATAGCCCTGAACTGACACCAAGCGATTGTCAAGTTTTTCGTGCATTGCAAAACTTCCTTAGCGATAAAAAATGTAGCGCAGAGAAGATTAGTGAACTACAAATTCACAGTTTCAATAGGTACCTACGCGAATACGACCAACCACACCACACAAAATAGACAACACAACATATAATGAACAGCACAACATATAATGGACAGCACAACATATAATGGACGGCACAACATATAATGGACAACACACTACACTAAATAATCAACACACCATACAAAATAATCAACACACCACAAAATATACAACACACCACACAAAATATACAACACACCACACAAAATATACAACACACCACACAAAATAGACAACACAACATATAATGGACAGCACAACATATAATGGACAACACAACATATAATGGACAGCACAACATATAATGGACAGCACAACATATAATGGACAGCACAATATAGAATGGACAGCACAACATAGAATGGACAGCACAACATATAATGGACAACACAACATGTAATGGACAACA
Organism: Trichonephila inaurata madagascariensis; assembly: GCA_019973955.1. Classification (NCBI taxonomy): domain Eukaryota; kingdom Metazoa; phylum Arthropoda; class Arachnida; order Araneae; family Nephilidae; genus Trichonephila; species Trichonephila inaurata. The sequence continues at coordinate 10,060 of BMAV01000632.1, forward strand.
CAACATACAAAAGACAACACACCACACAAAATAATCAACACTTCACAAAATAACAACACATCACACAAAATAATCAACACACCACACAAAAGTAATCAACACATCACACAAAATTATCAACACATCACACAAAATAGACAACACAACATATAATGGACAACACAACATATAATGGACAGCACAACATATAATGAACAACACAACATATAATGGACAGCACAACATATAATGAACAACACAACATGTAATGGACAACACAACATACAAAAGAGAACACTACACACAAATGACAACACTACACACAAAGACACGCAATATATAAAAGACAACACAACACATAAAAGACAACACAACATTCGGATAACAACACAAAATACACAACAAAACACACACGCAAAAAACAACAACAACCTAACACACAAAATACAACACGAAATACACACCACAACACAATATACACAACAAAATACAAAATATAAACAACCCTACACAAAATAAGCAACACGGATATAAATTCTCAAGATAATGGTAAAATTCGAGATAAAAATCTATTGTTTTTGTGAAGTCTATTATAGTCCATTCCCAAGCAGCCATCCAGGCATGAATTTATAAGCTGTAACAGATCTGAATTCTTCAGAAATAGACCAACCTTGATACTGCAGTACAAAAGGCTGACACCGTAATATCACGAACAATTGTAGGCCACACAGACACCTCACCTCTTCTTCCAAACTCTTAAATCTGACCCGGGAGCAAAACCAACAGCCAAATCACAGATATGTAGATACTTGGAGAAGGTTTTTGTGGCCATCAAGCCACAGACATCTTCCTGCATGATAAGTACTAGCAGCCAAAATTACAAAAACGTACTGAAGTAAGCAAACTGTATTAGAAAGGCAAAGAAATATTTTTCTGATACAATATGAAAAGCAAACTTTTTATGCAAGTTACATGAAAAATACCCTGAAGCTTAATAGACTCTGATGGCTCTATAATACAAAACGACATTGGGGCTGTTTCTTACAGTAAACTTTTTTTCGAATGTACTGTGGAGCACTTCATGTGGAATTTTGATACAGAGATCCTTGCCATCTCACTTTCTCTGAAGAACCTCAAGAAAAAGATTGATTGTTTCTCTAAAGCTGTTATTTTGGTCCTTTTTCCAGCAGCCATCGAGGCTGTACTTATGAAACATGACACAGGCACAAAGATTATCTCAGAAATAAGACGAGCTTTCTTTATAAATATAAAAAGATGAGCCACAATACATCCCACAATATAAATACGGTCTCTAGTGAAATATTCTTGTGTGAAATGAGCCCATGTCGAAATGCAATTACTTGTGAAATATGTAATTATTTGTGAACCATTTCATCATTGAAATATATTTAACAATATCAAATTGAAGTTGATTGAGTACAGTCGAGTTTCACACTTTCTTTCAACATTTAAAATCTTGATTTTGCTCTATATTAATCAAATTAAAACTCTAAATTCAGCTATTAAGTGAAATCAGTAATGAAAGTGAGCCGCTGCATGCATTACGTAATCAATTTCATATCTACCGCTTGTTCCATACTTAAAAATAAAAACACGTTTAAAGGATTTAATTTAAATTAAAAAAATTTAGACACACAGGCTGTAACTTGGTTATCTAAATTTAAAAATAACGCGACAACAACACACCGTTCCAAAACGCTTCCTATTTAAGTTCTAAATATTTCTGCATTCTTTGGTACAAAACATCATCACTAACATCTTATGGCAGCAAAAAACATTTTATGTTTATAGTCCGTTTTAGTATACATATATATCATAAGTTACTCACGAATGATCTAATTCGCATTGATTCAGTGAGTCAATGGGACGCAAATTCATGAAAAGTCCATAAAGGCTCCTTGTCATTTTCCATTGATTCAAAACAAACATTAAACTAGTGCACTTGTTCTGTTTGTAAAACTCAGATAATTCATTTCATATTTTGGGTAAAGATATTTTAAATGCTAAGGGAAAAATTTCTTCAAAAAGATTTTTAAATTAAAAAAGTCGTATTTTATGCTTATACTTTTTTTAAAATAAAATGCATTTTATATACATATGTACTTTTTAAGAAGTTTCTGCGGAAAACCGGCACCAGCGGCTGGAGCATGAACTGATTAGTTGGAAGCCTAAGATAGTTTTGATCGTGTATTCCTTGACATCATGAGTTTTTGAATTGATTGGCTAGAATCACGAGGCTTTCACTATCATGTGACTATAACGTCACATGAATTAACTTCATTGGTCATGCATGTTTGAAGTGTGAGCCTTAGCATTGCTCCTAGTGTAACATTAATAAAAAAATTTTATCGGAAAATTCAATGATACAATATATTTTATTTCGAAATTTTAACGGTTTTTACCTACTGATAATCATTGTACACTGCTGGCCACCGCGTTAATGCAACACCAAGAAAGACAAGAGATAGCACAACAAAATTTATTTTATAGACAACATAATGCCAAGTAACAAATGATTAAATTTATAGACTTCTGTGTGAAGTGTGGTTCCTGCCAGAATCAGTAGCCAGAGTAGCCACCATTGTTGGAGATCACCGCTGCCATACGCCTTGGCATTGATTCAAAGAGACTTTGGATGTGTTTTTGGGTTACAGAAGACCAAGCAGCTTCCACACGTTGCCAAAGTTAATCTGGTGTGGCACGGGGTGTAATCTGGTCAATCGTTGAGAAACCATGGACAACATGTTCTCTATCTGTGAAAGTCCGGCGAGCGAGCGGCCAGGAACAATTCAATCTGGTTGAGATGAAGCCTTGAAGCGTGAGTGCCACGTGGGTCCGCATTCCTGCTGAAATATGGCTGTGGCCAATTCCTGAAGGTGGAAGGAAACCTCGGCCCAACCCCGGAGATAAGCGTGGCTGTTTAAAGTACCGGCATGGTTCGAGAGTGCGATATCCAAAGTAACCCCTCTATAACGGCAGACTTGTGTGGATACTATCAAACTGTCACTCTCTTCACGGTGCTCCGATCGAATCCGACCACGAGTTGCAACAATGACTGATCGTCAGTAAAGACAACTTCATTCATTCTGCCACTCATCCTACTTCATCGCATCACGTGGGGGCTCTTGCTTCTGTCAAGGTACAGCAAGCCGTCTTCGGACAACCTTTGCTAACGGTGTCGAATGGTACGCGCAGACACTGAATGATGCGTTTAGCTCAATTGTGTGTTAATGGTTCGTGATGTGACTAAGTGATCCGTCACGCCATGCGCACAATTTGCCTGTCCTACGGAAGTGGTGCACTGAGGTGGATGCGATTAACCACGTCGTCCGTCGTTCCTGCTCCAAACGGTCACATATCCGCATTACAGTTGTTTGGTTTGTCCAACACGATTACCGATTTTTCTGAAAGTTAATCCACAATCTTCGTAACTATCCTTCTGTCGAACTTTGGATACTTGATCAAAAGCTTATCACTGTTTCTACGAACATAACTGATCGTCTTTTGAAAACCACAAGAAAACACAATGCCGAACTTGAAATCGTCGAAATCGCAATTCCTTAAATAATTTCTTTTGAGTTGGCCACAGGCGTGCGTTATTTTGTGTCTGCGTTGAAATTCAAATTTTTTGTATTTTACCTCCGCTAATGCATGTTGTAAATTTAAATTTGCAAATTTTTATTTTATTTTTAAAGTAAAATAAACAAAAATTGACGATTATGAATTTTTAAAAAGTCAACCTCAATCTTAAAAAATTCTTCAATACTCCCCATGATATTAGAAATATTGTTTTTTTTAAAAACGGCCTAAAACAGAAAAAAAAATAATAATTGAAAAAATGTAAGAAAATGGTTACTTTTTTTAATCAATGGATTAAAATCTATGAAATTTATAGGGTTACCGGAAAAAAAATAAAATTTCAATATATACGTTATCCCCTGGAAACCACATAAAGATAAAAATATCGGTAACTATTGTAATTTCACCCATTTTGGGAACAAAAACAACTACTTGGTGCGTGTCCCTGATTCAAACTAACTTTGTTTTTTTGTTTTCCACAAATCCATAAATTTTAATTAGAACTTAAATCTATAACGAAATTCTAAATTAATAGTTTTTGGGGATATAAATCTCATTGACTAAAATAAAAAATAAAATGGTGCATAAAAAAAAAGTCTTTCCCAAAATATAAAAAGCCTTACGCGCAATAAAATAAAATAAAAAAAAGAAAAATGAAAAAATTATTAAAAAAAAGGACTTATAAATGTTCAGAAAAAAAAAAACACACATTCGGCGATTATGTGAAAAATTTATAATAGAAAAAACAGAAAATATAAATAACTTTTAAATTATATTTATTCTAAAAAATTAAAATTCACAAAAAAACAATCAAACATCGAATGGCTGATTTATTTTTATATGCAGCCAATTTTCCTTTAATACCTTGAAAAGTAATTGTTAAATTGCCCAGATGGATCAGGGTTTTAAAAAAATATTTTCAGCTGAATATTACCAAAAAGAAATATTACTGCGCTTTTAATTTTTTGGGAAAAAAAGTGAAAACAGAAAAGAATCGTTTGCTTCAACTAAAAAAAAAAAAAAAGGTAAAGACAAAAAAACATTGTTATTCTGACGTTTTTTTTAATTAATGTTTAACTTATATTTTAAAAAATTACAGGTTTTTTCATTAATAAGAAAATATCTCGTTTTTTTTCTTATTTAGAAATATGTAAAATTTGTTTTTGAAATTTTTTCTTTTAAATGTCTTTTAAAAAGACATTGAGAATTTTTTTTCTTTTTATTGAAATTTTTTTTGTATACATCCGATAAAATATAAGCAGATGTTTTTTTTTTGTTTATTTATTTTTTTTTATTTATTTTTTTTTTTTTTCCCAAAAAAAGAGCCAAAGTTTACAAAAACATTAAAACTTTTCTTTTTTTTCAAAAATGTTTTAAAAGAAAAATTATGAAAGAACATGTAATCTATCTAACTGGTTTTTTTAAAAGTAGTATTCGCTTAAGACTATTTGTTTTTCTTACTTTTTTTTATTTTTTGCAAAATTTTATATTTAAACATTTTTTTTTACTGTTGAAAATTTTATTTATCAAAACAAAATTTATTAACTGGGGATAATATATAAAAAGGGGAAAAATTTAGACTCTAAATTTTTTTTTAAAAAAAAAGTGATATGGAAATTTTTTAACGACTCATGGGTCAAAAAAACGATAAAAGGTATAGTGTGGAAAAAAAGGGTTCAAAATGGGGTTTTTATTAAAAGGGTTATTTATTGGGGCTCTAAGTAACAATATCCCTAAAACTTTTGCAAATTCCAAAATTTTTTTTAATTTAACTGGCGCGCCTCGCCCGGGGCCGCTTAAACCCCGGCCCCCTTCCCTGGTGGTTTTGGTTATATCCCCATTCCCCGAAATTTGTTATTTAAAACAAACAAAAAATTTTGGGGAAATTTAAATAAGCAATCAAATTTATAATTTCTATCAAAAATGTTTTTTTTTAAAGGGTAGATGTAAAAAAAAATTTTTAGGGTAAAAATAAACCAAAAACCAAAAAAAGAGATTCCTAAAAATTAATTTTTGTGCGTTTGTAAAATTAATCATAAAACAAAAAATAATTCTATATTTTGGCTTTTTCTAGTTATTAATTTATTATATATATATATATATATATATATATATATATAAATATATATATATATATATATATACTGTTTTCTGCTGTGTATTTGTGGTCCGTGAAATACTTGTCTTTTTTTGGGGCCCGGAAAAACTTATATTCTTCCTGGGAAAAATTAGTTTAAAAAATTTACTCCCAACTGGGAGATGGATATCATGAAAAGTGGGATATATATATATAAAAAGATAAATTACTTTTAATATATGTTTTCTTTTATTTTTTTTTTGTTTTATTTAGGAATCGCGTTCGATTTTTGATATAATCATCTTGTTAAAATTGGTTTTTAAAAAAACATAAAACCACTTTTTTAACATAGTCCCAAAACATATTAACCTCCTGCAACAAAAAAATTAAATTTAGAACTTCGCTAACATTAAAAATTGTAAAAAAAATTGAAGTTTTTTTTCTCAAAAGGTTTTGTAATAAAATATTTACTCAAAAAAACTCAAGACTTTTTTTTAAAAATTAAAAAATCAAAAACACGATGAAATATTACTCACTATAAAAAAAAAACTTTTTATAAGCATTTAAAACCACAGGCAAAAATCCATTTTTTCCCCTCTTTTTGTTTTCTAAATTTGTAAGGTTATTAAAATTGAAAACTTTTTTTCCCCTAAATGTATTGAATTTAAAAATTATTAAATTAACCGTATTAGAGATATTTTCAAAAAGTAACTTCCGCCCCTTTTTTGGACTCTTTGCTAAACATCAATCCAAGGGGGCCAGGGCCGCTAATTAAAAAAAAAAATTTTTTTTAATGCACTATTGTTGACTCTACCACGAATTTTGCTATCAGATGAAGGATGTTTGTAAATAGTAGATATTTATGGACAATCTCATCCAACACACTGTGCACTAATCTATTTTTCTTAAATTATGCAGTGCTATCGGGAAATCGGGACTTGATTTTTCAATATGTATTCGAAATTCAACATATTTATTTGATTTGTTGCAAGTTTTATTTTCAGAAATTCGTAACAAAGACGTCGTAACATCGTATTCTTGACGCCGATTGACAGAACCATATACGGCCTGTGGCCACCCCTTGTTTTGGCCACCCACGTACGATGCACACCTGCTGGGATCAGCCCTGTTTTCAGCACCATTTTACTAGAAAAATTAAGTCCAATTCTTATTATTTCAATTTTAAAATCTTTTTTTTAATGGCTGTATTTCTACTATCCCTACCTGCTTCATTAATTTTCAGTATTTTTTTTTTAATTCTTTACAACCCGCTTTTAACACTAGGTGATCTTGGGTAGAATATGTTTCCCATCCAAGGGCTATTTGGCGCGATTCCAAAACCCTCAAATAGGGTTTTTTTGGTAATACGATAACAATTGGTTCCCAAAAATTGAAACTGCTAAAAAAAGGCGGAATTTGCATAAACCTCATCTTACAATAAAACTTTCTTTTCGTATAAAATTATCAAGCATTAACAAGTCTCTTTTTCTCGATTTTGCTGTATAAGTATTAAATTCAAGTTTGATAAAACGAAGTTGAAATAAGGGAAATTTCCATTTTGTTTTTTAGATTTTTTAATCATTTTTTCCATATATTTAAACTTCCCAAAAGTGAAAAAATGATCGAACACACCAGAATCTTCATTCTAAAGTTTTTTAATTAAAGGTTAAAAATGAAACCTTTTGTTCAAATAATGTTTGCTAATAATTTCACAAACGATTCTGATTAATAATTGATCTCTTTAAGAACAATAAACTAATACTATTTTTTTAACGTAGTGAAATATCAGTGTTACAAAATCCATTGGATGCATGCAAAAATGCGCTGAGCACATTGGTAAATTCATAAATTTTTTATGTTAACTTACTTGGGGTTTTGTGGGAAAGGTGTCTAATTTTTTTTCTTTTTTTTTAAAGGTACTTTTTTTTTAGATTTCTGAATCTTTTTTGTTATTTTTAAATCACTCTTTTGTATTCCAATTCACTTCGGTTATTTTCAAATATTTTTCATTAGATTCACAAACTTTACATTTAATATATGCTGTAATATTTGAAATATTTTCTAAAAGGGCTAGGGTATTTAGTTCCAAAAATATGGGGATAAAAAATTTTTTTACTTCGGGGTTCTAATTTTTTAACGTATTAAAAATTTTTTTTTTTCAAAATTTTTTTTTTTTAATAGGCAACAACTGATTTTCTATATTTTCATTAAATGTAAGATTATTAAATTTTGATAAGCTGATATGTGACCTTGATAAATAGACTATTTTTTCCAGGTTTTATAATTCTAATTAAATGTTTTACAAGTAGTCCGTCTTATTTTCTTTTCTTTTCTTTTTTTTTACAAACCAGTGCTGACGTTAACTAACTGTTGAATTAAACTAAACAAATAATAAAAAAAAATTTCAAGTCAATTCCTACTTAGATCAACTAAGAAAAATTTCATTTTAGCTACTTTTAAACACGTTTTTATAAGTTTCACTTGTATGTAATGGAATCTTTGAACTCGATTTTACCCTTTAAGAGGTCAGATTAATTCGGAATTTCGCACACTTGTCAAGGACCCATGACAATACAATAATTTCATAATTTTGTTTCATCATCCTGATCAGGATTTATATAATTAAGAATTTTAAGGATTTTCGAGATTTGGCTACTAATTCATTATTTCGTTTCTCGATTAGGCGACTAATTCTTTATATAGTTTCCAGATTTGGCGACTAATTGCAGAAGCCATTTTCAGATTTGGCGACTAATTCCATATGCCATTTCTAGATTTGGCGACTAATTCCAGATTTAGCAACTAAAAGATTACGGCGCAACCCTAAAACCGCAAAATAGGTTTCTGGTTAGAAAAAAATAAAACAAAAAAGTATTCTTTATGGGGTGCGTAGTTTTTCTGAAAATGGAAATAAAAAAAAAAAAGACTCGTGCATGTGAATAAAAATAATTTATGATCTAACTGCTAAATATTTTTTTATTTTTATAAAGCAATACGTTTAGAAGTGATGATACGAATTAACATTATAGAAATACGTTTAAAAGATGATAAATTTATGTTCTAACTGCTAAATATTTTTTTTATTTTGATAAAGCAATATGTTTTGAAGGGATTATATGAATTAACATTATAGCAATACGTTTAAAAGGTGATAATACGATTGACATTCAATATTTTTCTTCACACACTTTTATTAGTTACACCCGTATCTATAGAGACGGAATCTTTGAAATATAACGATATGGGCCTTATCCGAGGCTCCGTTAACGGAGGGAATAAATGCCCTTCACAGATCCATTAATTAATATCCATTAAAGAGCAAGACTAATTCCAGAAGCCACATAACTCTGGCCCCAAATATCAAACTCAAGGATAAATTCAACAGAGAATAAATAATAGTCTTAAAAAACTTAAAAAAAAACACAAAAAACAGGCTTTTATTGTAGATCGAGCAAAAAATTGAAAAATAAGTTATAGTTTGAGGGAAAAAAAAAAAAAAACACGCTTTTATAGTGAATCGAACAAAAAGTAAAAAGATAATTCTTAATATAAGAATAAAATGTGATTAACGAGAAAATTAATGTCTTTGGGATAAAAGCGTGGTGTGTGTTCTTTTTTACTACATTTTTACACTAACTCAGAAATTCGGAATAGAACTTGTAAGAAATTATAACAATTAATATAGAATACCCCACACTTAATTTTCTCTTTAATCATTTTATTCTTATATTAAGAATTATTTTTTTACTTTTTGTTCGATTCACTATAAAAGCGTGTTTTTTAGTTTTTTTTTTCAAAATATAATTTATTATTAAATAGTTACAATTAATATAAATATGTATATACGTAGGACAGAATCACAATATTAAGTGGTAATTCATTTTTATTAATTATCATTAAAGTATCGTATTGTCATCCAAAACAATCGTGTATATAAAATTTCAGTTCAAATGAATGCTTTAAAACGTGAGAAAAAAACCTTTTCAAGTTTTGACACAAGTTGCCAAAAAGGATGCCAGCGTGGCTGTATTTGTAATTCTTTAAATAATTAGTTTTAATCAATTAATTTTTATTAATTATAATCAAATTATTGTATTGTTATCCAAAATAATCATGTATATAAAATTTCAGCTCAATGGAGCGCTTTAAAATGTATTTTATTAACGATTGAAAATTTCCCCAAGATAAATAAATAAGTGAATAAATATACAGAGATTTCGAGCTATATAATAGTAGGAATTGAAAAATAGCATTGAATATACCGTAAAATCTGGCGTACAGCGTGCACGGCCGTAAAACGCGTACTTATACTTTCAAGCTGCAATTTTTAATTTTTAAGTATATTCGCGCCGTATAATGCACACCTCCTTTTTACGAAGAAACCTAAAATGCAATGCCCTTATGTTTTGAAGTCATTTATTCGAGATATTATTTCAATTTTTTGAAAAAATAGCACACTTGTAGAACAACAACTCTTTCACTTCATAAGGTATGCCATTTCTTTCAAATAAAAAGTATTTCAATGTAGAGAAGTTTTCAACCCCCACCCTTTTTTCTTCTTTTTAAAGCAATAATTTTTATAGCCATAGTATAACGCGAATCCGTAAATTTCGATCATAGTTTTTGAATTAAAAGGGCGCGTTATGTGCAGGATTTTACGGTACTTTAAAAATGACACTACAAAGTTTTTTCCCGTCTTGATCTGAGTTTAGATTTCATGGATTTTACGAAAGTAAATCTCGGATTTTAGTTTTTGAGCTTTTAAAAACGTTTTCTTTTGAGAAAAAACTCTTTAAATTTTATTAATAAATTTTAAGTTCAGAACACACCTTTTTTACATTTTTCAAACATTCAAAAAGCATGTGCAAGATTAATTGTAATTGCTTCTTTCTCAGTATCAGAAAGGGAAAAAAAATTCACAGAAAACTTAATTAAATACAGTTATAATTTTTCTTCTGTATAACTTAATAGAAGTAAAAAAATTTTGTATTAAGTAAAATTCAATACCTATTGTTATTCAAGTATTTAACTAAATCATTTTGTTGTTAAAATTTTGGCATTCATTCTTGTATAGAAAAATTAAATATTTATTGCACCTTAACAATATAAGATTACAGAACTCAACAACAAAGAAACTACACTATCCTGCTCTGCCCAAGACGTTTCTCGCCTAACGTTACTGGAAGGCTAGAGATATGTTAGATTGATGAATTTTGTTTCCGAATATTTTTTTTTCTTTTCTGTTTTCTTTTTCTTTATACTTGTTTCTGCTGTACTGTTTATAATCTGCCATTAGAGAAAAAAAAAAAAAAAAAAGGAAAAAGAGAAAGACAAATGTGTTTCTAAAATTACTCAATTTTATACTGTATAATATTTAAAGCCAGAATGGCATATGTATTTTATATTTCAATCTTCTTAATATTGATGTTTAATCTGAGTAAAAAATAAATACACGAAAAAAATAGGAAAATATATTTCTATCTGTAGCATACTCTTTGTGTTCCGCATCTAATCATTTCTCTTTACACAATCATTTCTTTGCCAATTTTCATATCGGTTAAAAAGAGGGGGTAATGCAAAGTGTCAATATTTTTATATAAGTAATCATATTCCTATCTCCATATATGTGGGAGTGAACTATTTTCCCAGCCAGGGCTAGCAGTATCATTTGTGGGAGTGGACTATTTTCCCTGCCAGGGCTAGCAGTATCATTTGTGGGAGCGGACTATTTTCCCTGCCAGGGTCAGCAGTATCATTTGTGGAGTGGACTATTTTCCCCTGCCAAGGCCAGCATCATTTGTGGGAGCAGGACTGTGCACCTGCCAGGGCCAGCAGCATCATTTATGGGAGTGGACTATTTTTCCTGCAGGGCCAGCAGCATCATTTGTGAACGAACTATTTTCTCAACCAGTTAGCAGTATCATTTGTGGGAGTGGACTATTTTCCCTGCCAGGGCCAGCAGCATCATTTGTGGGAGCGGACTATTTTTCTCAACCCGGGGCCAACGGCAGCCATTTGTGGGAGTGGACTATTTTTTCCCTGCCTGGGCCAGCAGCATCATTTGTGGGAGCGAACTATTTTCTCAACCAGGGTCAGCAGTATCATTTGTGGGAGTGGACTATTTTTCCCTGCCAGGACCAGCAGCATCATTTGTGGGAGTGGACTATTTTCTCAACCAGGGCCAGTAATATTAACCACTTCAATTTCCTGTTGAACAAGAGCTCGAGATGAGAACAGAACGGCTGAGCCACGAGAATGTGGTTCAATTTGTATTTATTTGTGTTTATATTTATTCATTTGTTTATTTATTTATCTTGGTGGAATTTTCAATCGTTAATAAAATACATTTTAAAGCGCTCCATTGAGCTGAAATTTTATATACATGATTATTTTGGACCATTGGCCACAATAATTTAATTATAATTAATAAAAAATTAATTGATTCAAACTAATTATTTAAAATTTGCAAATACAGCCACGTTACATCCACTGGCGACTTATTGTCAAAACTTGAAAGGTTTTTCCCCACGTTTTAAAAGCATTCAGTTGAACCAGAAATTTTTAGACACGATTGTTTTGGATGACAATACGGTACTTTAATGATAATTAATAAAATTAATTACTACTTAATGTTTGTGACTCTGTCTATCATACTTGTATATTTATATTAATTGTAACTATCTAATAAAAAGTAGCTAAAATAAAATTTTTCTTTGTTGATTTAAGTAGGAATTGACTTAAAATTTTTTATATTACTTGTTGATTTAAAACTACTGTTCTTCTCATTACTAGTAGTTGTGGAAGGTTCTTTATTTTCTGTTTATTAAAATAAACCATTTTAATCGGAACTGTGGAGTTATTATTTTAAATCTGTGTGAAATGAAAAGTTGGAAGTAACCTCCACACATATATCAAATTCATTTATATAAGCAAAGTAAAGCCAGTATGCTGACATTTTAAATGTTTCAGGACTGAAACACTCAGTTATAATCTCTTCAGTCCTATACATAACAAAGCGTAAGCAGAAACAGGGTCGAATTTGTTTCGAAGTAAGAAATTTCAAATGAAGATGGCTGTGTTTTTCCGCTGGTTTGATGTCTTTTCTTTCTCTTCTGGCATTTAGTAAATTTTCAACATACATTGTTTCTACTTGAAATTCATTGTGCTCTTTTCCTGTCAACAGTCAGAGCACTTTGTGACGGAACTGTTTCGAAATATTTTTGTGACTACACTTCCTCTCAGATAACCTTCAATTTTATGCAGGACAAAGAGTAAATTAAGATACATTATCAAAATTATCTGAAAGAAAAGAGATGCTGAAAATTAAATTTACTTTGTTCCCTAGTTAGTTTGATGTTTCTCCTTTTTCTTCTGGCAAGTAGAATATTCTGAATACACCACGCTTCGATTTCAAATTCCTTTCACTCTCAATGTCAACTGTCTGATGGAACTGCTCCAAAATAGTTTTACGTCTACACTCCTCTCAGATAATCTTCAATCTTATGCACGACAAAGAATATATTGATAGATTATCGAAATTGGCTTAAGGTATCCGACTACATTCGGAGCCGTGATTTTGCAAAAGCGTATAAATGGATAATATTTATGATATTTAATGTCACTTAGATTAGAAAATGTGTATAAAATTGTTTTAAGAATAGTATTACGATAAAACATTATTTAAGTACAATATTTTGACAAAAAATGAACATAGAATGACCCATTTTCAAAATATGGTCTCCTTTGTGAAAAAATGCTTCTATTATACAACAATAATATTTTGCCTGTCTATAGCTCAGATCTCTCTCTACAGAGGCTCAACTAGAATTTTTTGAAATATATAATAACTTAAATTGGGTTTATTCATGTTTTGCGACAACAGAGGGGAGAAATTTTAAGAAAAAAACGTCGATAATTATTTCAATTAGTTGTAACTCTGAAAATAGTGTGAATTTTCCAAAAATCATAGTTGAGCCTCTGTACAGAGGTCTGAGCTATATACAGGCAAAATATTATAATAGAAGCATTTTTAACAAAACGAGAACATTTTGAAAAAAGGTTATTCTTTTTGCTGAAATATTGTATTTAAATAATTTTTTTTTGTCAAAATGTCCTTAAAACAATTTTATGCATATATTCTAATCTAAGTGACACTAAATATCACGAAAATTATCCATTCAAGCTCTTTTCTAAAATCACGGTTTAAAATCACGGAGGAACGCGTATAGATCCGTCACAGAACAAATTGAGCTTTAATGTCCACGGCCTGGCAGATCTTTAATACCGTTAATAAGTGGACGATTGGAACGATTTCTGTTTTCGGTTTGTTTTTTTTTAGCTTCAGAATCGACGATTCAAGTTTAGTATCTAGTATAAGAAATAAGAAGTACCGTAAAATATTCTCTCTCTCTCTCGTATAACTACAACCCTTTAAGTTCTTAAGAGATGTCATTTCTTTTAAATAAACAGTACTTCGACCTATGTAGAGGTCTAACTTTTTTTCTATGCTCAACTTTTTTTTCTATTTTTAAAGTTATTATTTTTATACCCAGGGGTATAACTCGCACCCTTAAATTTCGATCTTATTTTTTGAGTTAAAAGTGCGCCGGATTTTACAGTAATTTAGAAATTCGCGGTGCCGTAGGGGCTGGGTTCCAATTCCGGATAATGCTTGAATGTTTGTGTTGTAATCCTTCACTTCTTAGTGATGTGTGCTTCACGTTTACTTCTGTGTAAACCCCAGTGTGATACTTTGTGGTGAACGGGGTTGTAAATGTTCTCACTAAATAAAAAAAACATTAGTACCGTGGTGTATTGTTTAGGAGTCATTGGTGTGTCAAAAATCTAATTTTTACTGTACAACTAAACAATTGAAGAAATGTATTTATTATATCTTTTGTATGAAGCAAGATAATATATAGAAATTACGACAAATCTTGAAAATAACCATGCAATTTAGTTTGGTAATGATCCCTAACAATATATAAATGCTGACAAAAACTAAAGAAATATGTCAATTTTTTTTGGCTAACATGTACAAATTTTATTGCCAAGTGTTGTTATTGTACTTTTAACATTTATTATTTTAAGAAAAGAATGTAGCTTGAACTACTTTGATATATCGGTATGCTACTCTTTTTTAGCGTGATTTTGAAAACCCACAGCATAGATATTATAGATGGCCAGTCTAAGATTATCATATTGTAATGTTATCGCCCTAATTTAGAGAAGGTTTGCAACTATTTGACTCAAAATCCCGCAGCGTACCGATATCAGAATGCGAAAAAGATTGCGGAATGTAGTGTTATCTAGAAAATTATTTTAAAAATATCGTTTTGAAGGATCATAAAAGACATCAAGGAAGTTTTGAACTTCTATGGAAAATATTATTGACAGCTGTAGAATTGTTGCTTGAAATACACCATCAAAATTTAACTCTATGAAGGAAGCCTCCGATACGTGTAATATTTACTCTCTGTCCCCCCTAGATTTTTATATGTGAAAATGATGGCAATCCTATTTTAGCTCACACCTTTAGCAAGGACTGCGGTAGCCTAGTGGTCAGGATCCTAAACTCGTGGCCATCGAGTCATAAGTTTGAGCCTCCGTCTTACTGTAGACCCACCGTGTAGAGGCAATGATGCACGTTAAATCTCTCGAGGCTCAAAGTACTCTCGTTGGCGTGGTGCAGAGGTTCGTAGAACGGGTGCCAGTTGTCGTTCTCATTACTTGGCCATGGTTCAAAATTACGAAGTCCGTCACCAATAGCCCTCTTGTTGCTTTATGGAGAGTCGCTAATAACAACTCACACGACTAAGAAAACTGCGCCAGCAGCTCATTTTATCGACTTTGGACTTCTACCCAGAATGCAGATAAATGGAGACGAATAAAAGAGTGGGCTGACATAGGAAACAAACCAAATGATTAAAATTGCAGCAAATTTGTAAATTATGTTCACTAGTAGCGCCACCTACAACTGAGGTACAAGATGCGGTTTTGGAAAAAAAGGTGAATGTAGAAATTTTGAACAAGATATCGTTTATAAGTACTGGAATTGTATTTTTGAAAACTGAGTTATATTAGTATGCTTTTTCAAAGAATGCGAAAGCCAGTGGAACAAATTTCTGAGATTGACATGAGAATTGAGGCTTATAGAGATTGAAGATTGGACCACACACAAATCAAGTCTGCAGCGATATGAACGTGGAATCGGCGATGCAAGAGGGACGTATGGACTGTAGAGATGGATTGCACCGTACTCGACGCTCTGAAAGGGGTTCTCACGTGGTTCTGTCATTTCAATTTTAGGGATTCCAGTGTCGATTTAAGCTCATTAAGCGACAAAGATCTACGGGCCGCCTTCGCACTGGCGGATCGAAATTTATTACCAGAAAACATGGTTAAGTCCAGCTTATCCGGGCCCTTTCATGTCTTTGGGCTCATGGCTTATCCAATGGATAAACCTGACTCACGGGGATTTATTTGTTGTGTGAAAATGCCCCCCCTTGGTGCCCTTCTCCTCAGTCATGCAAGCGCGTGGCTACAAAGGGTGTAGGTTCAACTAAGAACGAGAAGTTTTGCATGTTCTTTAAATATCCTTATTAAGAACGGGAACTTAAGCGTTTAACAGGTGGAATAATGATATATATATGAGGGGAATCTACGATGAACAAACACACAATGCAAGTAATACTGAAATAACGTAACTCCGGGACACTATCAATATCTAACCCGCCTAATCTCAATTCAATAATCACCGAGTCCCTGGCAGTAAATAGAGTCAATCCCTACCTTAATCAATCGTTGATCCGATACTAAAAAGAGTTGCGTCTTTAATCGAGTGCAATGGTATGCACCTTGACCTAATGGCTATATCTTCGGGATAACCTCTGTTGTCTGTCACTTCACGATTGTATCGCTCTCTAACATAACATTCCCCAAATTGCTTTATCTCATACTGAAGCTTCTGATATTTAAAAGCTATCCCAATTTTGCATCTTCTGCTTCACCCAGCCCCTTTCACTTCTGCTTGGGTTTTGGTTGGAAGAGTTGCCAAGTAATTCTGGCCCAAAAGAACCCAAAGGACATGTTAATGAGAAGAAGCGTGACCCCGTCACAGTTGTTTAATGGATTTGAAAACCTCTCAGGGGAAGGAACTGTGTCATCTGCAAGATGTTTAAAGCTGCAGCCAAAACGATGGAGCATAATCCCCAACCCCGCACGCCACAATTGAATTTGATGATGCTGTTGATCGGGTGGGATTAGCAACAATGAGAAACAACAGGTGTAATAGGGAACTGGGGATGATAAAGTATTTTGACCAGTCTGCGAGTGAGATGGAGCTCGTGTATTTAAGTATAATGTCTAAGTGAACCTGATACTTGGACTACTTCTGAAATTTGAACCTGCGTGGCTGGGCCTTTTAAAGTTGTCTGTTACTATCTGTTAACTGTCTGTGTAGAAGTTTTGAAATATACAACTTAAAAGTGGGTTTATCCATGTTTTACGACAACAGAGGGGAGCAATTTTAAGAAAAAAACACCGATAATTATTTCAATGGCTTGTAACTCTGAAGATAATGTGAATTTTTCAAAAATCATAGTTGAGGCCTCTGTACAGAGGTTAGGCTGAACACAGGCAAAAATACTAATACAATGAAATTTTTTACAAAGGGGAGACATTTTGGGAAAAAGGTTAAATTCTGAATAGGCCGCAAAATATTGTAGTTAACATTTTTTTTGTCATAGTGTCCTTAAAACAATTTTGCCATGGTGTTTCCTAATCTCAGTGACACTAAATATCATGAAAATTATACATTTATGCGCTTTTTTAAAATGATGGTTCCGAACGTAGTCGGATATCTTAAGGAGAGGTTATATATACCTTACGTAAATTTAAAAAAAGACACGAGATTGTTGGTTGACATTAAAATGTAAGGCATCATCTAAATTCAACACACACAATTCAGATTCAGTAATATAATTTTATTTAATTACATTTCCGGTCGTAAATAAAAAAGGAGCCACGACCTTTCGGAGAAATAATTTTAGCTGTGCGAGAGCTCCTGGTGTAAATCTTGCACCTAAAAGATAACAATATTAATAATTATACGTAAAGAATTTTACAAAACCTATAACTAAATAAGCAATAATGAAATAAAACAAGTCTCTGCAAAAGTCAGATTCTTTAATGATCTTAAGGTATCCGACTATACATTCGGAACCGTGATTTTAAAAAGAGCATAAATGGATAATTTTCATGATATTTAGTGTCATAGATTTATAATATGTATAAAAATTGTTTTTAAAGGACATTTTGGCAAAAAAAAAAATATTTAAAATATAATATTTTTGGCAAAAAAATTAATAACTTAGAATAACCTTTTTCAAAAATGTTCTCCTTTTGTTAAAATAGCTATTATAATAATATTTTGCCTGTACTTATAGCTCAGACTTACAACGCAGAGGCTCAACTATAATTTGGAAAAATTTACATTATTTTCGGAGTTACCACCAATTGGAAATAATTATAAGCGTTTTATTCTTAAATTTCCGCCACTCTGTTCTCGTAAAACAGGGATATAAATCTCCGAACTGCAATTATATATTTCAAACATTCTAGTTGAGTCTCTCTGTACACAGAGGTCCTAAAGCTATATGCAGGCAAAATATTAGCATATTGGTATTTTTCATAAAAGGAGAATGTTTTGAAAATGGGTCATTCTATGTTCTTTTTTTGTCAAATACTGCACTTAAATAATTTTTTTATTGTTGCTACTATTCTTAAAACAAGAACATAGCACATTTTTCTAATCTAGAGTAGGCACTAAATATATCACTTACAATATTATCCTATTTTTTACGATTTTTTTAAAATCACGGTTCCAAACGTAGTCCCGGATACCTTAAAGTGACTATAGTCCAATCCACGAGATTACCGTGGCCAGTATTTCAGTATCAGGCACCTACTAGCATTAAATTCAGTGCAATTATTTTTTTTATTTACTTAACATCTTTTTAAAACGAGTGACGGAAATTTTTTGTCCACTCAAACTACAAACAAAACAGAAAAGAATTTAACTTTTACAGTCGAACGTCACATCCGACGTTTTGCGGCCATCCGGAGCGTCAAATATCAGCTTTTTTAATTCGTCCAGTTTTTTTTTTTTTGTCAACTACATGTACTGTATGTGAATACGCCTGCGATTTCGTCAGTGCAATGCTCAATAATTGTTTCATGAGACCATAAATGAGACGGGTCACATTATATCAGTCAAGATTTTGGGAATTTTCGTTTGTATGATTTACGGTAAACATCTACGCGGAATATTAGGTCAGTTGTTTCAAGAAGGTAAAGAAGAGGGTGTATACTGATGCTCTTTGGTGAGGTTGTGAACTGTAATGGTACGAATTCTAAGCGGGAAGCGCAACATCTTGATCAAAGACCGGCAGGAAATATTGAACCGTCTCGCGAAGATGAGGAGTGGAGCGTCTTTCCGTAAGGATTTTTATAATGTTGGAAAGTCAACCATTTCGAACTATAAAAAAAGCTGAAGACTTTGATTTAAAATGCTACGTACGATGACGAATTGAAACTTCCATTCACCGAAGAGAAGAATCCGTTTGAAAATTTTCTAGATAAAGCTTATTTTCGTATCGTTTCCTATGGGCACCGAAGCATGTAGCAGACGCGCGGGGTGTAGCTCAGTGGTGACATTTCGCCACTACTGCAGATAGAGTCTCGGTTTCAAACCCAGAGGTTTCCTTCTTCAGGGGAAGTGGAAAGTATATTTTTACCGAGAATTTCGAAGGTGGTAATGATTTTGGCGTTCTGTATATTTCTAGACAAAGGTTTTCGTACGAGCGAAGGTGTACTTCACATCCGTGTCAGGTTTAAAGTGATTGTGGTACGCTCACGTATTGTAAAGCGGCCTCCCGCGGCAATATTTTCTCCTAACGCCCCGAGAGTATAACTTCAATAAAATAGCGAGATAAAAAATATATTTTTTTTTAAAGTAGATGTATCTTACGTTCATTTACTAACTTCCAGAAACTGAATATTAATTAGATCAAAATAGTATCAAATAAAAATAATTCTTTAATGGTCTTTTTTATCTGCCGAACGATCATGGTTTTTGTATTTTTTCTCGTTTAATGGCAACCTATTGAATTACATTTGAGATGCCAAGTTACTAGTTTGGTGCCTTCATCTTTTTATTTCCGCCAAAATTACTTCAATGTGTAAATATACCTTTAACCCTCCAAGCGGTCTGCACTTAAAATTCCGCCATTCCAGAGAAGCTCTTTCTGCCTTCAAGCAAGATTCCCAAAAGCAGCCGAGCCGCATTTCTTAAAAATACGGCTCAACCACTTTTACGAGAACCCCCCACACAAGCAAAACTGTAGTAGGTGCATTTTTGAGAGGCATCTCAGAATAAGCAAGACTTTAATTGCAGACCGCTTGAGGGTTATCTCAAATATTAAAGAAATTTTCTTAAAATTAATTATACGGTATTGTTTTCCATATATATTCAGTTTTAAAGTTATATTATTTGAAGTTTTTATCGAGCAGAGATACATAAATTAAATAAACTTAAGACTTCTTTTTACACTTACTGATTTTTTTTGTTAACAAGCTGAAGACCGGTAGGAGCGCCTACAATAACAAGCAAATTTTCAGCGAATCCAATGGCTCTGCATTTCGGTTCTTCGAAGCAAATTTTCTTGCACTCTTCCAGTCCTCCCTTCACTCTACCAGCATCCACCGACTCATCGTGGGTCACTTCCAGTACACCCTTAATCTTATGTACGAAGTCATCAACACAGTTAGGCTCTGAGAAAATAGATTAAACAAGTAATATACCGAAACCGAATTTTTAAGTCTATTCCCTGCTAGATCGACGAAGCAGAAAGAGTGCACATTTTTTAGCTACTTTTATTAAATAGTTACAATTAAAACCATAAAATATGTATATACATAGGGCAGAATCCACAATATTAAATTGGTAATTAGATTTTTTAGTATCACATTGGTATCGTATTATCCTTTTAATTTCAGTCCAACTGAATGCTTTAACACGTGAGAAAAAAACCTTTTTCAAGTTTTGGCCTAGAGTCGCCAAAAGAGGGTCCTTCACGGTCTTAACTTGGCTACATATTTGTAATTCTAGCTTTAAATAATTGGTTTTTAATCATTCCCAACTTTTATTGATATAATTAAGGTATTGCGTATTATCATCTAAAATGATCCTGTATATAAAGGTACAGCTCAATTCAGCGCTTTAGAACGGGTTGAGAATGGCGGGGCAGCGGTATTAAAGGTTGACGGCGCGTTCTGGTTTTATCCGAGGAGCGATAGCCGCCAAATTCTAACTGGCGCTGGACGGTGGGCCAAATAAGTTACGGACTGCGTTTTGAACTGGCTGGGCGAGGAAGGCGGAATGCCGCCGATGAACAAGTTTGCTGCCACTAGGAACGGAGATTGCTTGTGAGGCAGAAAGCAATCTTTCTAATAATGCAAAACAGAAAAAGGATGACTTTTGGCGACAGGGTGATGATCGGAGATAAAAAAAGAATTAGAAGAATTAAGGATCATTATTTAGATTTTATGCCTGAATTTGGTCCCGCTATGTTTTACCTGCTTATTAATGAACTTTGAATAATTTCATTATGAATTTATATTTAAGTGTTAATTGTTTCCCATAAAAAGAAAAATTTTGTGATTACTGGAGAGTTCCAGAACAAAATTTCAATTTTACTCCTGTTTCCGAGGACTTTTCTTATATTTGAAAGCCTATAGCAGGGGTGGCGAACCTTTATGGATCAACGTGCCATTTTTTCTAAAGAAGTGTTCAGTGAGATATAGACGCACCGTCAAATAATTTTGACTTGTGATTATTGGGAAAATAATAAAACTAAATACAAACAACTCAGAACTTGTTATTTAAGCTGAAAAAAATACAGCTTTTGCACTGTAGGTATAAATGTTTTTATACGTGCAGAGATTCAAATTCATAGCATTAGGTGGCTTTTCTGTTGTTTGCCCAGATTGGATGACAAATAACTTATATTGGGATCGTAAGATGTACTTACTTTTGGTAGGTACCATGTTGAATGGGGGTCATCTGTCCAAACTGGTTTCCTAAACACAACTATTATTTTTGCTGTGGTTCACTTTTTGACAAGAGGTTTGCAAATTCGTTTCAAAATGCTATTCTACAGACGATATTCTGCATACCACTGTTCAGAGGCGTAAAACTACATACCACTTTCTCACCCCTTTCTTAACCCAATACTTGTACTTTCTAGATTCACCAAGTTTGAAATTCTGTTACGCTTACTACATGTTGCGTTTCTTTTGGGTAGGAACTAACAGTAACAGTTAAAAATCGTACATATAACACAAATAAACTTTAAAATTCAGTTGGGTCAACGAAATTGACTATGCTATGCGTAGACAAATTTTGCATCATAACAACTGTAGTCTCCGAGACGTAACTAAGACAAGACTGTAACAAACGAGCGTGCTCCCAGCCTTTCCGCAACCGATCGCTCGCGTTTGTTTGTAATACATCTTAGCGAACTTTGTTATTTTGAAATAAAATACACAAGAAATCTTGATTGCTGGGTGCCCAAAATATTGTGTCGCGTGCCATTGATGACACGCATGCCACTGGTTCGCCATCCCTGTCTTATAGGAACAAATTGATATATGTTAATTATTAATAATATTCTAGATAATAATACTATAAAAAATGTAAAATCTTTTGAATTGTATAAAAAAAAATTTAAAAAAAAAGATATTGAGCTACGGCGTTTTGATTTGAACTCACGTGCCGATACCGCTGGAAGGCAAAACCTTTTACCATATTTTTTTTTGTACCGAAGATAAATAAAAAGATGAGTCCCTACGAAGGTCGTAGATTTCACGTTCAACTCCATTCTATCAGCACTTTCCTTTAGCGCGAGGAGAAATACTGGCGCTCACGCAGGTACTGAGGAGTTGACTGAAAAGAGAGTGCCAGGACGAATACGAGCAATAGAAGGAAAACCAGAATTTTCTCCATTTTTCTGACGCCACAGAGTCTGCATGTGAAGGTGCAGCTTTCTGTAGCTATCTTTTAGTTGGGAGTCCTTCAGGGGAAGGAAAACATGGTTTTCTCAAATGCTTGAGGGAGAGACACAGCAGGGAGTGCCATTAGATCACATGCAAAGGGACCCAGGACATTTCAATTCAAAATTAGCTCCTAATTGCTTACTCCTTCTATTAAGAGTGGCCTAAGTTGACTCGTATGAAAAGGCCCTTAGTTTTGACAGAGTATATAATTTTCAAAAATGAGTTACGAGAAAAGGATCACTTTCGTATATATTTTTCAACCAGAACTATTCTTTCTGGCCGAAATATCGACCATCCATCCTGTAAAGAATAATCTAACTCTTGGTACGAATTTTACTGTAAACAGTATTTTTTGCCGCTGAAAACTCTTTATATTTGTAAATAGATTTTCTCTGTGTTCTCAAGTAAATGGTCTCTCTCTCTCTCAACCTTCCCTCCCCAAATCCCCTTCCAAATGCCTCTACGTTTTCTACCTCGCCATTAACTGTTTCATTACCCCAAAGCCCCATACTCCCACGCAATTTGTGAGGTTACATATATGTAGGATATCCCATTTGTAAAAGGTTAGATCATATCCTTTACCGAGGTCGGCAATTCTAATCAAAACACTATTCTACATCAACGCCATCTAGCGTCCCTTTTAAAACGCCGTCATCAACTTATTTCGCCAGAGGCCCACTAACACTCGTCGAGAAACGTCGTATTTCGCGCGTCAGCGCCGTTGGTCTGCGCCAGGCG
>BMAV01000632.1:34966-57626 GCA_019973955.1 Trichonephila inaurata madagascariensis
ATATAGGAAGAGAGTGAACTAATAGTAGGATATGAAAAAATAGCAGGATTTGTCTGCATTGTTGTAACAATGCATACCGGTTTGGCTGAAAAACTGGTTTTTGACGCCAACTTTTGTCATTGTTTTAACAGTTACATTGTTACAACAATGGAGACGAATCTAAGTTGGTTACGAAAACTGGTAATTAATATAATTTAATTTAATTAATTAATTAATATTTGAAAAAACTGTACTAACATCAAGTGTCATCCACTACAAGTTTAAAAAAATTATTCGAACTTGATTGAATGAATAGAAAGTACTTTTAACGATTGAAAATTTGAACAAGATATATATATATATCTTGTTCAAATTTTGAATAGTTAATAAAATACTTTCTATTTCTACGGGGAAGGTGGATCCATAAAGCATTGCCAATCCTAAATCACTGGCCTAATTCAGTGATAGCTTTAGAAATCATAGTAGGTCTCCGGTTTAGTCCAAAGACTTTGTATCTGCATCTGTTGTGTCTCGTGAACTCCAATTTCTTTCTTCTTTGGCATTGTAGGTCTTAGATCTTTTTCACTTTTATTTTATTATACTATATATACAGAGAGAGAGAGAGAGAAATGAGCTGATAGTATACCGAATGCAGTCAATCACTTTACAAGCAACCAGTTTGTTTTTCTGTCCACAAAGTCTACTAGCAAATAATCGAGAGAGGGGGGAGAGGTTTCCACGTATTATTCTTACTTTTTTTTCCTCTTCTTCAGTAAACTCGGCAGTGGTTTCCATCATCCATTTTCTTAGACCATTCTTTGCAAATCTCAAATCGTCAAACATTTCATCCAGTTCAATCATGAAGCGTTCTGATTCGCTGCAAAATCAATCATTGAAATTTTTTTTTATACCCAAACAAAAATAAATTGAGAGAATGTAATAATCAAATATATATATATATAGTTTGTATTTGGATGTGTAATGCCTTTATCTTACTCTAAATTATATTTAATTTGCTTTAAAATTGTAATATTCACAAGCAGCGACGTTCCTTACGTTACAGTGGCGATTCGATGAGAACTTAGCGAAATCTTGGCGATAGAGCCAAGTTCGCATCATTTTTGGTGACTGAGTTGACAACTTTGGCGACCATTTTGGTAACAATGGCGCCCATGCTGGTGAGTTAGGGACCCTCTGGATTCTTCTAGAAATTTGTGGAGAAATACATTAATTTCACCCTCTATGACGCAAGCGAATTTTTTTCTCGAAGTTTCCTCCGGGCGTATAAATAGAGATATTCGCCGAAACGACAGTCAGTCTTGTTTCAACCAGAAACTAGTGAGTATTGTTTTGACCGTGATTACTGATTAGCTCGACTTTGCTTGTGAATAATCTTTTACATGCGTGTATTTTAGACTCTGATAATCGTGTCTGAGTGCTGTTGAAGTTGTGAAGACCTTCTGAGATTTATTCTGTGAATATTGCTGCTGAATCCTGCATTTCAGGAGGATTGGATTTTCGATAATGAATTCTCGTCACTCTTAAAGAACTGTCTTGTACTTTGTGGCTGATTTGCATAAAATCCTCGAACCCCGATTAACGTAATAATATACATAAGTTATTTAATTTTCTATATAAATTTTATTTTTAAATACCGAAAGAAGAAAGATTTCAGTTTAAGTAAAAGTTGTTTTTTTTAGTACTTCCGTGTAATTTTTCAATAGATTGTTTTCCAAAAGAACGAACTTCACAACGAAACCTGCTTCATTTATTTAAAAAAAAATTTTTTCCAAGTTATAATTCCTTTGAAATTTTATGCCGTCAATAATATTAAAAAGAAAAAAAATTAATAGAAACAGTATCTCTCGAAAATTTTCATACGCTTGCAATTTTCCATAAAATTTAATGTTTCTGACTAATAAAAATTAATATATTTGAATTGCAACTTTTTCATAAAATATGCAACTTGTTCTTATTCGAATAACATAATCAATTTTTAATACATTTGTTGTTTACGATTATTAATTTAAAAAATTAATAATCAAAAAAATGCTAAGAAATTAAGCGACAAAAGCCTACCTACACTAAAAAAAAAATCTCAACATAGTTAAATATTGTGTTTATTTTTTAATTCAGTACTTATAGTAGGATATATCTTTTAGCTTCCACAACAACTTTTAAAAGTCTTAATATAAATTTCATCGGTTTCTTTTCTTTTTTTTTTTTTGTAATTTCTGCATCAATATTCCTCCATTCTTCTGGAATTATTGTTTTTAGTTCACATTTGGTTTTTATATGTCATGTGTATATTTACTCTTAACTTCAAATTCTCACTCAAATGTTCTACTGGGTGATCAAGTGATTTATAGGAGTTGTTTTCAGAATTTGGGGACAGTAGTACAGACACTAGAGGCATACGCGTTGAGAGCAGTGCGTTTGGGGAAAATATCTTGATAAAAAAATGAAGTTGTCTCCAGTACTCAAATTTTGGGTGGATGGTTTCGAATCGTTCTTTAAAATATTTAAATATATAGTCCATGATTTACAATACCATTGAAATATACCAAATAACTTTATCCAAAAGATGATTTACACCCACATAATAACATTTCCACCTTCATGATTCCCTGTTCCAACTTAATTCTATTGGATTAAGTTTTAGAAAATTCAACATTGACGGTAAATTGGTTGGAATAACAGCAAATTCAGCATTTTGGGTTTTGATGATTGTATTAGAGTTTGGCGAAGAAAAAAACGAGGAACTCTGTAATGTAACTGATCCTGTAATCTGTAATGTAACCCTGATCTCAATATTATTGAAAATAGGTCGACAAAATAAAGGAGAAAGTCAAAAACATTCTGTTGTGAATGAATTTAAGAAACTATTTTCCATTGGTGGGGAATTATACCTCAAAGTTGATAAGAGCTATCCGAAAGGAATGAAATCCTGAAGTCTATGGATAATTGTACAAAATAATACTTTTATTTTGTAAGGTGCAGGTAAGGATCATTGTGAATAGCGACTAAAATTTAACTGTCTAAATCTGCGTTTATCGTTTTTTGTTCAATTAAATACTACAACAAAAAATACATTAAGAAATTATTTTTAAAATTTAATTGGAATATTTTTTTGCAAAACTTATTACCATTTATTTTATAAAAATTTAGATAACTTTTTTGTCATGAACAATGAAACAAATATCGCATTCTTTTGGCCTCTCTCTTTCTTTTGCTGGCTGTGTTAAATCCCAAAATACAAATTAGTATCTAATGCTGCTCATATTGAAATTATTTACGGTTTACATCCAAGTACGAAATATTTCAACGTACAACGTTAATTAAGGCATTATACGTATAATGATTATTTCAGGCGCACTTTTAAAAAAGCATGGAACAATAATGAAATTTCTTTGTAGTTTTCAATTTACTAAAGTTTGTAACAAGTTATTATATAACTTAAGGGCAATCACATTCCAAATTTATTAAATACACATTAAATATGTAAAAAATAATGTATTTTATTGAACGCGTAATTAAATTTCAATCACTATTTGTGGCTTTCAAAAAATTTTTATTTGGAGGGAAAAAATTAAAAGGCCTTCAAAAATAAATTCTTGAAAAAAATTATAAAAATGGAAGAATATGAAGTGTTTAAAAAGTTGATTACTTTTCCATCAACACACAATTCATTTTTATACAATTTTTAAAAAACACCATGGAAATTCCCAGCTACTTAAAAGTTTTTGGTGGAGGAAAATATTTTTAAATGCTAGAAAAGGGAAACTGTATATGTATATATTATTTTTATTGAATAAAAAATGTCAATTTATAGAATTCAGAATAAGCAAAAAAAAATATTAATAATAATAAATAAATAAATAAAAAATGTTGGAAAAAATCGTTTGTACAATATTAATATTATTATTGCAATTTCTTATCTAATTTGAAAAAGGATGCCGAAAAATTTGTTTTAATTGAACAGTTAAGGAAAAAATAATAAACATTTTGGTTAGACAATGGCAACGATAATTTCGGTTTCGATTCATTTTAAAAGAATCGATTGCTTTGCGCTGCATTATCGTCTGATCTGTTCTCTCTATTCATTTCGTAAATCTTAGCATGTATTAAAAAAAAAAAAGGTAAGGCATTTTTATTGTTTCTAAATGATCGTATTCAAATTTAGATTTTATATCCAATTTATTTTCATGCCATTGTATTATTTGCTTTGACTTAATATAACTGTAATAAAAGATAAGTGTTACAAGTTGTGACTTAATGTATCCTATTCAATGTAATAATTACATAAACAGAGGGAGATCACTGATATTTGTAGTTTATGTGGTTCTTCTATATTTACTAGTATTCTTGACAGTGGGCTTTTGAGGATTGATATTTTACCAAAATTAAATTTAAACTCATAAGAATAAATTATCACTCTTCATCGCTCTGAGGGTATTAACATAAAAAAAAGGTATTTTTATTATTTTTTTATCTCACAACAATCCACAACAACATTTAAATGTCTTGGTTTTGATTTTAATTTTTTTTTTTTTTTTTTTTAATTTCTGCATCGATATTCCTCCATTCTTCTGGAATTATTGTTTTTAGTTCACATTTGGTTTTTATATGTCATGTCTATATTTACTCTTAACTTCAAATTCTCCCTAAAATGTTCTACGGGGCTTAAATCAAGTGATTTATAGGAGGTGTTTTCAGAATTGGGGACAGTAGTAGAGACACTAGAGGCATACGTTGAGAGCAGTGTATTTGAGGAAAATATCTTGATAAAAAATGAAGTTGTATCCAGTACACAAATTGTGGGGTGGATAATTCCAAACCGTTCTTTAAAATATTTAAATATATAGCCCATTACTCACAATACCATTGAAATATACCAATAACTTAATCCGGAAGCCGATTTACACCCACACAATTACACATCCACCTTCATGCTTCACTGTTCAGACTTAATTCTATGGGATTAAGTTTTAAAAAATTTAACATTGACGGTAAATTGGTTGGAATAACAGCAAATTCAACATTTTGGGTTTTGACAATTGTATTAGAGTTTGGAGAAGAAAAAACGAGGAACTCTTAATGTAACTAACTGACCATCGTTATCCCCTGATCTCAATATTATCGAAAATCCGTCGACAAAATAAAGGAGAAAGTCAAAAATATTCTGTTGTGAATGAATTTAAAAAATCATTTTCCATTGATGGGGAAATATACCTCAAAGTTGATAAAAGCTAGCCGAAAGGAAGGAAATCCTGAAGTCTATGGATAATTGTACAAAATAACACTTTATTTTAAATGGGGCAGGTAAGGATCATTGTGAATAGCGACTAAAATTTAACTGTCTAAATCTGCGTTTATCATTTTTTGTTCAGTTAAATACAACAACAAAAAAATACATTAAAAAATTATTTTAAAATTTAATTGGAGTACTTTTTTGCAAAACTGATTATTCTTTATTTTATAATTTTTTATAAAATTTTAATAAATTAATAATAATTCTTCTTAATAATAATTCTTAATAGTAATAATTAATTAATTGGTTTTAATAATTAATAATTTTAAATATTTTTGTTTTATAATAATTTTAAATATTTTTGTTTAATAATAATTTTAAATATTTATAAAAATAATAATTTTAAATATTTTTAATTAATAATAATTTTAAATATTTTAAATTATTAATAATTTTAAATATTTTTAATTAATAATAATTTTAATAATAAATAATTTAAATAATAAATTTATTTAATTTTTTTGCTTTATATATATAAAATAATTACATAAAATATCATTTAATATTTAATAAACCTTTCATAAATAAATTTATTTAATTTTAAATAATTAAATGAAATTATTAAATAATTAAAAAATAATTAAATGAAATGAAGAAAAAAGTTGATCAATGAATCGAAACCTAACCTCGCGCATAGTATGCAGACGGTATACTAACCAGGCTACGGAATCGTTGGAGGAAATTGAAACTTAATTGTATAAAAACTAAGCTTGAATTTCGAAGGCTATTTTCTCCGAATTGAGTGGCCATTCGGCGGAATTACATTGAGGGTTGAACACCCTAAAGGAGTACTACTATTACACCAAGTCTCGACTCCAAATGAATTTCCTTAGTCGTGCCCTACCCTTTTTTGATTACTTTTTTGTTGATGAACAATGAGCAAATATCGCATTCTTTTGGCATCTACTATCTTTCTTTTGCTGGCTGAATTAAATTCCAAAATACAAATTAGTATCTAATGCTGCTCATATTGAAATTATTTACGGTTAACATCCAAGTACGAAATCTTTCAACATATAACGTTAATTAAGACATACACAATACAATATATACTATAATGATTATTTCAGGCACACTTTTAAAAAAGCATAGAACAATAATGAAATTTCTTTGTAGTTTTCAATTTACTAAAGTTTGTAACAAGTTATTATAAATTAAGAGCAATTACATTCCAAATTTATTAAATACACATTAAATATGTAAAGAATAATGTATTTTATTGAACGCATTGTTAAATTTTAATTACAACTTTTGGCTTTCAAAAAATTTTTATTTGGAGGAAAAGAACTAAAAAGGTCTTTTAAAATAAACTTTTGAAAAAAATTATAAAAATTGAAAAATATGAAGTGTTTAAAAAGTTGATTACTTTTCCATCAACACGCAATTCAAGTTTATACAATTTTTAAAAAACACCATGGAAATTCCTAGCTACTTAAAAGTATTTTTGTGGATGAAAATATTTTTTAATTCTAGAAAAGAGAAACTATATATAAATATTTTATTTTTATTGAATAAAAAAAAAAATGTCAATTTATAGAATTCAGAATAAGCAAAAAAATAAAATTAAAAAAAAGTTGGAAAAGTGAGCGAAAAAATCGTTTGTACAATATTAATATTATTAATGCAATTTCTTATCTAATTTAAAAAGGAGGCCGAAAACAATGTTTTAGTTAAACAGTTAAGGAAAAATAATAAATATTTTGGTTAGACAGTGGCAACGATAATTTTAGTTTCGATTCATTTTAAAAGAATCGATTACTGTGCATTGCATTATCGTCTGATCTGTTCTCTATTTTCGTTTCGTAACTATTTATATGTATTAAAATACAAAAAAAAATTTTAATAAATAAATAAAAATAAAATAAAATAAAAAAATAAAGGTAAGGGCATTTTTATTGTTTCCAAATTTAGATTTTATATCCAATTTAAGTATTATCCACCATAATGCGTCTCATCAATTCTTCTAAATTTTTCATGCCATCGTATTATTTGTTTTGACTTAATAACTGTAATAAAAGATAAGTGTTATAGGTTGTGACTTAATGTATCCTATTCAATGTAGTAATTACATAAACAGAAGGAGATCATTGATATGAAGTTTACGTGGTTCTTCTTAGTTAATATTCTCCTTAATATTCTTGACAGTCGGCTGTTGAGGATTGATATTTTACCAAAATTAAATTAATTTAAACAAAATTAAATTAAAAAACTCCTAAGAATGAATTCTCTCTCTTCATCACTCTGAGGGCATTAACATAAAAAAATTAATTTTTTCGTCTCTGGTCTTTTTTTCTGCATCCGAATTGTTAGGCATTGTCTCTTGGCCCGTCCACTATTCAGATCTATAAAACTTTTTTCTACTCTTCCTTGCATATTAAGCTAATTTTATTTAAATATTATCTATTTCAACAGCAATAGTTTTAATTTATTCTAAATTTTAAAGCTTTATTACCTTCCACAATTAATTTTCTGTTGGGTAACTGATAGCAAATCACAAGGATTTAAATTCTTAAAGACAAGTGATTAGAGTTTTGAAGAACTAACTGCTCCACACCCACACGATACGATACCATATCATGTTATATAACTAGTCGTTACCCATCCGCTTCACTGGGTGTTTCACGATGTTGTATAAATATATACTGTTTACATATGTATATATAAATTATTCATATCTAGCATTAAGAATTCGATTCTATTGAAAAATATGTTTATAGCTGTAACTTTCGCCTCTTGATATAAAAATGACACAAACTATAATTTCTAATTTCTATTAATATCTAAAATAGAAGTAGAAAGATTTTTTGCGCTCACTTAACCCAATAATCAAGTGGATTTCAGCCAAAGCAACTTTTAGTAGATCTCTACTCCATAAAATAAACTTGCGTGCTAAATTTCAAGTCTAAATCTAATAGGGCAAAAATGAAATTTTTATCATCAATACCCTCCGTAACCTCATTGAGAGCATTCTGAGCGGATTTCAATTCAACAAAAGAAACATGCAAACCAAATTTTATTATTACTGTCCTAGTAGTTCGAAAACGGGAATTTTGTCTATCAATACACCCCAATAACTCCCCCCGCTTCCCGCTGGAGTTGATTTCCGTAAATTCCATTCTTAGTGGAACTCTATTCAACAAAAGAAACGTGCTCAACAAATTTCAAGTAAATGGGTTAAATTCAAAAGCAGGAATTTTTCCATAACTCTCCTTAACCCCTCTCAACCCAACTCCTTTGGGGAGGGGGTTCGCAAAACTATTTGTTAGAGGAACTCTATTCCATGAAAGGAACATACCTTCCAATTTTCAAGCAGATGGGTCTAATAGTTGAAAAACGGAAATATTTATTTATTACGCCCCTTAATCCTCCTCAGCGCCCCTTGGGGGTCAATTTTCCCTAAACCTATTTTGTAGCGGATCTCTACTCCATGAAAGAAATCTGCTTATCAAATTCAAAGACTGTCTTTCTAAAAGTTTCAAAATGGAAATAATTATCTGTAACGCCTCTTAAGCCAACGCCATTTAGGAAGCGATTTTCACAAAACCCATCTTAAAGCGGATCTCTACTTAATGAATGAAATCTGCTTACTCAATTTCAAGATTTTACGTCTAAAAAAGGAGTTAATTACCTGTAACGCCCTTTAATTCTCCGCAAAGCCATTTGGGGGTCGATTTTCTCAATATCCATTTTGTAGTGGAACTCTACTCCAGAAAAGGAATCCACTTACGAAATTTCAAGACTGTCCGTCAAATAATTTAAAAACGGAAATGATTATCTATAACACCCCTTAAATTTCCGTAGCGCCACTTGGGATTCAATTTTCTCAAAACTCATTTTCTACCGGATCTCTATTCTATGAAAGGGGAATCCCGCTTACCAAATTTCAATACTGTGCGTCTAATAGTTTAAAAATTGAAATAATTACGTAGAGAGCCCCTTTGGCCCCCGCAACGCCACTTGGAAGTCAATTTTCTCAAAACCCCATTTTGTAGCGGATCTCTATGCCATGCAAGGTATCTGCGTAACAAATTTCAAGACTGTAAGTCTAATAGTTTAAAAATAGAAATAATTATGCATAACGCCCCTTAGGCCCCCGCAGTGCCACTTGAGATTTGATTTTCACAAAACTCTATTTGTAGCAGATCTCTACTCTATGAAAGGAATCCGCTTACCAAATTTCAAGACTGTACGTCCAGTAGTTTAAAAATGGAAATAATTGTGCATAACGCCCCTTGGAGGTCGATTTTCGTAAAAATCATTTTGTAGGGGATCTCTACTCTATGAAAGGAATCTATGTACCAAGTTTCAAGACTATAATTTGTGACGGGCTCACGCGTCTTTTCATTAACATGTCCTTTGGGGTTCATTTGGGGCCAAGATTAATGGCAACTCTTTTCCAACCAAAACCCAAGAAGTGAAACGTGAAGGAAAGATGCAAATTAGGTAGCTTTTAAATATCAGAAGTTTAAGTAAGCAGGATGGCAATTTGGGGAATGTTATGTTAGAAAGTGATACAATCGTAAAGTGACAGCCAACTGAGATTATCCCGAAGATAGAGCCATTAGGTCAAGGTGCATATCATTGCACTCGAGTAAAGACTCAACTTCCTTAGTATCGGATCAACTATTTAATTAAGGTAGGATTGACTATTTAATATTAGGACTTGCGATAGTATTGGAATTGAGATTAGGCGGATTAGATATTGATAGTGGTCCCAGTTAGGTTATTTCGGTATTACTTGTATTGTGTGTTTTTTCATCGTAGTTTCTCACATA
The DNA here is from genome assembly GCA_019973955.1 of Trichonephila inaurata madagascariensis. Classification (NCBI taxonomy): domain Eukaryota; kingdom Metazoa; phylum Arthropoda; class Arachnida; order Araneae; family Nephilidae; genus Trichonephila; species Trichonephila inaurata. The sequence continues at coordinate 45,032 of BMAV01000632.1, forward strand.
TATAATTATTATCTAATCTGTTAAAAGCTTAAGTTCTAGTTCTTAATAAAGTCATATTAAGATCATGGAAACTTCTAGTTCTTCATTTATTCCTACACCTCTAGCTCAAGCAGATAATCTAAGAGAAGGACACCCTAGGGGGGCACTTTCACACAAATCTAATAGTTTAATAATGGAACTAATTATCTATAACGCTCCTTAAACCACCGTAATGCCCCTTGGGGTTCTATCTTTGCGTAATCCGTTCTTAGCTGATGTCTACTCCATGAAAGGAACTTGTCTACCAAATTTCAAGTCTGTAGGTTTAATAGTACCGGAGATATCGTGATTAGTCAGTGAGTGAGTCGCTTTTCTCCTTTACATATATAGATTAAACGTTATTTTGATATTTTGAGAATATTTGTTCGAAAGCACCTAGAACCCCCACTCTGATTTTAAAAATAAATTTCAAAAACCTTCCCGGGGATATACCTAATAATTTCCCAAATTTTCACGATGATTGGATGTATGGTTTTTGAATCTATTGAGTACAGACACACACACACATACATTCATTTATATATACATAGATAAAAGTATTTAATTCCTAAAACATATTCCTTAAATTACTCACTTAACTAAAAATGTGCCCAATTATCCAAAATTATAGATATGATATAGTTATCATGAGAGAAAATCTCACGTCAAAAAATTGTCATAATGCTTCAAAAATGTACATTATTAGTATGAAATGATGATAAATAATAAATAAAAGAGAGAAAAAAATCCATTAAAATTTGATTGCCATTGAAACACATAAACTATATAAACAAAAATTGAACCGATGAATAATTATAAAAACAACAGTGTTTAAAAATCAATAACAACTTAAATAAATAGCAAAAAAAAAAAAAAAGATAAAAAAAGAAAAATAGACTTTAATCTTTAATAAAACCAACAGCTGCCCCCAACCGTCAAAAATGATAACACATAACAGTTTTTAACAATCTTATCTCTTAAAAAATATAAAGATTTTCTTTGTAAACTAAAATAAACACGTGCAAAAACGTCTACCAGTTACCCAATAATAAAGCATTTGCTCGTGCATAATAGTAAGAAGCAGTAAAATCAATTTTTTGTTTATGTTTGAAACGTAAAACTTCAAATTTTCTCCTATTTGATGAAACAATCTGGTATTATATATAATACACACCTGAATAAAATAATAAATTTTTACTCACTCCATTTGTAAATTCTAAATCTACATGAAAAATATTAACAGCTAACATTTCAGTTTTAATTCCAAGTAATATGTAATTATGTTTATACAATTTTAAAAAATTCGAAACGTTAGTAAAAATATCTTGACAAAAAATCAGAAAAAGTATGATGATTATTGAAGTTTAGTGGCTGAGTGGTTAGAATATCACGCTTCCACGCCACAGGTCCGAGGTTCAAACCCCGAGCTGGGCAAGGCTGACTCTGTTTTTCATCTCTTCAGTGGGTCGATAAATGAGTACCAAACTTGGTTGGGAACTTAAAACTGGGGGTTTCGCGTCAGACTGACCACACCTTACCAGAACATCTGCTCATGCACCTCAGGGCCCGAGGTCGCGTATACTGAGTTGGACACAGTAAGCTTTGGCCCTCATGGACTGTCGCGCCACTTAGCTAAGTTATGATGATTATTAAAATGGAAATATATATAATAGAAATTTCTGTAAAACCAATCTAAAATGTAACCGAATTGCACCAAAGATTGCTGACACAATGGAAAAAATAAATTCAGCTAGTTACTCACGACTCATATAAAGCGGTCACTTTTAAAAAGATACAGAGCATGCATTCATGTAGAAGGCATACACACACACACACACACACATTTCAAATAGTTAATTCATTAAAGTATCCAAAAAATGTTTTCCATTTTATTTTTAAATTTATTGCTTATTCAATTCCTACTATTAGTTCAAACTCTCTATATATTTATTTATTTATATTGGTGGAATTCTTGGCAATTAATAAAATACATTTTAAAGCGCTCCATTGAGCTGAAATTTTATGTACATGATTATTTTGGATGACATTACAATAATTTAATTATAATTAATAAAATTGATTAAAACTAATTATTTAAAGAATTACAAATACAGCCACGTTGGCATCCTTTTTGGCGACTTGTGTCGAAACCTAAAAAGGTTTTTTTCTCACGTTTTAAAGCATTCAGTTGAACTGAAATCTTATATACACGAATATTTCGGATGACAATACGATACTTAAATGATAATGAATAAAAATTAATTACCACTTAATATTGTGATTCTGTTCTATGTATATACATATTTATATTGATTGTATCTATTTAATAAAAATTATGTAAAATAAGATTTTTCTTTGTTGATCTAAGTAGGAATTGACAATTTTTTTTTATATTGCTTAAGTTACACACTTAAGATTGAGTTTTTAAAATGAAGTCATTCCGTAAAAAAAATTCGCAATAATTGTTATGGACAGAAAAGTAGCTAGTGTTGTACTATTTTGGAGCCTTAACCACGCTAAGAGCTCCCAGCCGAGTGCCTGAACGATGTCCTTGGTCGGCTTAGCACGGTGGCTAGGTGCGTTGTCATCAGGGAAAATCACTTTGTGCTACCGTTTCTTGTATTGCTCGAGTTTTTCGAGTATAGCATCGTTCAAATTAAGTAATTTTTCTTGTAGTGATCAGTATTGACGGTTTCGCCGGGTTTGAGAAGCTCATAATAGATTGGTCCCTCCTGATCCCAGAAAATACACAGCATTGTCTTGCGGCCGAAGCGATTCGGCCTTGCGGTCTATTTGGACGGCTGTCCGGGGTCAACATATGATCGATTACGCTTGGGATTCTCAAAATAAATCCATTTTTCATCACCAGTCACAATACGATGGAGATATGACTTGCGTTTGTAGCGGGCAAGCAACATTTCTCACACGAGTTTTCGGTTTTTCTGTTGACGGTCCGTTAGCTCGTGTGGTACCCATCTACCAACCTTTATTATATTGCACATTTCTTTGAGACGACGGGAAACAGTTCTCTGGTCAACATTCAATTGTTCTGCAAGATGTTCTTGCGCGTTTGGCCATCATCTTCATCGAGTAATGCTTGCAATTCAGCATCTTCAAATTTTTTTGCTGATCTGCCACACTCCTCGTTTCTCACATCGAAATCACCATTTTGAAACTTTTCAAACCACCTGTAGCACTGCGCACGGCTCAGAGCATTGCCACCGTATGCTTCTACAAGAATTTGATGCGATTCGGCAGCATTTTTCTTCAGATGGTATCAAAAAATTAATGCTGTCCGCAAATCGTGGTCGGAGGGCATAAAATACGACATTTTCAACACAGTAAAAAAATACAATGCACGCTGAAACTCATCCAAATGTAAACTAAACATGGGTATCAAAGGTCAAACTATAAAAAAAATCACGTGTCACGGTTTCGTATTGTTTGCATATATGAGTGGCGACATCTATTAGCAATGGTCTCATTTGATATGCATACACCTGGTAAATGGGTCATTTTTTGAAACAGCTTTGCCTAGGGTAGTACGTAAAATTTTTCTTTTTATGGAGAGTCAAAGTTAGGTGAGATCATTTTCTCAAACCTCGAATAACCTAACTACGTTGATTTTAACTAAACCGGCTCGATTTGTGATTGTGATTAATATCACGGCTATCTAAGAAAATGCTAATGAAAAAATTACTGTAAAATTGTAAGATGTGTGGTCACAATACCAAATGTTGTGAAAAACGTACCGCAACAATCGCCAACTCTACTAATCACTCAAGTTGGCAACCCCAATTTCTTATGTGCCGTACGCGCTGAATTAGCATCCTTGTGCTTCGTTTTATGTATTGTCGCCAATAGGTTGCGATTATACGTAAGTACTTTCAAAACTTAAATTTTTCATGGAAATGTACCAAAGTGTTAATTTTCCACGTTTTAAAAAACATGGTACTCATCACTTAACCAAGTGATATGGATTTTTAAAAAATTTTCCCAGAACGATCCCCTTCACACACACCCGCTTGACGTAGAGTTTCGAGACCACTTGGACATGTATGTGCGCGTTTATATATGTATGCCTCTCTCTTTTTACATATTGGAGCCAATTCGCGAATTATAAATAAACATTCTCAGCCGTAGCTGTGGAAATCGGATGTACACTTGCCTCCGAAAGTCTGCGTACAGACAATCCTCTTACGTGTTTATGCTATAATTACTATTACAATCTCGCTTTAGAAAATCAAAATACTTGTCAGCGGTACTTCAGAATTTTCTTATTCAAACAACAGCAACAAAATTTCCCTTAAACGAGAAAGAGCAAGAATGACCACCAAATAATCACCAACCATCCGCGCCAAAAGTCTGCGTACACTTACAAAATATAGCTTTTAAAGACCTTGTATTGTAAAATAATTACACTAAATCGTGTTTTTACGTAATTATAAGCTTCTCTTACGATTTATTTAGGATTTGAGATGTGAAAGCTTTTGTGGTTCCATGACAAGCAACATAATAGAGACCGATATATTATTGAAAGAAAAATCATCATAGATCTTCAGAAAAGGGGGAAATTTTTAAAGCAATTGTTGAAATTGTTAAAAGGAGATATTCATTGATTTAAAAAATGTTCATAAACTACAAATCAACTAAAATTTTAACGTCCAAGTCAAGATCCAGCCACCCATCTGTAGTGTCACCTCGAGGATCTTGCTTTATAATATGCTCTATAAAAATAAATCCAAGACTATAAGCTTAACAAATAGCTAAAAGTGTTTCTGAGACATTTAAAAAAAGAGTGACTAATTACAATTCGAAGAAAACAGAAAAAGTATGACTATCATGCCCGAGTTGCACTCAATAAGTCATTCATCTTTCGAAAGAACAAAGCTAAGAGAGAACCTTTGCCAAAAGACACCTAAATAGGACACATATTTTTTAGAAAAATGTAAAATTGAAAGTAATTTTTGTAATTTCGCATCAAAAAGCACAAAAATATGCCTGCAAAAATTCCGGGACAGATCTTAAGAAAGAGAATCTTTTTTCGATTGTCAAAACGGGAAGAGGAGGCATAATGTTTGAGGGTGCATTGGAAGCCTTTGGGTTGGTAATGTGGAATTTATTGAATCAATAATATACAAAATTGATTGCTTGAATTTATTGAAATAAAATATTAGGGCATATGCCAAGAAATTTGTATTGAGTAATGATTTTTACTTTCAGCGGCACAAAGGTATCAAGCAAATGGCTTACACTGTGAAGTCATGGCTGTTCTGACATGTCCCTAACCAATTCCTAAAGTCAACCTAGTCCCCAGACCTAGGCACAATAAAGCATTTGTGGAATTTACTCGAGTGGATAACCAGGGAGAGCGTAATAACATCCAAGGAAATGCTCCAATCTGTCAGAGTAGAAGAATGAAACAAAATATCCCCATAGGAAACAATTAAGCTAGTTAAATTCTTGCCAAATATGTTGAGAGAGTTATAGAAAGAACGGAATAGCTTAAAAAGTATTATCTTTTTGTTACAATCCATTATTGTAAAGGTTTTTTCCAGTGTACGCAGACTTTTGACGCACACGATTTGTGTCGTTCTCAAGTTATAAATATTTGTATTATTTTATGTAATATTCAGGTGATTGTTGCGTATACGTATTGAATTTACGACGTTAGAGGAATCAATGAAAAACAGTTCATTTAATTAGCGATCTTTGCATGAATATGAAAGATGATCGCGCGCCTGTACGCAGACTTTCTGAGGCAAGTGTATGTTCGGGCTTTCGAGGAAAGCAGCGGGTTTTATGAGGGATGCGGGGAAGTATTTCCGTTATCCAACTGCAATAGCTACGGAATATTTCTGTAGGTTTTTATGTTTTACATTTAACTTTTAAACTAATATTTTTTATCTTTAACTCTTAGGATTTCATTTATTTCTCCGTCATACACTTATTTGCGTGCGTGTGGGTGAAGATCGCTGCTTCTTTTGATATTTTAGATTTTAATTTTTATCGACAGACATTCAGGAAGACATGTTGATCCCAATTATATATGTACGATTTTTCTTTAGAGACCTCACGTTACACTAGACGATATTTTTGAAAAATAAAAATAGCAGAGAGAGCGATAATATAAGAAAGTGAAGGCTATAGAGCGAACAATATCGTTCTCTATGTCAATTTGTAGCCCTTAAGTCAATATTTTTTCAAAGTAGTTTCGAGAATGTTTTTTAATCGCATGCTTTTTTAATCTTAGCATGCCAATGGGCTTGATTCATGAAGTCACATGATAAAAACAAACACGTCTTTTCTATTGAATTCAAAACAAACATTAAACTAATTGTACTTGTTCTATTTGTAAAACTCAGATAAAATTTCAAATTTCGTATTTGGGTAAAGATGTTTAAATGTTAGGGAAAAAAATTTCTTCAAAAAGATTTTTTTAAATTAAAAAAAGTCGTATTTTATGCTTATACTTTTAAATAAAATGCATTTTGTATACATATGTACTTTTTAAGAGAAAGTTTCTGCAAAGAGCAAAATTTGGCAACACCGGAGTGCGTGAACTGATTAGTTGGAAACACAAGATAGTTTTCATGGTGTGAGTATGACGTCATATGAGTTTTTGAATTGATTGGCTAAAATCACGTGGCTTTCACTATCACGTGACTATGACGTCACATGAATTAACCTCATTGACTGAATTCGTGGCTGATGCAATATTGCGCAATTCCCTGCAAAATTTCGATGACCTGGCACTTTTTAAGAAAGTAGTTAAAATTTATTTCTTGTCAAGCGGGTAAATAATAAATGGTACTCGATATCCTGGAGGGTTTTGGGCTAAAGTAAATTAGAGAAAATCCCTCTCAACCAAATTTAAATTGAGAATTATCAAACACACGCACATTCATACACTCGTGCACACATATACAGACACTCATGTACGCACGCGCTCATTATTGTATTTTATTGTTATACCAATAGAGAAATAATTCCTTACAAGAGCATATTTTATACTAGGTAAATTTAAAAAGTGTTCACGCGTACGGCAATTTAATAATGTAATAACTTTCGAGGCTTAAAAAAAATATAGGGAAGAAGCGATATCTTACTGGTCTGCTTTGGCTTTAGGGTAATTGCTGTTTAGCTTGTTCAATGGTTTCAACTCGACAAAGAGAGGTTGTCCTACCTCTCCGACATCTTCAGGGAGCTTTTCTATGACCTTCAATAACGATTCAGGCGAAGTAACATCTTCGGAGTGGGGAACGCTAGAGTAGACTTGGATGTGGATGTCCACTTTTCCATTCAAGTCCTTGCTTTCTTGCACTTTCTTTACGGCGTTTTTCAATAATTCTGAGGAAAAGCAATATGGTTAGATAACGCAATATAATAGTTTTATTTCCAAAGATTAGATTTTGAAAAACTGGCTGTTGTTTTTGAAAAATAAAACGTTGTGAAAAATAAGCTGATGGAAACTTGTTATTTGATGAAAAGCCTTTTAAGTTGCTGATTTCTCACCAAACACATTAATATGTATTTCAGTTTTATTTAAAAAGAGGTTAAGATTTAAAGAAGTGTGTGTTATGTTATATACACTATATCTGGCCAAAAGTATCCTACCTCCCCTCCTCCAAAGAAGGGTATATAGAAGGTGACGTAATTGAAATCTATGAAAGTTTTGGTAGTGATTTGCAATGTCCTTTTTATGTGTCTGTGAGACAATGAGTAAGTGACTTTGATCATGGTATTATAGCGGAATGCCACTTTTGTGAAAAATCAGAGTTCGGGACTTTTGGGACATTCTAAAGAATCTAAAATCCCCTGAGAGTGATATAATTGTGTAGTGGGAAACGTCGAGGCAATGAAATTGTAGAAAAACGAAGTGACAAGCCAAAAATTTAGTTGTTGTTGCTCATGCCACCTGTCTGACGTAGTCAGATCGAGGCCCAAGAAATTCATCGTGGCAAGGGGCTATATGTACGCCTGTCATTGGCTTAGCCTTGAGCACCATACAGGGGACAGTACGATTTAGTTGGGTGAAATTCCCGAAGGGACGATAGATATTTACGATAGATGGCGTCACCACCGAACTCCACCTCCACAATTCAGGCTTGGAACTGGACGGCAGGAAAATATTCTCCAGTCCCCTGCACTCGTGGTTTCAGCTGCGACCACCCACCAGACTTTCGGACCCACTGATTTAACGAGCACATACTCCGTGTGTACTCGGAGGGTATTTGGTGACATCGGGCATCGAACTCAGGCCTTCCGGTCTGGAGTCCGATGCTCTAACCACTAGGCTACCCACGGCCATCAGTAAACGTGGCAGTAGAACTTTGAAAAGGGCAATGAAATAAAATCACAAGTCTCTCTCTCTTTCTCTCTCTCTTCGTTGGTTAAAACCGCTCAGGAGAATCAAAATTAGTGCTAAAAGCAGGACGGCTCATATAGAGTTAAAGTAAAACCTTGGATTCCATGGTTATGCAGCCGCCAAAAAGCCGAACATCGCTCACAAGAATGCGAAGCATCGATCAAAATGATGTAAAGCTCATCGTCATCGAACTATGGATGTTGAAAAATGTTCTTTGGAGTGATGAATCTCTTTTTACAACCTGGCAATCCGATGAACGCGTCTAGATTAGGTGGATACCCGGTGACCGTTTTTTAATGACTGCACTGTGCCGACTGTAAAGTTTGGTGGTGACATTATTACTGTATGGGGATGCTTTTCATCTGGATCTCTTATTTCCTGTGGTTGGAAACATGAACTCTGAAATATATGTGAACATTCTAGACAATACTGTGCTCTCTCAACTCTATGTAATTTCTAATTTAGAAGTAGCTAAAAATAGTTATATTCGGGAACTGTCGTCTAGAGCAGGGGTGTCCAACCTGCGGCCCGCCTTGAATAATTTTGTGGCCCGCAAGATTTACTTCACAAATTCACAAAATTCGACTATTTTGTACAATATTTTTTTTGTTTAAAGAAAGTTTTTTTTTTTTTTGTAAAAAATATAAATCCCATAACTGTTATTATTTTATCACGTTGCTTCTGTTACTGCTCATCTCTTTTTTTTCCTAAATTGAAATTTATCAAACATAAATCGTGCTCAAACTTAACGCACGAAAATCTGCAACATCAATTACGATACGCAAATACACATGCATTGAGATCGACTTGCACAAACCAAGTGAAAGAGTTGAGAAACAGATATCTCACTAATTAAATAAATTAACATTATTTGATCACTGAATTATTATTATTATTATATACTATCTATGTTTGTATACATGAAAAACAATGAAAACAATAAGAATATATCAGTCTGTTTTAAATTTTCACTCCAACAAATGTTTGCAATGGATCCAAATCTAATATAAAGATATATATTTTTATATGCGTCCCGCGGGATTGTAAAGTTCTTCCGAAGTGGCCGGCGAGGTCATTTGGGTTGACCACCCCTGGTCTAGAGCAGTGCTCCGCAATCTTTTTATTGCTGCGGACCGGTCAACGTTTGATAATTTTACCGTGGCCCACTGAGGGTGAGACACGTTGATTGTTTATATTTTAGACTGCTTTGATTTAACAATTTTAATTTAGTTACATTTAAATATGCCTTCAGAATAAAATGTAGTTACACCAAAAATGAATAAAGGTGATTTAACGTGGAATATAAAGTGATTTCCGTGGAAAGTTGCGCAAATCCAAGAGAAATGTGCACTAATTTAAATAAAATGGCAATAGTTTAATGTACTCTAGGCGGCCCGGCACCATTTGATCCACGACAGGTACCAGTCCGTGGGCCGGGAGTTGCGGATCACTGGTCTAGAGCAACAAAGATCTCTCAGATTCAAATAAAACGAATATGTCGGCAAGGATTTAACTATGTACATAACAATTCCTAAGTAAAAAAAATATTAGCACTTTAATTTCCCATTCTATTGTTTACATGACAAATTAAGCACGCACAATAGGGATTACATATATGTCATCAATAAATTATGCATAATTAACTATTGTGCATAAATATCTGTTAAAAAAAATTTTAATTCAAAAGGATGGTATATTGGTAACCTGGAAGTGATACTTATAAGTAAATTAGGAGTTGTGTTGTAAGAGGTTATCTTTAATTCGCTTATCTGCTAGTTCACAAAAAAGTGATCTAACAAATCGAATAAAAAAAAGCTAATTCTTTATTTCAACTCTTCACTTTGATTTAAAGTTCAAGAGCTATTACCCATGCGACATAGCCATCCTGTGATGACTATGTCTGGAGTGATTCGCGTAAGCTAGAGGTGAGGGATTATCTAAATGATGAGACATTTTGGATTCTTAACACAACTTTTATTAAGAATAACTTAAATTACTTAATTCTAAATAACAACTTTCTTAAAGTGAAATTGAGCCAACAATTAAACCTTATATTCAAGTCAGATCGCGCAACTAGATCACTTATCTTAATTATAATAATTTAACTGTCTAATCTAACTTCCTATACAAAATATTACCTTTTATAAAGTCACCTTCCTTCCTAGGTTGAAGAAATACCTATTACGTAATTTTAGATGAGAAGACTCAGGCTTTCTTAATCCTTCTTATATTTTAAGGCAATGAGCGTATCCTTCTTCCAAAGCTGTAGGACGTCTAACCTTTATTCCAAACAATTCCACACTAAGTTATCTCTAGGCTTGCCGCTCTATCTCATCAAAACTTCTATCCTTTTAAAGTATATCTCATTTGCATATTCGATCCGTTTCTCTTCTTGGTATTGGGTTGGAAAAGTTTTGCCATTAATCGTGGCCGTCAAAGAACTTAGGAGTTAAGTTAGAAGAAGGACGCGAGAGACGTCACACCCAGTTCTAATTTTAATGAAAGAAATATATTCCTATCTACTAAGAAAACTCCTGTCAATGGGATTTTTATTACCTACTGTATGGTCGTCCATGTTACCACTAGTTCCCATAAATGATGTCAAGATTTGTCTCACAACTTCTTCGTCTCCAGGGATTTCACATCTGAACCGGTACAGGATAGCACTCCACCCACCATAGATTATCGAATGAACGTAATGCGTTTGACTTCTCTCAATGCGAGTGGTCCAGTGATCGAGAAGGGTGGCTTCGGGATTAACCTCTCGATAAACCTGGAATAAAAGATTTGGTTAATATTTTTAATTTCTTTCTGTATATTTTCTTTTCATTACCCGTTCATCAAATTTTCACGCCTCTTTTTTCTCTTCCCTTTCAAAAACCTGTTGTTTCTTTCTGTAGTATATTTCAGTGATTTTTAACACGCTTTTGTAAGTTTCGCTTGTATATAACGGAATCTTTGTACTCGATTTTTACCCACTTTAAAAGGTCAGATGAATTCGAAATTTTGCACACTTGTCGAGGATTGATGACAATACAATATATTCATAATTTGTTCCATTGTCCTGAACAGGATAATCAGGAGACAGTATAATCCCAATTTAGCGACGTAATTCATCATATTGTTTCCAGATTTGGTGACTAATTGCATATACCAGGGGTGGCGAACCTTTATGGATCAACGTGCCATTTTATCCTAAAGAAGTGTTTAATGAGGTATAGACGTGCCGTCGAATAATTTTTACTTGTGATTATTGGGAAAATAATAAAACCAAATACTGACACTAACTCTTTATTATGAAAAAATACTATTTTCACCGTATAGTTGTAAATGTTTTGGTTATACGTGTAATTCAAATTAAAGTAAGTATTAGTGTGACTTTTGTTGTGGTAAAATAGATGACATATTAGGATCGTAAGATGCTATTTTTAGTAAAATGCATGCTGAATTGGTGTCGTTTGCTAAACGGTTCCTATGTAGTGAATTATTTTTCCTGTGCTTCACATTTTTGACCAGAGGATTTGTGATTTGTTTCAAAATGCCGTTTTACAGACGATGTCTTGCATACCACTATTCTAGAACATAGAACACACACCGTTTTGTAGCCCCCCTTTACTAATGATGTCATATTTCTAGATTCACCAAATTTGAAATTCTGTGTTACACTTACTATCTTGCACTTTTCGTTCTTTTGCTGAACTAGCCATGTTAAATAACAGTTAAAAATCGTAAATATAACACAAATAAACTTTAAAATACATTTGTGTCAATGAAATTGACAACGCTCTGCGTAAACAAACTTTGCATCATAAGCAATTGTAATCCACGACATAATTCAGGCAAGACAATAACAAACTGGTGTGCTCCCCACCCCGCGACCGATCACTCGCTTTTGTTATTTTGAACTTTGTTATTTTGAAACAATCCATTTTGATCACTGGTGTGCCCAAAATATTATGTCGCGTTCCATCAAGGGCCACTGGTTTGCCATGCCTGGCATATACCATTTACATGTTTGGCAGCTAATTCCATACTCCATTTTCACATTTGGCGATTAATTCCAGATTTGGCGACAAAAAGAACCTACCCCTTAAAAAGGTGCAATCCTAAAAATGGAAACGCTTGTAATTAATACAAATAAAACAAACAAAAGTGTTCTTTATGTGAAAAAGGAGAGGAAAGGTTTGTTGGCAATTTCTTATCATAACA
>BMAV01000632.1:70354-83571 GCA_019973955.1 Trichonephila inaurata madagascariensis
TTCAAGATTTATTACCCCCATAAAATGTATTTTTTAAAGAGAAAATAACTTGAAATTTTTTCAAAAATACTTTAAAAAAGAGGGAGAACAAAAATTGAATCACAAAAGAAAAAAAAAGAAAATTCATATTTTATATAGAAGATTTATTTCACTATAGAGCGGTTATTTTACGAAGAAAATCGTGAAATGTTCAAGGTTCCAGGAAAAAGTTCGCAATATAGAGGGTTCGCTATATAGAGGTTCAACTGTATTGGAATTTTGTGCCCTACAAACTGGAGGATAAAAAATTACATTTTATAAAAAGCTTTCTATTTTTATCTTTTTTTAAAAAAATAAAGGAATTAGGTTAAAATTATTAATAAAAAAATAATTTAAATATTGTTTAAAAAACATAACTAACTCTTCATATTTTTCATTCAGGGGTATCAAACTCGCGGCCCACAACAAACATGTTTATGGCCCAGCCAGTATATCGGCACAGAATAATGCATAATAAAATATCAAAATTTCTCCCAAAATAGGAAAGATAGTAGCAGAGAGAAGGGATGTCAAGTGTCAGAACGTAAACATTAAATTTTTCTTGTTCTTTTGCTTATGCTTATTGTAATGTATTATCCGATATAAAATTACATTTCCATGAATACTGATTTTTTTTTTGCGGCTCACACAGAGTTAAACCTTGTTTGCTTGACCCTAGTTGGCTGTTGAGTTTGATCTTGTTTTAATATTTGCATTTTTTTTAAAAAAAGTAATAATCAGAAATTAGTGTTTGGGTTTATAAAACCTTTCCCGATGCAAATAAATACCAGTCTTATATATATATTTATTTTAACTAGGGGGTACCCTCTCTCTGCGTGCCCGCCTAATGGCGGACCTACCCCCATTGGGCAAAGTATACTGCTATTCAGACGCATTGTTCAAATTGTAAAACTGTTATTTATATGTATTATGTAGCTCTATTTTCTCAATATATTTATGACGGGGCTTTACGGAATTTTCTATTAATCCTCTTGGGGAATCTTTGGGGCCATCAATTGTGTTATTTCACAGCCATCCCTCTCAAGAATAAACCTTGATTGCAGATTTGCTAGTATATATGTGGAGGAAGTTTAGTAATCGAAGGAAGAAGGAAAAGAATTTGAGTTGTTGAACGCAGTGCTGTTACGGTAAGGATCGGAATTTAGACGCGTGATTATAGGACGGGCTTTAGTTATTAAAATAAATTAAGTCACCCAACCGGTATAGTGGTTAGCGATGCTGACTGCGGTGCCGTAGGGACTGGGTTCGAATCCCGGAGAAGACATAGATGTTTGTAAACGTATAGTGCCTTTGTGGCATGGGGGTACTCTTAATAGCCGTCGAGCCGCTAGTCCTCTCGTGAGATTGGTGGAAGGGGAAGAGAGGTGGGAGGCCTCTGACCACCCCCAGAGTGTTCTTCCTCTAAATTGGGGTGGAACCGAGCCGAATCGTACTGTCACCTGCATGGTGCTCAAAGCTACGGCTAACGACAGGCGTCACTTAGCCCTTTACCATGATGAATTTCGTGGACCTAGATCTGGTCTTTGCCGATCAGGTGGCATTAGTAACAACAAATAAATTAAGACGGTTAGGATTCTTAAGATAAGTTTGAGTGAAGTTAAGCGATTATGATTTCATGCTCTTATTCACATAAGATTTGAGCTACGTTATATCACTCTGGTTTTTCCCTCTATAGTTGGTTTGTCTTTTGATTATTATATTAGGTAATAATAAATTGGATTTCTCATGGCTAGCTTGGGTCATCAATCCTTACCCCCTACAGATTTAGGTCGAGTAGATGAAGAGATGGCGTCTCTAGGCGGGAGGCCATTACATATTGTAAGCAGGAAAAAATAAATTTTATCTTTACATTTTAATTTGCACAATTTAGATTTTCAAACGACCTCTTTTTACTAATTATATATATATGTACTTAATGTATATAAATAAATTTATTACAACATCACGAAAAACTCTTCAACTTAGAGTTGTTTTCCCTCTTCGGATAAAGTCTAACAACCTTTTTGTCTATAGAATTGTCTTTTGTAGAAGTAATAAATAACAGCTAATTTATTGTATGTCTGTTTATTATAAACTCTAGAATGATTTTTAGGGCTTGTTCAAAAACACGGATTTGTTTTTTCTTGATTTTGGGTTTCATTTTGAATTTCTTTCAAAGTTCTATATTTTTCTGCGTATGAATTTTTATCCATAATTAGCTGTAAAATTTGCAATATATCGTTACATTTAACTATTTTTTGAACGCTCATGGAAAGCCTCACCATCATCATAAATGCAAATTTGTCCGAACTGTGGTTTTGCTCCATTCTGTGGTTAAGATGTAATTGCTTTTATTAACTACACCTTATGCATAAACAAATTTATTACAGCATCACGAAAAACTTTTTTTTTTAATACATAGAGTGATTAAAATACAAAGAAACCCCCCAGAAAGAAAAGATTCAACATTTAAGAGAATGCTGTTATCAACATTATGGAAAACATATTACGTAGAGAATATATTTGCATTATTATCATTTAGAGATTAACTTACCTTCGATGGAATCCGGCGGTAGATTGCAATTATTTGCCCGAATTTCACAAAGTGGAAAAAGTATTTATTTCTCATTTCTATTATATAAAAGAATCTTAACAGGTGTTACGAATCGATAAAGGATTCACACCTGCATTTTCGCAAAAATCAAAAGGTGATATCTAGAAATCAGGTTTACACATCGGATAGTCTGTAATGAAAAGGGAATGCGAAATATTTTATTGTTCCTTTTTTCAAAAATCTCGATAGCGCTGTATGCAAAAACTTCCATAATGGGAAATTTAAATTTAATCTAACAAGTAATATAAAAAAATAGTTTTTAAGTCAATTCCTATACTTAGATCAACAACGAAAAATTTTATTTTAGCTACTTTTTATTAAATAATTACAATGAATATATAAATATGTATATACATAGGACAGAATCACAACATTAAGTGGTCATTAGTTTTTTTTTATTTATCATTAAAGTATCGTATTGTCCTTTTAATTTCAGTCCAACTGAATGCTTTAACACGAGAGAAAAAAACCTTTTCAAGTTTTGACACAAATCGCCAAAAGGGTCGCCAACGTGGCTGTATTTGTAATTCTTTAAATAATTAGTTTTAATCAATTAAAAATTTTATTAATTATAATTAAATTATTGTATTGTCATCCAAAATGATCATGTATATAAAATTTCAGCTCAATGGAGCGCTTTAAAATGTATTTTATGAACGATTGAAAATTCCACCAAGATATATAAATAAATATACAAATAAATAAATAAATAAATATATAGACAGTGCGAGTTAATAGTAGGAATTGAAAAAAAAAAAGAAGAAAAAAATAAAACTGGTTGCTATGTTTCTGCATAATGATAATGAAAATGTGTTGGAGCAAATAAAAACATACTTTGTTTTGATGTATGCGTATGTTGCCAAGTAATGAATTGTTGCGTATATGATGTATTTCAAATTGTTATCGAGGAATTCGTTGTCAATATAATTCCTTGTCGTGCCACAAGTTCTGATACAATTATAAAAGTTAAAAAACTTCATAGTAAAATTTCAATCTTAATCTTTTTAAAGTTTTAATTTGTGTGATTTTCAATTAAACGCCATTCATATAATCACAACTCTCTGTTACCTTCATTAAAAACCTGATATATTAACATGTTGATTTTCAGCAAGGATTTTAATAAATTTTTAATTTTTTTTTAAATGGGAAAAAATTGAAGAAACTAATACTTGAAAAGAAATAAAAACATAAAATAAGATATGAATACACAAAAATATATATACGTTGTAATTAAAAAACATTTTTGCAAAGATAATAATCCTTTATATATGTACTCTTACCTAAATTTTAAAAATTTTTAGAGAGAAAGAAAAATACCACACTTACGTAACAGTCAGAAACTATATTTTGCAACAAAGTTTCCAATTGCTTCAGCAGCACTAACCGAATCCAGCAGAAAGTTCTTTCAAAAGATTGATACATCTGCTTAAATTATTCCTTGACATTATGTGATTATTCTGACGGAAGATTTCTTTAAAACGAAACAGATATCCATTCTCCTGTCAAACATCATTTTTTTTAATCAATTGGTGTTTTTCAAAACCTCGGATTTTCACGAGATATCGGCCCTGCATGCATTATGTGTCAAATCTGATTTATTTACAACCATGAATCTCAAATTCCATTTTTTTACTGATGCCCCCTTAAGTCCTGTTATGTAACGGGGATGATGCTCGTTACATCTGACTTGACCCAAACTTCATGATTTAGTGTGGAAGTTTGGGGAGTGGAGTACCAGCTCAGGTGTCATCCTCAAAAAAAGAAGCTCAAACCCAAGTGATAAATAATCAAAAATTCGCAAATAATAGAGAGCCTAATTTTTTGGCGTGTTTTACTTTGCATACCCCTTTTTGGTAGGCGTACGCCATTTTAGAAAACTGCTGTTGTAATGTAACTTCTTAGTTGACCAGCTGTCTGTTACCCCCTCCCCTTTTTGTTTCCCAGCACCTCAGGTGAAACGACGCACTAAATGGCTTTTTCCTTCAAAGCGAGCAATTGATAGGTCACACCCATTGTCAGCTGAAAAGGTCCATTAATTTATTTCATTTAACATGGGTCCCTGATACACATGTGGGGAAAGGACGCTCCGTTATTGTCAGAAGAAAACGCCGGAAATTGTGTATTATGCATAGGGTTGACATGTTATGGCTCGTCCTTTTGAGTTTCGACATGTGGCACCAAATAGAGCGTTAGGCCCTGCACGGAAATAACCAATGGTGTTTAGGATAGCTTCCGAGGGTGTTGTGTGCAAGATGATTTACCTTCTAATCGGAAATAGAATGGATTTCGAGGGGCGTGAAACGGTGGTGTGGTAGTTGCGGATGTGGTATTTGCGGACACTTCGAAACGCATCGTGGTTTGAGTGGACACATCCCCCATCTTAGAATAGATAAAGGGTGCAATTCTCTGGGTCTTTTACTGCCCCCTTGAAAGCCTCAAACGCCCACAAAGAGGCATTATCGCCCACGTTGAGAACCTATGTAATAAAGGTTAATATTTATTTACTTGTATTTATTTTCCTTTTATTTACTTGTATCTGTTTTATATATTTTACTTCTAGTATTTATCTTGACATAAATTAATGAAATTAATTAATTTTACGCAATTGCACTTCTTCTAATATTTATTTAACTCCAAAATACACTTTTCTACAAAATTCCTGAAATTCGTTCATACCCTTCATTACACTGTTACTTACTATGAATTTTTAAATATTTCTCTGAAAGTGCTTATTTTCATTACATTTCGCTATGTTTATGCCTTCACACCATAATATCTTAATAATTCAGTATAAATAATTAAATTTGATTGGCAAAAATGTATTTATCCTTGTAATTCGATAATCGAGTGTAAAAACAGAAAACTTCGGTAAAAAAAAAAAAGAAAGAAAAACGTTATTCTGGTGAAAGAGATTTGCCACTTAAAGTACTGTTTTAAATTATATATTTGTGATTTTTAAAAGTATTTATTTCCTTATTTATCTGCACCCTTTATCTGTTCTAAGATGGGGGATGTGTCCGCTCTAACCACGATGCGTTTCGGGGTGTCCGCAAATACCACGAAATGTTATGTGTCCGCAACTACCAAGCAGCCCTTGAAACAGTCCTGCCCAGAAATTTAAAAAGATGGATTGAAGAGGGAAAAGGAGACCAGAGAGGGGGAAGCGAAAGAGAGAAAGTGAAAAAAAGGTAAAAAAAAGACAGACCAGACGACGATACGATAGACTATACGATAGATATATCTGTGTAAAATTAAAAGCACCTTGTTAAGTTAGGATTAAAATTGTAAATAAAAAAACATTGTATCAAAGCTATGAGATCGATGCTTGCTAGCTGTGAAATTTATAAAATCTTGGATCACTACGTTACACTCTAAAGAACCCCAAACACTGCCTCTTTAAATGATTCGACTCAGAAATATTTTGAAGAAAGGAGAGCGAGTGATGGTGGAACTGATCAATAGAAAGTTTAAAAATATTTCTATACTCTTCAATCTGTGACGGGGCTTTATTGGTGTTACTTGTATTAATCCTCTTGGGGCCAGAAGGGTAATTCTTTCGAACCAACCCAAGAAGAGAACGTGGTTATGTAGATTAGGAATCACATATATTGGAACGTTAGTATTCGCGAGAATCGCTAAGTAAGCTAAGGGAAGTGAGGTAAAGTTCTAGGAGAAGAGAGTTAGTGTATTCTGTGAGTTCGGTGAGTCGGTCTAACAGTGCCAGTGAAGATAAGCCTTAAGTGGGTCCGAGACCAGAAGAGCCTTAGCCAGAGTAAGTCAGATTGAAGGATAATTTTATGATTTATGGACCGTAGCTGTTTGCCAAGGAAATAGCGGTAAGCTTGTTTGTTTAAGCTTTAAGGATAGAGCGGATACTATTAAGTTAGGAATTAATCTATAAAGATAGATTCAGTGGTTAATTGCGCTATTTATCAGAAATACGGTTTGAGTCACATCACTGTTGATCATAAGCCTCCTAGACTAGTATTGTTGCATTGTATATAAATTAAGATCATAATAAACTAATTTTATTATGGCAGAATTCAGTGGTTCATCTTTCATTCCCTCAGACGTAGGTCGCGTGGATGGTGAGGAGAGGATATACCCTACCCAGGGGATATCACAAATCATATAAAATTTGCACACGTCCTTCGGATCATTTGCGATATATTATGACCACAATACAGTCAGTGAATAACTATGTTCATCAACTGTTGTTTCTGTGCGATTCCGGGGGCCACTGCAAATTCACCATATAGAGTGACTGATGTATGTTAAACATGTTGAAGCTCAGAGTCCCCACGTTGGCATGGTGAAAGTCTGGAGAGTGGAGGGCTAACTCAAAAGTCGTTTTTGAAACATAACCACGGCTCAAAATGTCGAGGCCCGTTTCCAATAGCCTTCATGTTGCTTCTGAGTCTAACGTTAGTCAAGAGTCAATCAATCAGTCAAACTCATTAGAAATTAATATCACTGGCGTCCCGAGTGGGCCTAGTATCAAAATTTCTCGGAGGCCCTTTTTTTGAGCCTCCTTAATAGCTTAGGATATTTTGCTTACCCAAGTTGGGGCCCCGTATCATTGATACGGCTGATACAGAGGTAGCTACTCCCCTGATGAATAGGATTTCAGTTCCTTTGTACGATGCATATAAATAATGATGTTCGGAATTTTTGGAAGGGGGTGGAGGAGTATGGGATGATTGAATATAAAAGAAGCTTACATGCCTTAAAAGTACTACGACGACATTAATACTCTTGATTGAGTAATTCGTCGCTTGATTTCAAGGAATCCCTGTGAATTCTTTTCGATTATATTCCAGGGAAAGTGCGGCGTACGCTCAGAATTAATCCAAAAACTAACAAGAAATCGGAACAAAGAGCTTGATCATTTTTTCTCAACGAAAGAATTTTCGTCTCTCTACTACGTAGGAATAATAAATCACTATTTTAAGATGAACCAAATATTACGATCATAATTAATAAAAATAAAACGAAAACAGCAACTACAACGAAATTTTATCCTATATCTAAAGACTGTTAGCAATCAGCGATATAGTTCAATTATAAAATTTCATTACAAGAGGCTTAAACTCATTAGAACTCTTAGAAAAGCATTGGCTTCTATTTTAGCTTTCTTTTCTCGTCCATATTACTGTGCTGAAAAGGGGGAAACGAAAGCATATTCAATTACACTTCGCAGACAGAAAGTTTTTGTATCTCATTCCCAATGGACTAAATTCGTGTGACATCATAATCACATGATAACTGAGCCACGTGTGTTTTCAGCCAATCAGTTCATAAATTAATGCGACGTTATAATTATATCATAAATGAAATCGCGCGTTTCCAGCCAATTAGTTATGTGCTTCACTGTTGCCAACTTTTGCTTTTTGCAGGAACTTTCTTTTAGAAAGTACATATTTGTCAACGATATAATAATGCACATATATAAACAAAATGCACTTAATTTAAGAATATTCATATAAAGTAAGTTTTTTTTTTTTTAAATTTTGAAACTGTTTGAAGAATTTTAGCTCGTGAACTCTTTACCCAATCATCAAATTTTAAATGTTATCTCAACTTTACAAGTTGAGCAACTTAGTATGTCAAAAAAAATTTTAAATAAATTAGCAACACGTGATTGCCATATCATGTAACCATCATGAGTTTAGTCCATTCGATCATTTTATCAAAATGTTTTCCATATTTCCTGTTCATTACTGATACGAAGTATTAAAAACTTATATTTGTTTTAAAAAAACTTATGTTGAGATTGATGTTAGAAATTATAATTATGTAATTTTTAATAGTGCAATAATGTTATTTCTAATAGTAAAATTTGAAATCCGGCATTCTATACAATGCCTAGGGATTGTATGGAATGCCTAAAACTAGCCAACAATGTATGAAACGATTCATATTTCCCATATTGCCAAGCAGTGGTGCACACATGAATTTTTCAAGGGGGGGAGGGGTCCAGGGTCAAATGTTCACCCTTCTCGTTTCATGCTCCAATACGCCGCCCAATATATTCTTTTGATTTTGTCGATTTTCGGGGGAAAAAAAAAGAAACAGTAAAAAATTAGTTATTGAATAAATAATTAGCATTAATAAAATTAATTATTAATAAAAAATAATTAATTAAATTTTAAGTACTATATGCATAAGATTATAATCAATCGAAAAAAAATCAAGGGCTTCAGGGGGGGGCGGGGCCCCGGGGCCCCCCCCCCCTCCTTATGTGTGCCACAGTTGCTTAGGCATTCTGTAGAATGCCAAATGAGAAAACCAAAGTATGAAGTACATCTCCGATTCGTTTCGAATATTGCGTGGCAAGGCACGGGACTTAAAACGCGTGGCTCAGGCTCAGAATTTGTCTGTTGCACTTTACTGTTTGTTCTGAAGAGCAATTTTACTTAAATTTACTCAACCAAAAATTACTTCCCTACTGTGCCGCCTGCATGAAAATGAAGAAGCAAGTGGTCTATAGACATGAATCAACTATTCTGTGACGAACTGCCTAAAATTCTACTTAATACTGCAAAAAAAAAAAAAAAAAACTTTTTTTTTTCTTTTTTAACCGAAACTACTTTCTAGTAGTTAATAAATGATATATACACACATAAAGTGAAAATGATTACCAAGAAGGAACCCAGGGACTATTGATGTGACGATTGTGGAAAACAGAAAAGTAAACTCTTTCATTCTGTTAAAGAAGGTGTCAGTACTATGCAGTATTACGTCATGGATTCTGAGTTATTTCACATACTTCATGAAGCTCATTTGGCTATTGGACATGGATGTGACAGAATTCTGAAGGAACTTTCAACCATATACAAAAACTTAACACGTCATGATATTAAATGTACATCCACCTTTGTGTGAACCTCTCCAGAAATAAGAGAAAGGTATTAAAAAGGGCATTGTTTTGAAACCTATAATTTTTTTCCGAATGCCAATATATTGGCCCTTGTAATGAATGGGAAAGTTTGGTTTTTGGCGACTTGGAACTTTTGCAGGAATTTTAAAACAAGTATATACGAGATCACAATTCACTTTATGCCCTGAGAACTTGCTTAGAATTGAAGATATTCGTGAGCACGAAATTCCCCTCCGATCAGTTACAAGAGCTTAGACCAGTGGAAGCAGCCTGGATTCGTCAATTATATGCGTAAAACAAATTGCCTTGACGTATTTTGAATTATTTTTTTAATGGATCTTTCATTATTTTTTCAGAATAGCATTGATATGTTTGAGGAATGCACGTCATTGATATGTCAAAACCTTTTTTCATAATTTGCCTTAATAACATCTGTCCTTTTATAGAATGCCTAGGTATTTTATACAATGCCTAAGTATTCTATTGAATATATATAACAGCGTTTCATACTTCGCCAGTAACAAGGTAACAGATGTAATGTAATATAATATATATATATATTGATGATTAATAATTATTAACTGATATATTTACAGTTAATTTCATGTAGCAAAATACGGATTGAGAAACCAACCAAACCTTTAAAGTTGCGAATATTTAAAGCTTAAAATTCTAATCTATGATAGGCTTTGGACAGATGATGCGCAATATAGGTTATTATCCCTCTGTTGTATTCAGTGTTCTGTACTTATTTAATTTTCAGTCGAACCACCGAACAACAAAGAATATATTAATTACTAATGTCACCATTTGGTGACTTATAAAAACAATAAAATTTTGCTGACCATAAACAACATGCTATATTTTTCGTTTAATTATACATAGGACAAAAAACTAAAAATGAATAATAATTGATGAGGGAATAGGTAAAAATATTATGGAAAGAGAGAGCAGAAAGGCTAACTAAAAACGTTCTTTTCAAGCTCCTAAAACTAGAACTTTAATTTTAGTTTAAATTTTACAACAGCTGCATGAAAACTACTAATCTCTTTCATTCCAACTCTTCAAATTGTGATTGATAGGTTCAATTATGTTAAGTATTGTGAATAGAGAACAGTTATTCGAATTTCAAATATATATATATATATATATATATTACTAATATTATTTAACAAACATAAGATGAGATTATTTTTGCTTGAAATATGAAATGATTTCATATACTCGATAAAATATATACGAAATGTTATCTAACATGCATTTTTAATAGATGTTTGTGCAGGCTAGTTAAAAATTTTCATGTACCGTAAAATCCGGTGTATAATGCTCATTTATAAAGTTGTTTTCACCATATGTACGAGAGCGTGAACTTGACGCGGAACACATTTTCAGACAGAAAAAATCGCTCAATTTTTTAAAAAATTTATGACATTGTAGCTCATGCATCTGTTTACAATGTAGAGTTTTTAAATTTTCAAAATATTTCATAAATAACTAGTTTTTTCTTTTAACATAAAAAAGGGTAGCTCATTTAGCATTACGGTATAGGAGAAAAACTGCGAAACATATTTTATAAAAGAAAAAATGTATAAAAAAAACTCGGATGAAAATGAGTAGTATGATAAAATAACCGATTCTTTACAGGATAGCGAAGCCAGAATATAATATTAATGTTGGAGTACTTTTATATCTGAACAAATATTCCGAATTTGGGTCCTATTCTTTAACATTAGCCGAAGACAGCCTTAACGCAAAAAATAAGATCGAAATTTACGGGTGCGCGTTATACGTCAGGTATAAAAATTAGAGCTTTTAAAAATATAAAAAAGATGAACACAGAAAAAAATTAGACTTCTGCATACATCGAAACAATGTTTATTTAAAATAAATGACAATTCTTATGAACTTAAAAATGGCCGTAATTCTTGAAATGTACTATTTTTTCCTAAATCTTGGAATAATACCTCGAATAAATGACTTCAAAACATAAGGATATTGCATACGTAAAATTCAGGATTTTTCGTAAAAAAAAGGGGGTACTCGCTATACACCGGATTTTACGGTATAAGTACTTATCCATAAGAAATTTTTTACGGATATTTTGAACGTGAGATTAAAATTATTATCTTGTAATTTAAAGAAGCCTTTTCACAAACATTGAAAGATATATTTTTACTTAGAAGAAAATTTTTAATTTTTATATATCTGCTATTACCACTCTTGTAAATAATTTACAAGAAATATTAAAAATCTATATTGGTGTTTAGATAATAATTTTACTTAAGATTCAAATTAGATTTTGTTCCGTACAACTCCTTAAGTAAATCTTCCTTCATTTCTTTATGCGTAATCTAAAAATGGGTTTTGAATTTATTGAATTTTTTAAAATCTTAAAATATATATTAAGCTTTCCCAAAAATTTTATAAAAAATTAGAATTGTTTTTTTTTTAATTTATAAAGTTATTGTATATTACGTAAAAACAATTTGATGTTCTAGTGAAATTCTAATTTAAAATGTAATTTTTAAAAATTCATTATTGTTATTGAAATTATCTCAAAATATTCGAAAGTCAATAATTATTCCTAAATAATCTTTTTTCAAAGTATTTTAAATTTAAAACAAAAAAATCTTTGGGTAAATTTAAAAGTAGTCGTTTCTTTTTTCGGTTGCTAAGCAACCTAGAAATAATTACTCGAAAAAATAAGTACTTTAAGTTTTTATGATTAAATATTCTTATATATTTTAAGAAAGAACAGGAAGAATTGAGAAATTTTGTCTTCCCTTATAAAATTTTAAAATTGATAAATTCTTAATCAGAATTTAAACTACAAGAAGTAGAAAAATATTCAGGATTTTGAAAAAAAGATTCGTTCGACAAAAATGGTGGCGTCTCAAACTTGTCAGAATTTTTTTCTTTTTTTTGAAGCAAACGTAAGTTATTATTTTTATAAGTTTTCGCTTTTACATATCAATAAAAATAATGCCCAAAAGTTTTTTTAAAAAATACTCTCAATTTTTTTCGTTTGAGTTTTAGTTTAACCCATTCGAGATTTTAAAAGAAATTTTAGTTTACTAATTTTTTTTATGCCTAGGCATACTATTTCAAAGATGTGTAACAAGTTTTCATACACTTTCTCTAATCACTGATTTTAAGATGATATTACTTGTTAAAAATACTTGCTTATTTAAAAGTTACGACAAAATTATTTGTTTAAAAAGGTTTTTTTTTCTTCCTTAAGCAGAAAAGCTTTATAATATGAAATATAGCATTGCTCAAAAAATATTTTATAAAAAAAAAATTTTGCTTATTCATCTCTCTGTTGTAAGAAAATGTTTAAAACAATATCATATAATTAAAATTTACAAACATCTTATAATATTTATTATCAAAATATTATACCTCCCTCAACAAGTAAGCTTTAATTGTAAAATATGTGTTATATTTTCAAATGATATCATTTTTTCTATATTATCGAAATCTTTTAAAAAATTGTGTGTTTAACAATAAAATATTCCTCAGCCAAGAAGGGCACCATCTTTTTTTCCCTTCACTATCGATAAGAAAATTCTATCAATAATATTTATTCTCTTCGAAATTATTTTGAAAGCATTTATCAATACATGAAAACATAAAAATCATGATGTATATAGTGAGTACGTTAATACATACATTATTAATGTATTCATTAATATGTATTCATTA
>BMAV01000632.1:119868-147357 GCA_019973955.1 Trichonephila inaurata madagascariensis
TTTAAATATAAAGGATTTTGTTCAATTGAATGATCCATAATTTTTTGAAACACAATGTGACTGGCAAACTAATTACAGACACGAGGTCAGTTAAGCTTAAATCTAATACTGTTAACTAAAACTATGTATGTATTTAATAACTATACGAAAAGAAAATATATTAAAAATATTTAGAGTACTAAAAAAAATCTAAAGAATATAAAACTAAAATGTCAGTAAAATCAACCGTTACACAACCACAAGTGTAATACGATTAGCTGTTATTGTTTACTTGATAATCACGTGATGACCGGCAAACGACCGCAGTGATACCTGGTGATGAATCGACCCCATTATGAACCATGGTCAAGTGGCGAGGTCAACACCTAAGCTGGAATCCCCTCTCCTAACTACCCCACCACACCAATGGGATGACGTTTGAGTCTCGACAGATTTAACGTTGATAGGTGGTTTCTGCACGGCGGGTCTTTAGTGGTATTGGGCTGGAACTCGTGACTAACCAGCCCCGATCTGACACCTTGACCACTCGGCTACCGCGGCCTCTCAATTTGAGAGACAAATTATTTGAGTACTACAGATTAATACACATAGTTGAAATTTTTGTAAGAATAAAGAGAGAATGTGTGCTACAGACTATGTATATTTAAAATCTCGAATCAAAGAATACACAATTAAATATAGCTTTTCTTCAGCAATGAGCGGTACTGGTCTAGAGCTCATGACACACCGACCACGAGTCCGTTGCTTTGACCACTAAGCTACCGCGGCCTCAAGCATAACAAGGCATAGGAGTATAGACATAATATTCGATAGCAATAAACGCATGCGCATTTGAGAAGGAAAAAAAAAAGAGAGAAACTGTACTTTTTGCATAAGGTTGAGACAATCACTGATTGCAAACTGAAAAAGCAACTGCATTTATCTATTAGATAAAGCTGTTTTATCACTGAGAATTTAACATTTTAACGTAGCGTTCTGTTTATTTTACGTTATTAGAAGTCCACACAAAGGTTTTTAGTACATTTTTGTGCGCAGCAGATGTTTTGACTGACAGTAAACATTAGGCCGACCAATAAAGCATCTTAAGAAGTAAGTTGAACTGCATTTCATTTTTTATATAGTTTATTATTTTATATGCATTGAAACATATAAATCGATAGGTTTTAATTTTTTTTAAGTATATGTGTATATTCTGTGTACTTTTTGTAAATGGTGTTAAGCTGAAGCGTTCTATTCCTCATATCAAGCTGAAGCATTCTATTCCTACAATTTGCAAAGTAATGGATTCCTACACAGTCAGGATGCTAAAATACTCATGTATATATTTCAATCCAAAGCCGAGTAAGAAGGGATATTTTAGAGGACATTTGTATTTTTTCATTTATATATTGAAATATAAAATGTCGTTTTAAATTAAAATGAACAAAAGCTTTCAACTTCTGACTGGGGTGATAGCGTATCTCTTTCTGTTGTCTGTGAGAAAAAAAAAACTTACAGATTGCATAAACAATAGGTTTTTATTTGGATGCAACACCACACATATCACGTGATGAGATAAAAAGAGCCCAATCCTATTTCGATATTCAGGCTCACTTTCGTTTCTGATAATTGATCCTTTAGAAAAATAGCGTTCTCATAATATTTAAATAGTCACTTGCGTATGCGGCCAAGCGTACTTTTGAGCTTACAAAAGTAGGATTCACCCTATTTTAGCCGACTTGGCGAATTATTTCTGTAATAGACTTATATACGAATTGATTTATGTAAGTCTAAAACAAAAACAAAAAAAAGCCGCCCAGCGAGTATGATGGTTATGACGGCTTGTAATAGAGTGGACTCGGGTTCGAATCCCGAAATATGCAGGGATGTATCTTCGGGGAAAGAAGTCGGACTTTCGCCTGAAATGGATTCCCGTCTCGAATGGAAAGCAGCGCACCCCTTCTGTTCTATATTGGGATCATCGTTTGTAATAAAGTCTAATATGGTATAGGTCAGGGATGGCGAACCAGTGGCACGCGTGCCATCAATGGCACGCGATACAATATTCTGGGCACGCCAGCGATCAAAATGTTTTGTGCATTTTATTTCAAAATAACAAAGTTCACTATGAAGTATTACGAACAAACGCGAGTGATCGGTCGCGGAAAGGCTGGGAGCACACTCGTTTGTTATTATCTTTTGCTTTAGTTACGTCGTAGACTATAGTTGTTATGATGCAAAATTTGTCTACGCATAGCATAGTCAATTTCATTGACCCAACTGTATTTTAAAGTTTATTTGTGTTATATTTACGATTTTTAACTGTTACTTAACATTAGCTAAAGAACAAAAACTGCAAGATAGTAAGTGTAACAGAAAATTTCAAACTTTGTTAATTTAGAAATATTGCATTATTAAGAAAGGCGAGAAAGCGGTGCGTTTTACGTTCCGGAACAGTGGTATGCAGAACATCGTCTGTAAAATGACATTTTGAAACGAATCACAAATCCTTTTGTCAAAAAAAGTGAACCACAGCAAAAATAGTTTATTGCTTAGAAACCATTTGACAGATGACTGACTCCAATTCAGCATGCATTCTACTAAAAGATACACGATCCTAATATAAGTTATTTTTCATCCAATCTGCAATCAGAATTCACACTAATGTTACTTTAATTTGAATGATACGTTTAACTAAAATATGTACAACTATACAGTGCAAAAAGTGTTTTTTCGTAGTAAATAAAGAGTTTTGAGTTTGTATTTAGTTTTATTATTTTCCCAATAATCACAAGTCCAAATTATTTGTCGGCAAGTCTATATCTCATTAAACACTTTAGAAAAAATGGCACGTTGATCCAAAAAGGTTCGCCACCCCTGGTATAGGTTATATGTACAAGAGTGTGATTTGGGGTTCAAACCCTATCTATTGACCAATAAATCGTTAATTTTTAGCGTAGAGATTAAGCCTTGGTGCTTTTATCTTTTTTAAAATATATAACCGCTTCATAAAAGTAGTTTATGTACTAAGGTAAATCGTTGCTATATGGAGGGGAAAAATTCTTATTATTCGGAACCTACCTGTACGAAAAAGATGTTTTACCGTATGAAGATAAAGAGAAAAATAATTTCAAAATTTAATAATGCCACAAAGGGGTTCTATTATTTTTAAAAATGGAAACAGAGTTGATTTTAGATTCAAAAAATAACTTTTTACAAAACAAAGATGTTTATTGAAAAATGAGTATTGGGTAGTGAATATAGAGAGAGAGAGCACTATGTACATTTCATAATCCCATAATCCCCATGGACAACGGTCATCACATAATAATAATCTTGCTGCTTTTTCAAGTTGACATCCGTTTTGAAATTCTCAGTTTTTCAGAGAATATGTACTGGAATAATATTTGACCATTAAAATTATCCGAATCATAATCTCATCAAGACAAAGTAAAGAACGAAATAAAGCCTCCACTTAGGTTGAGGCCCCGGGCCAGTTGGCCCACGCCTTAAGATGTCCCTAAATCTAAAGACGATCGTCGAAAGTTTTAAATCAGATATTAAATGTAGCATTAAGGTATCCAACTACATTCGAAAGTATGATTTTGCAATAATATACAAATTAATAATTCTCTAGATATTAAATGTCACTTGAGTTATAATACTATGTTAGAATATTATAATAATAATATTGAATTATAATATTATAATGTTAAAAAATTGTTTAAAGAATATTATTATAATCAAAAATTATTAAAAATAATTCAGAAGCGGATTCATTCTTATTTTAATACATCAGAGTAAAAAAAAATTCCAAAAAACATCGCTTATTGTTTCGATTGGTAGCAACTCTAAAAATAATGCGAGTTTTTTTCCGAAATCGTAAATCGTTAGAAATTGTAGTAATTATATAATTATAGAAGTATTTTCCATAAAAGGAAATTGTTTTGAAAATGTTTTCTTTTTTTTTTTCTTTACCAAAAAATTGAATTTCGAACTTTTTACTGTAATAATATTTTTAAAACAGCGTTATATGCATATTCTAATTCAGGTATCAAAAAATAAACATACATTTTTCAAAATCATGGTTCCAAACGTAGTCGTATACTTTAAATAATGGAACTCTTCGATTATTGCTAAAATTGTACTAAGTATCGCTAAAAATTACTGTTGTAATAGAATGCTTTGTCTTTTTTTTTTTTTTTTGGCCTTTCTGATAAAATTTGTGGTTTACGTATCAAGTTAAAGGTAGCTTGAATTCCGATAAAACTATACAATCACGAGGAATTGCTATCCCTTGACACAGCTGCGTGATTCAGAAAGATTGGATTTCCGAGATGAAATCCTGAAATGAGTCATCCTTAACTAAGATTTCCGTCACCTTTTTTATGGTATTTTTTTTTTCAATTCCAACAATTGGCTCATAATCTCTATATTTATTTATTTATCTTGGTGGAATTTTCAATCGTTAATAAAATACATTTTAAAGCGCTCAATGGAGCTGAAATTTTATATACAGGATTATTTTGGATGACAATATAATAATAATTAATAAAAATTGATTAAAACTAATTATATTTAAAGAATTACAAATACACACACAACCCCGTTGGCATCATTTTTGGAGACGTGTCAAAACTTGAAAAGGGTTTTTTTCTCGCTTGTTAAAGTATTCAGTTGAACTGAAATTTATACACACGATTGTTTTGGATGACAATACGATACTTAAATAATAATCAATAAAAATTAATGAATACTTAATGTTGTGATTCTGTGATATGTATATACATATTTATATTAATTGTAAATATTTAATAAAAAGTAGCTAAAATAAAAATTTTCTTTGTTGATCTTAGTAAGAATTGACTTAAAAAAAAATTTTTTTTATATTACTTGTTTATCTCGGTTTCATATTCAAGATAAAATAATACTTTTTTCTTTACATGAATGCAAGTCATTTTACGATGATGATTTTTAAAACCAAATAAGAACCCTATTAAATAGTTATCAGAATTTTTCACTTCGAAATAATTATATTTTTATTTATACTGCAGTCGTTGTGTTAAGGAGGGGATCTATTAAATAACTTATAACCGAGAGAGAGATCAACTCCCTTCAATGTGGCCTCAATAGCCTAGCGGTCTTGGTCAGGAACTAGTGGCCGGCATGTCATGAGTTCAAGCCTGGTACCGCTGAATACCAGCAGTGCAGAGGGGCTTAAAGAGAGGTGTTGGTGTGGTATGGAATTTCGGAGAATGTGTGCCGGCTCAGGTGTCGTCCTCGTCACTTTATCGTCTGCAATAGCCCTCATTACACAACACAATCATTAATTTTAGTCTTTAAATTGTAAAAATGCACTCACTTTCTGTTCCTGATCGTCATCGAAATCGGTCAGTGTTTCGGCCATCCATCTTCGCATGCTCACGACAGTGACCTTCACGTCGTCGTACATCTCGTCCAGTTTCTCCAATTCGCTCAACATCTCGCTGTTAGAGGAGAACGGGGAATCATAACACTCGACACTTTGTAGTACAAGTTAATTGAATAGTGCACTTTACATGGATTTTTAATGAATTTAGTATAAGGAGTGATAATTTAGTATAAGTGTGTTTCAATTTTTTCAACATGGAATATTTTCAAGAGCTGTCTTCGCTTGATGTAAAAGAATCGGACTCAAAGAGGGACTTGATGCAAAAGAATAGAGGACTTGAGATTTTATCTTTGCGAGATAAAAAAAGTTTAAAAGTTTTTATTTGCCATTGGGATGGGAATAAAAATGAACACAAGTATTTTTCCTTAACTTCGAGTTTCCAAAATGCGTGGGATCATAGAAAATAATACAGGAGCGTCTGCAAATTAGTTGGACAAAAAGAATGATTTATTGCATGTAAGATATAGGGGGGAGGGAATTAAAATACGCAGGCTGTTCAATAAGTAATAAGACTAATTTTACTGCAGCGAAACCACCCATTAGAATGTTAATTTCTGTGGTATAATAAGAGCTTGTTGTCTGTATTAATAAAAGCTACCGATAGATGGCGTGTACAGACTCATGTTCTTGAGTATCACGTGCTCGAACTGAAGCGTGTTTGCGGGCACCTACGAAACGCGGCCAGTTGTCGAAATGGAAGCAAAACTCTGCAAAAATCAGTATGGGAGACCTTTAATATAATACGATATGATTAATGACTGAAAGAAGAAGGCGACAATATCTTAAAACGCTTCATCACAGCTGGCAGAACTTGGTTGTATCAACTGATCCAACCATAAAACAACAAAGCAGTGAACGGAAACATCCATCTTCACCTACTCCCAAGAAAGCAAAAACTGTGAAATTGGCTGGTGAAGTTATGACCATAATTTTTTTTTTGATTATGAAGGAATTGTGTAACAACACGCTGTTGAACCCGGTACTACCGTAAACAGCCCGTACTACGCGAATGTACTGCGAACAATGATACAGTACGTTAAAAGGAAACGTCCATTGCTCCGAAATGGCTTCCTATTGCATCATGACAATGCCCGACCACATATTGCTCGTTGCGTACTGGATGTTTCGCAGCAGAACAACGTAGAGATTTTATACCCCACCCTCCATACAGTTCTGATAAAACTCCATGCGATTTCTGGCTGTTTCCTCAACTTAAGAAACCATTTCGAGGCAAACGTTTTGCAAGCAACAACGCATGTGTGAAGACTGCGGAGGCGATTTTGATAAAGCTCTAACAAAACGGACTTTTACAC
The DNA here is from genome assembly GCA_019973955.1 of Trichonephila inaurata madagascariensis. Lineage (NCBI taxonomy): Eukaryota > Metazoa > Arthropoda > Arachnida > Araneae > Nephilidae > Trichonephila > Trichonephila inaurata. Next base: position 126,592 of record BMAV01000632.1, read on the forward strand.
GTTTTTAAGAAGTGGACAGAAAGTTGGGATAAATGCATAAGTTATTTTGAAAAATACCATGTAAATAATGACGATTAAAGACATTCTTTTTTTTTTATATAATTTTAGTCGTATTACTTATTGAACAACCCTCGTACTTATTGTTGTAAGATAGGGAAATAGTCTCCAAGTTTACAATTATCACAAATGTTCGATGCGACTTCCTTTCGTTTCTCTGAAAATGCCTTTTAGGTAAATCAATTCTCGCCACAGATTTGTCAGCATGATTCCACCGATCAAATCAAGTTCAGCATAGATTCTTGATTTTAGTTCAGCAATGGACACAGGAAATTGAATAGTGTACACTTGATCCCTTACGAAACCCCATACACTGAAACGCAGCGGTAAAAAATCTGGTGATCAAGGAGGCCATTGAATAGCTCCTCCAGGACCAATCCAAACTGGTACCTCAGCAATGAGATAAGATGTAACGTCGATGTGGTTTGACAAGGCGAACCATCCTTTTGAAAAGTCTAACCTCCTGACATTTTTTTCCTTCGATGATCGGCACAAAGAAAATCTGTAGCATGTCTAGGTAAATACCATAAAACATTAGTATCTCTTTTCGGGGCTTTTTTTCTGTATTCTCGAACAAAGAGAATTATTTTCATAAAACCAAAGAACAACATTGTGCCTTTTCAGCACCGTTACAATTATGGCACTTAACGCCATCTATGAATAAACTTTAGATATATTTCTACTAGTCAAACTTTAAACGGGTTAATATCATTTTATATTTTGGAAGTTCTTAATGTACTAAATCGCCCAACTAATTTGCAGACACTGTATAAAAAAGGATTTAGATCAAAAAATTTTGACTTTATTTTTTTGACCGATTTTTATCGATTGAACCAGCTGTATTCCCCTAAAATGGATTAAAATAAGCAAAAACATATGTTTACCATCTTTAATGCCACGATCACGGCGGAAAATATCATTCATGAAATCTTGGAGAAAATTATTTAACATATATAATAAAATATTAACTTCTAAGAAATAGAGCTCTTCCGTAATAGTTCCATATTTTTTTATCGATTGAATCTTCTGTATTCCCCCCTAAAATGGATTAAAATAAGCAAAAATATATATTTACCATCTTTATAATGCCACGATCTCGATGGAAAATATTCATGAAATCTTGGACAAAATTATTTAACTCATATAATAAAATAATAACTTATAAAAAAAAAATAGAGCTCTTCCGTAATAGTAGAATAAAAACGGAACTTTTCCGTTAGCCGGGCGCAAGCGAAAAATCGCCAAATAATGTAGAATTCCACTAGATTTCTTACAACTATAAGGGGAATGAACGTTCCTTTGGGGCCATGTGCTATATTCTCTGAATTCATTCAAAGCAAAGCACGTTTTCCTTTCTTTCTTCCATCTTAATTTTTGTTTTTAAAAAAATGATGAAAATTTGGGATTTAGCCAAAATTGAAGAAGAGGCAGTCTCTTTTTTTCTCAAGAGAAAGGTATATTGACAAAGAATGCAACTTGCGATCAGTCATGAAATGAAAATGTCTTTTTGTGACGGAGTACGTTGACAGTGCAATCTTGCTACATACCACACAAAGAGCATTCGCAATGGTACGTGGTTCGAATCGTCCTGATTGAGTTTGATTGAAACTGTTTTGCTTTCTATTCATTAATATTTGTTTATAGTTGAACTTGTTTTGCTTACTATTAATTAACATTTGTTTATAGTTGAACGTGTAATGACTTCAAACATCTCTGTGGGTTAAACTATTTATTACAGTAAGAAAATCATCAAATAAACATTCCCGTGCAATCTAACTGCAAGAAGGGTCCACAGATGTAGAGTCTCTTTCGCGATAACGGCTTTATACCATTAGCATAAACACAGTCAAAATGATACTTTCGGGAGTTCAATATGCCAAAGGGTCCACAGTTCGCTAGAGAAAGTCTTCGTTTTTCTGTAACTCCACCCAGTGTGTAAGCTCGCTGGCTCTGTCTCTACCGGGATCTTGCTGACTCAAAAAACTCCTCGGTTCTGAATCCACCTTCGTTTGGATTAATTCACGGACTCCTAGGCATCTCTGACTGAGAGGCCTCTACCGGATTCTCTCAAGTAAAAGTCTTTTTCTCCAAACTCTCTCGCTCTCCCTTTTAAGCCGCCAGTTTCCCGTGGTCACTCACCGCCTATCCCTTTGATCTCTTGTCTGTCGGCCGCTTAGAGCTCGAGATCTATCTGGGCGCATAGTGAGAGTCCTATCCTCCAGACGCACTGTCAACACAGATCCGTGAGAGACCGAAATCACATTGTACCGGCGTCTTTTTTCATCTCTCGAACTGCCATGGGAAAGTTGTCAGAATTTTTGACCACCCATTTATGAAACTTTTCCCTAGCAATTAGGAACGGATCTTTCCCAGGTTTGTCGGCGTACCTTCTAAGTAATTAGGGAAAAGAGACTGGGTACATAACAAACGTTTTCGATTTATATACCATTGGCTGTTTTGTCATTCGCTTCGCTGGGCGACTTGGCTCGTTTTTAGTTCTCAACTGGCGACATTTGCGCCCGGCTAACGGAAAAGTACCACAAAAACTAATTGCCAAATTTTTCCACTTATAAATCAAACTCCAACACTAACTAAACGACCGAAATTTGTCGTAGTAAACGACATCATATTTAATAAATTTTAGAGACAAAAAATTTTTAAAAATGCAAAAATCGCAATCTTGTAAAAAAAATTCAATGTCACAACTCATTTTTTTTCATAATAAAAATCACTTTTTGCCGAATACAAAGTTTTTTTTTTTTTTTGTATACTCACATATTTTCGTGAACTTCTGGATACTTCTTGTCGAGGTCATGGAGGGGCTCCAAATTCATGAAGAGAGGTTGACCCAAAGATCCGACGGCTTCCTTCAGTTTGTCGATGGCTTTCAAGAGACTCGTGGGCGAATCGATTTCCGAAAGGGTCACTGAGGAGTACACGTGAGTGTAGAGGTTGACAGAACCCCTTATGCCATCATCTGCTCTGATTTCTTCGATGGCATCGTTCCATTTCGCTGTGCAAGAACGAAAATCGTGGTGTTCAAAATAGTAATAATTGATTCCAAATACAATACGGTGAGATATATTATTACAGAGAGCTTATTAATTTATTCTTTTCTTTGCAAGAGGAGTATAATGACCTAAAAAAGGGTTTTTCAAAGATATTTTGGTCACTATTGAATAGGGGTAGGACAACCCTAGAGATCCAGTGAGTGATTGATAGCGTATCGCGTTTCCAAACCGCAGGTCTGGGCAAGGTCAACTCAACCTGTCATCCCTTCAGTGGGTAGGTAAATGAGTACCAAGCTTGCTTAGGGACTAAACACTGTGGGTTTCACTTTAGACTGACCACCTGATCGGGACATCTACTCATGCATCTCAGCGTCCAATGGTCGAGTATACTGAGATGGGTACAGTATGCCTTTGCCCTCATGGGCTGTTGCACCAATGAGTTTAGTTTAGGACAACCTTGACAAAGCATTTCATCGCCAAAAGTCACTAAGTCGCCAAAATTGGCAAAAAAGCTACGAACATAAATTTAGAGGTGTCTAGAGTGATTCTTTTCAAGAAATATATCACTAAAGACTACCAGAACGGCTAGAGAGCCTATTTTAAAACATTCGAGTGATTGACAAATCAGTGTGTTAGAGTGGCAGATACTGTGCATTTCATTATCCTCGTGTAGTATTGTGATTTATGTGGTATTGCACTGCTGTAGTTTGTGTTTATGCGAACTCTGAATTGTAATTGGTTCCGGAATGAAATTTTTCGGTTTACTCTTGCTTGTTAATTGCGAGAACCTTTCTTACATTTGAAAACCATTAAATCCCATACTTTTAAAATATTGTTTCGAATTTTGTGTAAATGATTTATGTCTGGATGTGCAATACGTTTATATCACTGTTGTATTTATTTTATGTTAAAATTGTAATATTCGCAAGAAACGCCGTTTCTCTTACATTATAATGTCGATGATCCAAGGGAAACGGCGAGATCCTGGCGATAGAGCCAACTTGGCATCATTTTTGGTGACCATATGGATGCTTCTGCAAGTTACTGAGAAATCTATTAACATCACAATCTATGATGTAAGTGTGGATCTGTCTCGATAGATCCTTGATGCGTATAAATAGAGAGTCGATTGCCGAAACTGAGTTGGTATTGTTTTGACTAGCGATTAGAGAGTAGTATTGATCTGACCGTGAAGAATCGACTAGTGATTAGCTTGGCTGTTGATTATGACGAGCGAGTTCTTGTGAATAACCTTTAACATACTTGTATTTTAGACACTAATAGTTGTGTCTGAGCGCTTTTGAAGGTATGAAGACCTCCTGAGAATTATTCTGTGAATTTTGCTGTGTATCCTGTATTTCAAGGATTGTTTTTCGACAATAAATTTCCATCGCTACAGAAGAACTGTCTTACTCTTTGCGACTGATTGCCTAAAATCCTCGAACTCAGATCTGCGTAACACTATTATTATTTTGGTATCCGTACTCCATTTAATAATGCCCTGTTAAATGATTAAATTAAGGAAAGCACTTATTTTTGCCTTTTCCAGATACATATTTCTATTTCACTGAAATTTGATCAATTTCGTAGTAAACATTTCTGCCATTCACAAGAAAAACTTAACCATACCATGATAAAAGAAAATAATTGCCTCCTCCTACCTAAAGTGTCTTCGGCGAGGGGTCCCACAACCCCCAGATGTTTCGTGAGGACATCTTTCACCTTCAGCACATCGCTGGGAATGTCGCAACGGAATCTGAAGAGGACAACTGCCCACCCGCCGTAGAATAGAGAGTCGGCGTAGTGTGTCTGAGCCTGGGGAACTTTCTTGGACCAATCTTCCAGAGCAGTGGCGTTCTTCCGAATCATCCTGTCCACCTGGAAATTACTTTAAGTTGTCACTATGCAAAAGCTGGTTCACATTTTGAAAAATATGAAACTGAGCTGAGATGCTCTTAGTAATTAAAAATTTATTTAAGAATTGCTGCTTTTGAAGTTATGTATATATGTCTGGTTCATATACAGTGTCCTAGGCAAGGGACGTTTTAAGACTTCTTAAGGCCCTGAGTGATCTTAAAGCCTATGATTCTTAAGGTATCCGACTACCGTAAAATCATTTGAAAAATTGACAAATTTTTTTTATGATTTTATTTTATAGACCATCTTATTAGCTTAATATAAAAATGCCAAGCTTTTTATTTTCCATTCACTAGAACAAAAACTACAAGTGTTTTAATGAAAGAAGGTGCCATAACTTTACACAAGATGTCAAACTTTAAAATGCGTTTGACTCGAAATGTGTTTTTTTTCGAAAAACTCAAACGGGGACAGTGATTGCTCAAAAAGTTTTGAAAATAATTTGCTGAAATTTTTTGTGAATGTTTTGTATAATAGTAAGTGTTTTGACCTTCACAGATTTATCAATCACTGTTTTATTTCGAAATTTACAGTCCTTTATGTGAATGAAATCACTGGTGTGTGTTTTTTTTTAAGCAATTTCATATAGTCACACTAAGATAGAGTGCTCTAGTTTTTGTAAAAATTAAAATATATATTATTCTGAAGGTCATTTCAAGCATGAATAACACATTAAAATTGAAAAATTGAGAATTTGTTCAAAAACTTTTTGTACAGAGCGGGCCCCGTTTATGTAATTTTATGTACATTTTCACCAATTTTTTTCCCTTTTAATAATAAATTTTTTTCTGTTTTCAATTTTGCGATTTTTTCCTTAAAATATAGTAAATCAATCTTAAAATCACAAAAAAAAAAAAATCCTCATATCTCCATTTTTTCTAAAAAAGTTGTCGCAAGTAGTCGGATATCTTAAAAGTAGACAGTACATAACGTACATTGTCAAAAACTCGTATAAACAATAACCTGAAACAAATAAATGTGCATGACATAATCACGCAAATCAGTAGGACAGATACTGCCGCTTTTTGACTGAATGAGTGATGATGGTGTACGGCTTTCCATGGACAACGATCATCACCTGTGGCCAGTTGACATATTGTCCAAAGTTTTTTGGAGAATACAACAGGAAATAACATTTGATCGTAAAACTATTCTAATCACATGATCTTATTAAGACAATTTCGAGAACGAGACGAGGCCCCCATTGTGACAGAGGACATGGGCCCGGTCCAAGTTAGTCCATGCCTTAAGACGCCCCTGGTCCTAGGATTATCGGGACAAACTTTATGGGGAGGATCACAAGGATTCAGATTTGCATAGCAACCCATGGTTAAAAATGGCTTCATTCCTCGCTAGGTGGCGTTGCTCCCATTGGTGGAAACAGACATGCATTACCACAGCCATTTAAGCTGTCATCACCTGTAGAGTAGTATGGAACGTTTAACGAACACCAAGCTGGCAGGTATGCAACTGATTTACGGATTGGCAGAAGGGAATGCACAAGCACCAGAAAGATTGTAACGCGAAAATTACCCACAGAGAGATGCACCGAACCACCGGATATCACAATTTGTGTGAATATATATCATCACGAAGTAATAGGTATAGTGAGGATTGTGTGGAAAAGAGTAATTCAAACTCTCAGCATGATCCAGCTTTGACCAATAAATATTTCAGACAGTGGAGCACATAGAAATTTTTCCAGGGGGGGGGGGGCCGGCGCCAGGATCACACAAAAGTCCACCATTCTCGTATCATGCTCCAATCAACATATTCTTTTGGTTTTGTTGATTTTCAGGAACAAAAAACAGTAAAAAATAAATTATTGAATAAATAATTAGCATTTATTAGTAACATTAATTATTAATAAGATACTTAACTAAATTTAACGTATTTTATGTGCATAGGATTGTAATCAATCGAAAAAAAAAATCAAGGGCTTTAGGGGGTGGGTGGACTCAGGGACCCCCCCCTTATGTGCGCCACTTATTTCAGAAGATCTCAGTCTTGTATCGCTTTGTTTCTTGTACCTGTCATACTACTTTACTAGGACGTTTTCGACCATGGGCTCTTATGCAAATCTGAATCCTTGTCCACACACACACACACACACACACACATGTCCCCTATCTCCCCTCAAAGTTTGTCCCAATAATCCTGGAACGCCTTGTATAACCATATATAATATAGCCACTGTCCAACGCGAACCAACTTTAAGCTAAGATTGCTCTTTTAACTTTTGTAATTCTTGAAGAAAATGAGGGGATGTTAAGTCTGAATGTGTATGAAGAAGAGAGCAACCAGTTTCCTCTTTTTTTATTGGTAAATGCGGAATCACGTGTGATTTTATATAAAGCAACTCAACTTTTGATCTGTAGCTAATATTATAAAGGTGTTGGATCCTGTTTTAATGCACCCTTTTATATATCTCCATCTTGATGAATAACTGGTCATTTTGGGGGGGGGGGGGGTAGAAATCCAATGAAGAAAAACAAGCTGTAGGCGCAATGGACTAAATTCATGTGGCGTCATAGTCACAGAAGTGCATTCATCTGTTTCTAGTCGATCAGTTCCTAAACTCATGTGACGCCATCGTCACATTATATATGTAATCACGTATTTCCAGCTAATTAGTTCATGCGCTTTCTGTTGCCAATGTTTTCTTTACCTTCTTGTTAAAAGTATACATATGAGTTGACAATAATAACGCCCCTAGATAATCATAATGCACTTGGTTTAAGGTATCCGACTACGTTCGGAACCGTGATTTTAAAAATAGCGTATGAATGGATAATTTTCTTGATAGTTAGTGTCACTTAGATTAGAATACATGTATAAAATTGTTTTAAGGACATTTTGACAAAACAAATTATTTAAATACAATATTTCGGCAAAAAATTAGCTTAGAATAATCTTTTTTCAAAATGTTCTCCTTTCGTGAAAAATGCTCCTATTATAATAATATTTTGCCTGTATATAGCTCAGACCTCTGTACAGAGGCTCAACTATGATTTTTGAAAAATTCACATTGTTTTCAGATTTACCACCGACTTAAATAATTATCGGCGTTGTTTTCTTAAAATTTCTCCCATATATTTCAAAAATTCATGTTGAGCCTCTGTACAGAGGTCTGAGCTATATACAGGTAAAATATTATTATAATAGAAGCATTTTTTATGAAAGGAAAATATTTTGAGTCATTCTATGTTTATTTTTTGTCAAAATATTGTACTTAAATAATTTTTTATTGTAGTACTATTCTTAAAATAATTTTATATACATTTTCTAATCTAAGTGAAGCTAAATATCATAAATATTATCCACTTGTACTCTTTTGCAAAATTACGGTTCCGAACGTAGACGGATGGATACTTTAACAATACAGGTATAAATAATTTTTCTTCTACTTTTGAAAAACTGTATTGAAGAATCTTAAAATTGGAACATTGTTAACCATTTATCGAACACGTAATTTTATCTAAATTTGGCAAGTAGAACAGCAAGTACAAGTCTGAGGTCATTTTTGAATTTATCTGCATTTATCATGTGACCATCATGAATTTAGCCCATTAGACACCATTTTTTACACCGTCATTGAACGAAAGGTATAAACAGGGACGTCTTAAAGCGAAAGCTCTTCTGGCCCCGAGCCCAAAGTCTCAGCCTTAATAGAGAGCCTCGTCTTCTCGATACGGTTTCAATAAGACGTCGTTATAAGATTATCTGAATGTTTGATCGTCGAATGTTAATCTTGCGCGTATTATCCGAAAAATTAGGAATTTCGAACTATATGCCAACTGGGAACTATAGCAAGGGTTGCATTATAAGGTCATATCCATGCCTAGGCCTCTGCCTACCACCCTACACAATCATTTATTCGAAAGGTTGGAGTCAGAAGAGTTGGTTTGTGTGATTGTGAGTCACACACATACACATATGTGTTATGAGTTATCATTTGTACAAGTATTTGGTCTACTTAAAAGAGTAGGAAGTGGGCCCTACTCTTACATAAGAGCTCAGGGCCTCAAGATATCTCAACACGTCTTTCGGATGAACTAGACTGGAGTTTTACTGAGAGAAGAAAGGAGTATTCGAAAAAAATGGAACACAAACATTTGCTTGCTCTCCTCATCAAATACATTTTTCTGGGTTTTCTTGCAAAAAAAAAACACCGAGAAATCTTTATTGCCCGAGAAATGAATGCATACAAGACAGTGATACATATTATTTCCACAAAAAACTGGCTGTTTAGATTGTACTATCGAATTATTCCACGGGAAAATCTGCAGAAGAAAACACTTATTGTACAAATTTTATAAGACGATGAATTAGGTAGTTCTAAATGTATATTTTCAATTCTCTGCTCGAGATTTTGGAAGTCAAGGCTCTGTGTATACACATATATTTAGGAATATTAAATTAGAAAAAGAAAAATACTCTACCGTTCTGTATACAGTTGTCACAGAAACTATGGCACTGTTGTACTTCCAGGATGTATCCTTTAGAATGCCATCCAATCCCATGGTCCCCGAGCTGGAGCTGAGGAAATTGGACTTGACGCGGAGGACGATGTCAGCTGGAATGCCGAAAAAAGTGTAGGGAAACACATCTCCTTGGATTACGTTGTAAGTTGTGTTCAGAGAATTGACTGGGATCTGAAAGAGAAAATAGAAATGCTCTTATATAGAAATAGGACACACATATCGGGAGGCTTCTGATTTTAAGTAGATATCCTGGGCTTGATGCAAGGGCGTAGCTACCGCTGTATCAGCCATACCAATGATACGGGGTCCCCTAGCTACAAGGACCCTAACATGTGTAAGCAAAAAATCGTACAATGTTAAGGCACCCCAACAAAGGGCCCCCAAAGAATTTTGATACAAGGCTCCCTCAGAACTAGCAATGCCAATGGCCTGATGATAATTATTTATTCCTTTTTTTATCCTCTGAGTTTGATACTTTGTTTACAGACAATGGTAATTACTGAGAATCTGTGTTTCGTGGGGAATCGCCTATTAATTCGCTACATTTTTTTTTTTTTTTTTTTTTTGGCAATCTTTCACAAATTCGAAATCCACAGTCTTGTCCTTTTATTGTCTATAACAGTGTTTCTCAAACTGTGGGGCGCGCCCCCTTTGGGTGGCGTGATAACTCTACGAGGGGGCGCGAGCATATTGAAAAGTCGAAAACAAAAGATTATTTTTAAAAAATTAAAAATTGATTGTAAACAAACAAAAAATATGTTCTGATATAATAAAAAAAAAATAGAATACGCATTTACACTGATATAATACACTTATAAAAGTACTGCACAATGTATTTTATTATTAATGCAGCAATACTAAGTTAAGAACAAGTATAAAATAATGACCAATGATCCCATGGTTGTGTCACATATAAAACTATATACAAAAATTAATACTTATCTTGATATTTTGTACGGTTTATTATTAATCCCTTAACTGCCGAGTAAATGTTATGCGATTCACCCACCAATGCCACCTTTTTCCACGTAGGCGGGCTTATGTGATGTATTAGGGGGGGGGAGGAATAAATGAGCAAAAATTCTCTGAAATAAGTACATCCTTCGCAAACACTGTCCTTTTATTGCATTCCAAAGCCTTCGAAATAATTTTATGGATAGCAGTGTACAGAAAAGATCGTACTTTTGACAGACGTATATATACGTCCGGGGAAAAAACATTTTAGCTGAACGAGACGTTTATATGCGCGGGTGGAACTTAAGAGGTTTGAATCCTATTGTAGCCTTAGCATTAAAATATCGTATTATTGAATTCAATACATTGTTATTGTATGGAGGGGGACGCGATGAAAATTATGACTGAATATTGGATCGCAAGTATTGAAAGTTTGAGAACCACTAGTCTATAACCTCGAAGAATTACTTTCTTTAGGTAAGTACAGGCCATGTATATGAAATATTGTCTCCTACAGACAAGGTTTTCTGTTGCTGCGCATTATTGCTATATTTGTCGCTTCATGTTGGTTGATGTGAAGATCACGCTCATCAGTTTGATTCCGGAGAAGGGGGAAGGGATCCATCCGAACGTAGAATGGGTGGAAATGTAGGTGAAATATTGCAGACACAGCTAAGTTGGCATCATTTTTTACTACAAAATTAGCGGTCGCTCGCTGAAACTGAGTTAGTATTGTGTATTGTTGTTGCTAATCCTCCGGGATCTGACGAAGTCAGACAAGATCCATTAAATCGTTGACTTTCAAAAAGTCCAGCACAAGAAGGGGATCAGGGTAGATATCTTTGCTTTTGAGATCCATGCAACGCATTATGTGTTCGGGGGAAGCGCCAAGTCTTAGGCGTCAAAATTTTTGGTGCCAAAATTTTGTCGCCAAGCAGTGTGCCCAGCTGGAATCCAACCCAACAGCCCACAAAAGTGAGTGGGTGATACTAAAGCCTAGCCACCGCATTAAAGTTATGTATCTGCGTAATTTTTGTTTATGATTATTTCTTTTGCATTGTAGTTTATAATGCATGTTGAATGGAACAACTACCCATCTTGCAAGGCCTAATGTTATTAAAGCTACTATTTTTATTGTGCTAGCCACTTTTAAAGATATTTACTTCCCTTAAAATGTTCTGTTTCATTTTATGCTCCTGATTAAGCTTAGCTAGCTATGAGCATCAAAGAAAGCCTGATTATACTCATTGAACCTTTTTGCTGCATCTGAAAAATTTTGGCTTACCACGTGTTTATTAATTTTATGTTATTTTTAAAGGGTCAACAATGCAAAAACATTTGTACATATTTTGGTACTAAACAGTTGTAAGGACCTTGGGTTTGCACGGTTTTGCTTTCCCTTATTCTTCCTAACCTGAATGTTGGTGGTATTACAATGTACGGTTGTGCTTCGGTTACAATGTTCTGATCTGATGTTGATATCTCGGCAGAAGGTAGTCGCCCCCAAAGTAAGTAAAGCTTGGAACTAAATCATCACCTTTAGCGGTACGTCTTGCCTACGTCCATCCTAATAGCATGACAATTTCGTCAGGAAAAGGTTATTGCTTTTCTTCCTTTATTGGTTAATTCCATGTATCACACACATTGGTGTAGAGTGAGTGAGTGAATATTAACGTTGCACTGTTCAGCTGCACGAGGGCTTTTGGCGACGGACCACATAATTTTGAACCATGGTCAAGTGACGTGGACGACACCTGTGCTGGCATCGCCTCTCCAAACTACCACACCAACGGGAGGACGTTTCAGCTTTTGATAGATTCAATGTGCATAGCTGACTTACACGGTGGGTCTTTAGTGGTACTGGGCTCGAACTCATGACATGCCTGCCATGATCCGATATCTTGACCACTGGGCTATCGCAGCCCTTATCATTGGTGTAGCAAAATAGTACAAAAATATATAGCCTATAACAAAAGAAAATAGCCCTCAATTCAGACTAATTGGGATTATCAGATTGTTCGAATTTTAGGTATTTACCTATTAGTGTCACCATAGCCAAATTGGCGCCATGTGAATCACTCCTTGATATCAAAACAACAGATTTTTTTTTGTAAGATTTTGGCGGGAAATAGCATGATTCGTGCGGTGCCAATTTGACTGCAGTGACGCTTATACTCAAGAATACGAATTTTTATTTACTACTTTGAAGATTTTCTGAGCCGTTTATGGTATTTCATCAAAATCAGACCTTTATCTATTTAAGGTTGCTTTTCTGCTTGAATTAATGTTATAATTTCTACTATATATGCTAGGTTACTTCATATTTATTTGTTTATTTTATTCATGTTTAAGTATTTAATATTTAAGATTTTCCTTTAAAATTAGGGCTTAATTTTTCTTTTTTAGATAACCTTTTAATTTAAATTAATCCTATAATTTCTATTTTAGTGTCTCACAGTTTTATGGTTGTTTATTTTCTGAACTGTAATTTTCTTGCTTATAATTATGTGATACCTAGACACAAAAGTAAGTTTTTAAGTCAAAAAATGATTTGTGAAGCGTTTTGTAAACAGAAGCTTGGATAATGAGGTACTTATGTTTTAGCATCACCGCATCAAAATTGGTATCACGCGAAAATTTTTGGCACCAAAGATTTTGGCGCCTAAAGTAGCATTCACACCAAGGCAGTAGCATTAAGCGTTGAGCGTCTACCTAATCAGCGACTTCATTTCGGGCGAGATGAAGTCTCTAATTGGCTAGATGCTCAACACTCGACGCTGACAGCCTTGGTGTGAATGCAGCTTAAGACCGTCAACCATCGATTTTCTTTGTTTTCGTCCATGACGTCATTTTTTGAAACACGGGGTTTTGGCGCCATTTGGCAAAAAAAAATGGTGCCAAAAACAGCAATGTGCCCAGCTAGGACTTTACTGGAATTAGAATTGTTTTTCGAAAAAATCATCGTAAAAAGTGTTCTTTCAAAATTTTCTTTTTCAATTTTGGCAGCATGGTTTTGTTTACAGTTGATTTAGTGCTGTCGGCCGAAGTAAATCGAGTTTTTTTAAATTTAGCGTATTTAAACCCTTTAAGTAATTTCAAACAAAAGTTACATAATATTTCTCTCCTTTAGAAAGTTTTCAACTTTAATTAATGCTAATATCAGTGGTGGTCCCCAGAAAAATGTGGAACATACTTACTCGTCAAGTTATGTTTTGAGATGCATTGAAACATAATGTGAAATTCATAACAATACATGAAAAGTTTCGAAAACACTACTTCATAGAATAACGCTATTTCATCGAATGGTAATTTGGTCTTACTAATGTAGGTGCATTGCTTTAGCTATGTTTTGTCTCGTCTTGTTTCGCACTCTTCTAATGTTTCACTGTCCTGTATGTCGCATATGTATATCAGTTAAAGCATTTAAAGGTGGGCTTACGGAATTGTCTCGCATATGTATATTAGTTTTTGAGTTCAATATAAAATATATATTCAATACATTAGTTGGATTATTAAGGAAGTTTTTGTGTAGCTTTTGGAACTTTTAGTATACTTCTTTTTTTAAAACGGGTATTATCTTAAATTTTAACCATTGACCTATTTTCTTTTAATTGATATTTATTGGGAAATGAGTTTAGGTACATTTTATATGTTCTTATGTCACAATTTCTTTTTATAATATATTTAACACTTTATAAAATCCTATTAGTGGTCCGTGGGGTTTAAATTATGAATTTACTGGTCCGTGAGGTCAAACAGTTTGGCGACCGCTGCTAATATTATTTTTGTTGTAAAATGCACTCACAAGTTCAATAAAATCGCCAAAAATGGTACAACTACCGGTAAACCAAATATTCCTGCTCGTAATCTTTTACCTCCACATTTGCCAAACAATTCGTGGTATTTTCTTATCAGTAGCATTTTTTTCAAAATACATAAAAAATGGATGGAGGACCTATAAGAACTAATATTTATTAATATTGTTTATGTATAGATTGTGTGTTGTCACCAATAATGCCAACTTGGCGAGATTTGCACTGGCGAAACGGGAAAAGTACCAATTTATGTAACTGGTTTATTTTTGTTTATGATTATTTCTAATATAATTTTGCAGTTTGTAACGATGCATGTTGACTACCTTTCTTGCAAGATCTAATGTTATTACTGTACTGGCCACTTTTAAAAATATTTTCATTCTCCATCTGATATAGTATTTCATTATATACCGATTCGTCTTAGCTTTTCTATAAGCATCATTTTTATAAGCTCTTTGAACCTTTAAGCTATATTTGAGAAAATTTTTCTTCTCCATGTTGTTTTTAACTTAAGTGTTGATTTTTAGAGTCAGCAGTCCAAAGAATTTGCACATATCTTGAGTTTGCAGTTGCTTTTCCGTGTTGTATCAAACCTAAACATTGAGAGTATTATCAAAATCTGGTTGTGCTTGAGTTACAATCTATATGATGTTGATATAACAGCACAGAAGGTTGTTTTCCCAATAATTAGTAAAGCTTAAAACTTAATCATTCCCTGAATATCAGTACTTTTCCATCTATATAACAAGATCATTTGGTCTAAAGAGCTATTCTTATATTTTTTTCCCCTTGGAAATAGAGTAAGATTATTTTTTTTCTTTATCAGCAAATTCCATGTCTCATCATTGTTGCAAGACAGTAAAAATCTAGCTATAAGTGTGCCAGAAATAAAATGACAAATTCAAACAATCTGGAATTAACAGATTGCAAATATTGTAATTTAAGTTGCGTATAATATTTTTCAACATGTTATTTTGTTGTTGTTCTAGGCTGTTTATGATGGTTTCATCAAAATAAGACTTAAATTCATCTATTTAAGATAGCTTTTTGGTCTGAATTAATGCCATAATTTCTACTCTTTGTTCAGTTCCTTCATATTTATTTATGTTTATTTTATTTCTGTTTTAATTTTTCATATTCATTCATTTTCATTATTTTATATAAGATTTTCTTTTGGTGTTTTGTTTATTCAGAACTGTTTATGGTAATTTTATCAAAATTAGAGCTTAAATTTCTGTTTTAGATAATCTTTTAATTTAAATTAATATTATAATTTCTATTTCAGTCTCACACAGTTTTATATTTGTTTATTTTCTTTCTTATGATTGTAGTTAACATAAGTTATATGATACTGTGACTCAAAAGTTGGTTTTTCAGCGAAACAATTTGTAAAGCTTTTCCTAACAGAATCTTAGATCATGATTACTTATTCACCACAAAAAATCTTTTACAGTTTCTTTCTGTCAGAAAAAAAAATGTTTTTCTTTGTTAATTAACAAATTCTAAATCTTGCTTATTCTAAAAATAAAGTAGAAAATCCTATCTAGCAGTATAACAAAAAGAAAATAGTAATAAATTTAAACTAATTACTATTAACAGATTGGCAATATTTGAAGAAAAAAAACTACCCTCTTTATGTCAACTGGTATTAACTAGATTTTGGCATTTTTCTACATGTTGCTGTATTTGGCCTCATGGTTATGATAACCGATAAGTCCTCATATTTGTTCTCATGGAAAGATAGTTAACATTATTTATCAAGAAGGTTTTCACTGAAACTATGGATGTTATTGAATGCACAACAAAGTTATTTTCTTATGCTTTTTAAAATTCAGTATTAATGCAATTTCTGTCGTGTGGCATCATGGTTTGATTTTCTTTCTGACAATCTGTTCTTCATATAAATTTTTGAAGATTTTATACATATACATTGTATACGTTTGTTACATATGCATATATTTCTATGACATTTCCTTTGATTGGGGGGAAAAAAGGTTATTTCTTTTCTTCCTTAATCAACAAATATCATGTTCTTATCAGTACAAGAAAACAGATCAGATGCTGATTAATGTTTATCAGATTTTTTGCTTTTTGAAATATATATTCTATTTATACCATTTGTGGTCCAAAAATGTTTGTAGAAAAAAGATGCAGCATGATAGGATTTTCTCATTTTTTCTTTTGGATTTCTGTACAATTCAGTGTTGATGGGATTTTACATCTCATGTCATCACGGTTCAACTTTGACTCTGATGTTTCTCCTTTAGTTTTATGAAGATCATATGCTTTATATATATCTTACTGTCCATATATATATTTCAATTATCTCTGTAGTTATTTATCATTGTATTTTCTCATTCGTTTACTCTTTGCAACAGAATTACAATGATTTTTAATTGAAATATTGCAAATAAGTAGTGTTTAAAAAATTAATTTTTTATCAACAAGGTGTATTTCTCTCATTAGGTTCATTATGGCTTTTTTCAACATAGGCCTGTTTTAGAGTTTTCTTTTTATTTTGGTTCTTACTAATATAATTTTATTACTATTGTATTACATCTAAATTTTATATTAGATGTAATATAGATGTGTTAGATGGTATTACATCCATTCATCATGTAATATTAATTTAATGCTACAGAAAATTTTAATTATAATGTAGGCTTATTTTATCCTTTTAAAATTTTAGTTTGTACTAATTTACTTTTTTTCCAGTTGAAGGCTTCCTAATATATGTTATTTATGATAATATTTTAGTAAAACGGTTTATCACATAATTAATTTTTTCTTTTGGTTTATCTCTTCCAGGTTATTTCACTCATAGTTCCCATAGCATAAACATATTTCTGTTATTACTTTTCTGTTATAATTTTTAGAATGTTAATTTCCTCTCTTACTTTCAAATATGTTATGAAATCATTCTTTACTGTAAGGTCAAATTGCAATTAAATTAAAATTATAAAAAATGTAAACACTTATAAAAAAAATTATTTTTAAATTTTGGATTTTGTCTTGCAATGACTCTGCCCTCTTTAAAAAATATCTTGTTTGCTATAAAAAGCTGAATTTTATTTATTTTAAAACTTGAAAAAGCCCTTGCAATGCCGGGCCATGCAGCTAGTTTATAATACAATCACATATCAAAATGTTCCAAAGAAATATTTCAGCTTCCATGAAATACCTGGAATTTTATCAAATATTAAATAAAATATATTTGACTGTACAATTTTTTTAATCGCTTGGGTGGTTTTGGATTTATAGATACATATTAAATAAGTATTTGTACTTTTCCCATGCAATTATCACCAAAGAAATTCGTCATATAAATTACATTTGGAAGATATTTCATAGCTTTTGGAATACTTCTTTTAGAACATTACATACAAAATGAATGTTTTCGAATAATCGAATTTTTTTTTTAGATTTATACTGTTAATTATTTTAGAATTTATATTTAGAAACAAGAACTAATTATATTGAGTGCATATTTAAGTTTTATAAATTAAATAATTGTAGTGAATTTATATTAGAATGGAAAAGAGTGTGGTGAAAAACGAAACTATTAGTAAAATTTAACGTGAAAATAAAGTTCTTAAGTTGATTTATATACAAAAAAGAAAGAAAAAGAATTGAAAATTTATGTACTGAAAAGAATACTACACATTGAATTACGGGAAAGAAAATTAGAATAACTCTCTAAAGACAATGTAGATACCAGCACAGTTCACAATATTTTTTTTTACTCATAGTTAATACTTATATTGATAGATGGCGCCACGTCAGTAGTTCGTTCTACGTGTGCTTTTTCTGTATTTGAAATCATAGTAATGAATATTTTAATCAGCTCTTCATTTATGCAAGCTTCCATTTTATTAATATCCATATTTTTTTACGTTTAAAATTGAACAGATAGAAAGCAATGTAATAAAGTACGCTTTTAACTTAAAATATTTTAATTTGCTTGCTTTAATTAAGCAATAAATTTTTTTGGGGGTGTTTGAAAATGATCTTGAATGAAGAACTCGCCACAAATTAATTTATAAAAGAAAATGTTTTCGAATGAAAATATTGGTCATAGAAATGTATAAACTACCGGAAAGCATGAAATTTGGTATTTCTTAAGATAATTATTTTATAAAATTACTGAATTAGCTCCCTACCACACACACATACAAAGTATCTAAAAATATTAAATTCCACTATTAAACTAGTTATTTTATAGAATAAAAATTCTTTCTTTTTTAAAGTGTTAAACACGCTATGCTTTGCATTTCGAACAAAAATTTTGTATTTTTAAACAGCGTGTTTTTGCCATGAAGAACTAAACAGTTTTATAATTTCTATAATTACGAGTTCTTTTTATAATTTAGTTAGTTTCCATTGCTACTTTAATAAAGAAGAAACATGATTTTGCTAGATTATTTTTTTTCAGTCAATCTATCCGTAGCATGTAATTATTTTATTTTTGAGATTTGATTATTTACCTTTTAAATTGAGACAACCAACTTATGTCAACTTTGTAATTTAAATGCCAAATCTTTCATTTTTCGCTTAAACTGTATCATTAATTAATAGCTACGAAATAAATGAAAAATACGCTTTAATAGTAACTTAAATAATAAAGTGGTTATGATAAATATATATTCTGTTCACTAAAATATTTCCTTTATCATTCCGGTTACCTTGGCAACTTTTATGGCTCGAGAAACTAGAATTCGGTTTCATTATTCCTTTTATTCAATTCCTACTATTAGCTCACTCTCTCTATTTTTTTTCATTTATCTCTGTGGAATTTTCAATCGTTCATTAAACACATATTAAAGCGCTCCATTGAGCTGAAATTTTATATACATGACTTTTTGGATGACAATACAGTAATTTAATTATAATTAATACAAATTGATTAAAACTAATTATTCAAAGAATTACAAATGCACAGCCTCGTTGGTATAATTTTTGGCGACTTAGCGACCCTTTTGGCGACTTGTGTCCAAAACTTGAAAAGGTTTTTCTCGCATTTTAAAGCGCTTATTTGAGCTGAAATTTTCTATACACTATTGTTTTGGGTAAAAATAAGATAATTTAATTAAAATTAATTGACTGAAACTAATTATTTAAAGAATTACGGATACAGCCATGTTGGTTTCATTTTTAGCGACTTGGGTCTAAACTTTAAAAGATTTTTCAGCCAAACCGGGTTTGCATTGCTACAACAATGCAGACAAATCATGCTCTTTTTTCATTTCCTACTATTAGTTCACTCTCTCCCTATATATATATATATATTATTCATATTTTTAATCGTTAATAAAATACTTTCTATTCATCCATTCAAAGTAGGAATTGACTTAATTTTTTTTATATATATTACTTGTTTTTGCTTCAACACGCGTGATAAATGAGGCTATTTACATGAGCTATTACATATGAGCACACATTCCGTAAAGATAAAACTTTGTACATTTCATTTAGCACAAAACGCAAAGAACATTCCAAAAACAAACGTAACTAAAATTCCATTGCCAGATTTAAAGTGAATAAACAAACTCAAAGCAATGTATTAAATAATATCAAACACAGTAAGTGCCGACTGCAACATTTCATAATTGCCTGTTTTATGACTTAACGATATCATTTCTACCATTTTTTTAAGAAATGAAAAACATTTTTTTTTTTAAATTAAATATTTCCATGTCTGTGCTCCGTAATTTGGAAGTCTCTTCCACTTTGTAATAAATTTATGTAGCTAAGGTATTATAAAGTCAAAATGCATTTTAAAATTATGTCGGTCTCAAAATAACTGTACTAATTTAACCGCGGGAAATGTTGGTCCAACTGGAATGTCCACCATGTTGTCTTATCCTAATCGGAAATCAGAAGATTTTTTTTTACATGAACCCATTCACATTGAGTAGAAATATATATCGTAAACATTTTAAAAAAAAAACGTTTATTTTATTGATTTGAGACTTTTTTGAGAAGGGGTGTGGGTAAAACCGCGTTTTATTTTATGATATTTGAAGTTTCTGTCGTAGACTAAACCTCAATGCATTTCTTGTACCTAAATCGGTTCAGTTTTTCATTATCAAAAGAAATTGTTTACATTCCGATTTCGTTTGCTTATAGTTTTATCAAAATTCATGCTCAATATTTTATCAAAAGTAAGTTAATTCAAATATTTTATATAGTAAACAAATAAAGATCTTTAAGTATTTTATAAATACCTTTTTTTTTTTTTTTTTTTTTTTTTTTTTTTAGGTTACTTTGCTTTTGATATTTTTTTTTTTTTGACGACTGTCATTCAATATCGTTATCCTTGTTATTCGTTTTCACTATTTTTGCTTGTTTTTTTTCTAGCAAAAAAAGTTCAAAAGTAAAATTCTTTCGGTTTTTAAAATCTGTTTGAATTCTGGAACTAATTTGATGTGGTGATTCGCTACCCGTTTTTGGCGTTATTTTGAGTGGCCGCGGTAGCCTAGTAATCAAGGTAAAGGACTCGTGGCCGGCGTGTCATGAGTTCCCGCCGCT
>BMAV01000632.1:157357-167723 GCA_019973955.1 Trichonephila inaurata madagascariensis
CCCCCCCCCCCCTTGAAAAATTCCTGTGTGCGCTACTGTGACCACCATAAAATGAGTTGAAAGAAAGAATAACTTGAAATGCCCAGAAATACTTTAAAAAAAAGGGAGAAAAAACGTTCGTTGTATAGAAAATGTAGTTCGGTATTGGAAGATTATTCTACGGAGAAAATAGTGAAATGTACTTGGTTCCAGGAAAAAGTTCGCTATATATCGGTTCGTAATATGGAGGTTCGACTGCATGTCAATTGACAGTGATATATTTAGTAAATAGTAACCATAACTTATTCCTAAATATAATACCGTTGGTTTTAGAATATTATTGAAAAAATTGATTCTTTCAAATCGGGGGTGTCCAACACGCGGGCAGCATGTGGCCAGCCAGTACATAAGTTGCGGCCCGGCGACTCTTTTTTTTTTTAAAAAAATTTAAATCGGAGATGTTTTTTAAAGTTTAAGGTATCCGACTATGTTCGGAACCGTGATTTTAAAAAAGCGCATAAATGGATCATTTTCATGATATTTAGTGTCACTTAGATTAGAATGCATGTATGAAATTGTTTTAAGGACATTTTGACAAAAAAAATTATTTAAATACAATATTTCGGCAAAAAATTAACTTAGAATAACCTTTTTTCAAAATGTTCTCCTTTTGGGAAAAATGCTTCTATTATAATAATATTTTGCCTGTTTGTAGCTCAGACCTCTGCACAGAGGCTCAACTATGATGTTTGAAAAATTCACATTTTCAGAGTCACAACCCATTGAAATAATTATCGGCGTTTTTTTCTTAAAACTTCTCCCCTCTGTTGTCGTAAAACATGGATAAACCCACCTCTAAGTTATATATTTCAAAAATTCTAGTTGGGCCTCTGTACAGAGATCTGAACTATATACAGGCAAAATATTATAATAGAAGCATTTTTCGCAAAAGGAGAATATTTTGAAAATGGGTCATTCTATGTTCATTTTTTGTCAAAATATTGTACTTAAATAATTTTTTATTGTAATAATATTCTTAAAACAACTTTATATACATTTTCTAATCTAAGGGACACTAAATATCATAAATATTATCCATTTATACGCTTTTACAAAATCACGGTTCCGAACATAGTCGGATACCTTAAAAAAAATATTCAGGACGGTTAAGATAAAGGGCAACGTATACTTAATCGTTTGCGAATGACAGCACTATCAAATTTCAACAATGAGTAACGAAAGATCCATTCAAAAGGAACGCCGTAATTTTCTAGAAAATGGCAACTGTAATATTTTAAACATTATTTGGTCATTGCATTATTATATTATAAAAACATTATTTTATTATCTATGTCTGTATACATGAAAAATAATGAAAACAATAATTCATTCTGTTTTTAAATTTTCACTCAATAAGTGTTTTTTTGTTTGTTTTTTTTGTTTCCAAATCTGATACAAAGGTACATATTTTTATGTGCGGCCCGCCAGATTAGAACGTTTTTCTGAAGTGGCCCGCAAGGTCATTTGGGTTGGATACCCCTGCTCTCAAATCATTGTCATTGACTAAAATTCTTTCCCTCCTCCCTTTCGTTTACAGATGCCGGCCAACAAAGACGGTAGTTTTAGATTGCAACCTAGAAGACTTCGTAGTAAATGGAAATTATCATGGCTCTATGACGATCACAAGAAAATAAGATGGAACAATCATCCCTTCGATCCGAATAATCGGGTGAGTTAACTAGTTTTTAGTTTTGATTTTAGCTAAAATTCGAACTTTGTTTCTATGAAAACATTGATTTATATTAATTCTTATACAGCAATTTACCCCTCAAGGGGCTCATCTTCTTTAGGTGGGTACGGGTGTCACAATCCCGAGGTACCCTAGTGATCTTTTCCTTTTCCCAAGGGGTTTACTATCTTTGGTAAACACGGGTGTCACGACCCCGGGGTACCCCAGTGATCCTTCTCTATTTTCGACCCTCCATCTTGTCATCCAATTTCTTCTTTTCCCGTCCAGACCACAGACCTATGAATGTTTGGCGCAGTATAGCCAAAACTGGCTCTTGTGCCATAAAACACCAAACTCAACTCAACTTATACAGCAATTTAAACCTATTTAAATCAATTTATTCGAATGGCATCCATGTACAAGGAGTGTTCAAATGAAAAGATACGAAATTTGGTAACCACGTGACCGTGCCACTATGGGAGAACGTAGCGAGACATCGACAGATGTGAATGGAATATCCGGCGTGGATCGGAGCTTGTGCTGGAGGGAGCAGGAGCTCTTATAAAGCTCGTCGTCCAATTATAGTGGCAATGTTGGCACCTTGCTGTTTAACCCTTTATCTACCGACGGTACTTACAAGTACCACTCACTTTAAAATTACATAGAATAACCATTTTTACGAATACTCTGACGATGCTTAGCAGGAATTTTCTTTGAAATCCACTCTTCTAAGATATATGGCAGCACGGATTCTATGATGAGTGTTTTGGCGGTGAAAGCGAATAGTTTTATTGCAGAAATTGCGTTTTCAGCGGATTGCGAAGATTGTCATTTTTGTTCCGAAAAAGTAGTTAATGTCAAAAGTTAGGTGTCTTTATTTTTTTTTTTTTGTATGTTAATGAAGACATTAGGAAACGTTTTAACTATTTATTTTAAGTTTTTATAATCAATTTTACAGCTGAATATCTTTAATTAATTAATTAGCTCTAATGGATTAAATTTCCCACTCGGCCAAGAGTGGGCGCACTGTTGTCCATCCTTTTGCCATTCGTTACAACACTACATTTTAATTTGAAAATGTGTATCAATACCCTACAAGATACCAAATTTTATTTCAGTTTAAGTTGATGAAAAGAATTATAATATTTACATGTTATACCAATTTCACCAAATAAAAAAGACGTTGCCAAATCAAAAGACAACGCAAAATACTGTCATCATTATAATTGTTTTAAACATATATGGGAATAGTTTTTCACTATTAGCTGCATATCGTGTCTTTGGGCGAAGTCTTGCTTTGATGAAATTGGTCGATGGTATAATTCGTAAGTACCAAAACATTTTTAATCCTATAAGCCTTTTATAACAATCAACAACTCTGATCGGTCATAGGGACTATAAAACCAAGCACGGCAGCGCGTAGAATACTCATCAAATTATGTTCCGTTATTTTGCTAGTCATGGATGTATTGTATCAAATAATATGTCGACACAATGTTTGTGATGACGATAACTCAGAAAACTTTTTAATTTTTGAGGTCCTTATAACCGATAAGTTCCAAAAGCTATTATTATTTGTTTAATTAGTTTAATTAAATGTTCAGTTTTATAAACTGTTTATTAAGGCATCTTAAATGAGTTTTTTTACACTCGTATAATGGGTTTTCTTCACCAATCCTGAGTCAAATTTTTATGGTACCTATCTATAGTATTAGCCTGTGGACCATTTTTGCCAAATCAAAAACCATCGCCAAATGCTGCGATATACAGCCAATAATGAAAAACGTTCCAGCGCGATTTTGAACACAATCTTATTTTTGAGTTATTGTTTTTCTTCCTGAAGAGATGATTGAAACTTTAAACTTATTTTCTAAGGAAGAGAAAATAGTGGAATATTTTTAAAGTTATGGATCACATTCCATTAAAGAAAATATTAGTAGTCACAGTATGTCTGTTTAAAAACAAAGCCCTGCTTGAATAATGCAGTTTGATATTTCGTATATTTAAAATTTAACTCTTTACTTTTTGTTAAAATAAAGGCATAAAATGTAATTTAAATTTAGTTGTTTTTGCAGATAAACTCTGGCTTAAATTCGGCCGCGGTAGCCGAGTGGTATAGGTATCGGATCGGGGCTTGCCTTGTCACGAGTTCAAGCCCAGTACCACTAAAGACCCGCCGTGTAGGGCAGCGATGCACGTTAAATCTGTCGAAAGCTGAAACGTCCTCCCGTTGGTGTGGTGTGGTAGTTAGGAGAGGGGGTGCCAGCTCAGGTGTCGTCCACGTCACTTGACCATGGTTCAAAATGACGTGGTCCGTCGCCAAAAGCCCTCGTGTAGCTGAACAGTGTGACGTTAATATTCAATCAATCAATCTGGCTTAAATTCACCAATGTATGGATCGACATGTTAATGCGTATGTACAATAAATCTCACTTTCGGGGGGGAGGGGGATACAAAAGAAAAAAAATAATAAAACTTATAAACAAGATTTTTGTATTCGAGCATTACGTGAGAGGAAGCGAGAGAATAGGTTTAATTTTAATTATATTAACTGCATATAACGATCTTTGGTGACGGTTTTTGATTTGGCGAAAGTAGTCGACGGACAAATACGTAAGTTACCAATTTTTTTTTCTCTTATTGTTTTACTTTTAACTTTTCAGGATAGCCAGAAAAAGAGTAAGTCAGGAAATAGCAATATCTATGTCCACTTCAATTTTAACGCTTCCACTTCTGAAGCATGTACGGAAAATAAGACGCCAGGAACAGATGGAACACCTCTTCCCAACCGAATGGATAGAAATGCCGCCGGTAGTAAAAATAACTAGCAAATCTTCTTAAATTTTACTTTTCAGCATTTCCGGTTTGTATTCAACTTTTAAATCAACCTCAAAAGAAAGTAACTGTAGTGTAACGTGTAAAATCTCGTCGACAATACACGATAATTTATTTCTCATTTCGAGTTTTTCGCGATTTTGAGAATTCTTTTAATCAACGGAATTTGCACTGTTACTACAAACACATGAACCAGAGGAATCTTTTTTTTTTGAAATAATTAATTTAAATCTATGGGGAAAAAATCTTTAAAATATTTATTTATTTCATTAAAAGTTTAGTTTTTTGATACTGATTGAAGGAATTAAATCTGTTTTAAAAATGGAAAAATTTATAGCAATTTGTATTTATAAATTTATCAACTCGATATCTGGAAATAATGGATATGTACCATAAAATCCGGCGTATAACGCGCACCTATACTTTCAAGCTGAATTTTTCAAATTTTTAGGTATATTCGCCGTATAACGCGCAGCTCCTTTTTTACGAAGAAATCTGAAATAATAGTATACATTGCTTTTATATTTTGAAGTCACTTAGTCGAGAGAGATATTATCCCAAACTTTTGAAAAAAATAGTATACTTCTCTAGAACTACAACTCTTTTAGTTTATAAGGCAAGTCGTTTCTTTTAAACAGCATTTCGCGATACACACAGAAGTAAATTTTTTTTTATGCTCATCTTTTTTGTAATTTTTACAGCTATCGTTTTTATACCCGGTGTATAACGCGCATCCTTAAGTTTCGATCTTATTTTTTGTGTTAAAAGTGCGAGTTATACGCCGGAATTTACGGTAATTTCCAACTAGGTTTTTGATTATATAGACTGTTATACCTATTTTATAAAATGAATTAGGAAAAATTAACATTTTTTTCAGCTTTCAATTTGTGAAAATAGGTTTTTTAAACAATACATATAATTCCGCTCAAAGTTTTTAGACCTCAAATATATTTTTTTAATGAGAAGGGGACACACACACAGTACGATTCAATTGACCAAAATCGGTCTAACAATCAAATCTAATTTTTTTAGCCTAAATTATTCTTTATATATTGTTCTATAACCTCACAAAATTTGAAAGCTGTAAACTTAAAAATCGCAGAATTATGATAGCTTTTACGTTCGTTTATATTCACATCCCTATGGCAAATCAAAACTTTAAACTGACTTACCTCGGAAAGATAAAATAACTAGTTTGTCTTCATTTAAAATGCTAAGGCTTTTTTTCTATTACGCCTAATGCTTTGAATTTTTTTTACCTATTACCAATAGTACACGTAACAAAAGTTGGTATGCATTTTTGAATCAAAGCAATACTTATTTTTTTTAAATAATTAAGCTCAGAATTTATACATTTTTTTAAGGAATTTTTAATAAGCATTCATAAAAAGAGGTATAATACGAATATACCAATCATGTTATCACAAAACCCATACCAACTTTTGTTATAAATAGTTTGACGCACTTGTAAATCAAATTTCATGAGTGTACGTAAATTTTTGTAGGAGGAGTAGCATTTTAAATTCACTTTATAAATTTTAAGTTTTTTCCTTACAAAAATTACATGGCTAGCATTTTATGAAATTTTGAACACAAAATCTGTTTTACATAATATACACACATAGGAAGCAACGAAAAAATTTTTAAAAATCCTTAAATTAAAATTTTTTTCTTAAATCGTACCATGTCCCCTTAAAGAAAATGAAAATTTTTATCTTTTGAATACATTTGATTGTAATTAAACATATAGTTTATAGATAAATTTAACTACATATTCCATTAAATTAAAGATAAATTAAATATTCAAAATAAGTAAAACTTAAAGGGATTTATTTTTGTGAAAATTTAAGAGATACGATATGGAAAATGCTTGAATTCAATGTCTAAGAATTAACCACACCGTAGTTGCGAATGCTTCAACTTGAATCCTTGAAATATCAGAATAAGGCACGGATAAGAAAACTCGAGGAAAGATTTTTATTAATTAATTGTGATAATATAAGATTTTTATTTGAAAGTAAAGTCTTCATAGAGAATTGATTTAACTTTTTACTTCGAATATTATCTATTTCTCAATAAAAATAGTTTTTCTTGACACTATAATAAGTTTATTTATACATAAGGTATAGTTAGTAAAAATGGTTAGTAAAGAGTTGAATTTAACTGAAGAGGAGCGCCACGAAAACGATTTGCCTAGGGGTCCTCCCTTATCTTCGAGCGCTTCCTCGAAAAATATATACTTACGTCATAGATCGTGATGTGATAGAGTTCTCCAGTAATTTCCAGAAGCATCCATAGAATCCCCAAAAACGGTTGCCAAGATTGGTCGCCAAAAATGATGCCAACTTGGCTATATCGCCAATATTTCGCCAAGTTTCCATTAAAATTACAGTATTACAATTTTTATCATAAAGTAAATGCAACAGAAAGTAATATTAACATATTAAACATCCAGGTATGGATTATTTACACTATTTTAAAAGTTGAACAACTGATTTGGGGGAAGGAAGAAGACTCTCTAGTTTGTTTAAGAAAATTGTAAGTGATGAAATAGGTAAACAATTTTACTGAAGGCCCATTTCGCAATAGAAAAAAAACTTAATTTTTACCCTTTATTCTTTTTTATTTTTATAAGGTATGTCTGTAAAATAACAAGAGATTGATTTTATTGTTACCTTCAAATGCAAAGATTATCAAATGGCAGCTCAGTGTCTGAGTACGCAAAGCAAAACCTCATCTATCGGAGTATTTACGGTAGCAGAGAGTGACCGCGGAAGCTGATTGCTGGTGACCAGCATTGCCGAGTCACTGGCTCAAAACCTATGTCACTGTAGAGTCGCTGTGGGGACTGCGGTAGCTCAGTGGTCAAGGTATCGGATCATAGAAGGCATGTCATGAGTTCGAGCCCAGTACCACTAAAGACCCGCCGTGTAGGGCAGCGATGCACGTTAAATCTGTCGAGAGCTGAAACGTCCTCCCATTGGTGTGGTGTGGTAGTTAGGAGAGGGGGTTCCAGCTCAGGTGTTGTCCACGTCACTTGACCATGGTTCAAAATTACGTGGTCCGACGCCAAAAGCCCTCGTGTAGCTGAACAGAGGGGTTGATGCACGTTAAATTTGTCTGTTCTCAGATTGGCGTGGTGTAGTAGTTTGGGATAGTGAGGTGCTCGCTTAGGTGTCGTCCTCGTCTCTTGACCGTGGCTCAAAATTACGAGGTCCGTCGTGAATGAGTGAACATTAACGTTTCACTATTAAGCTATTCGAGGGCTTTTGGGGCCAATCCTCGTAATTTTGAACCATGGTCAAGTGACAAGGACGACACCTCAGCTGGCACCTCCCTCTCCTAAATTCCACACCACACCAAAAGGAGGACGTTTGAGCATAGACAGATTTAACATACAACGCCCCCCTACACGGCGGGTTTTCAGCGGTACTAAGTTCGAACTCATAACACGCCGGCCTCGAGTCCGTTACCTTGACCACTAGGCTACCGTTGCCACAATACGAGGTCCGTCACTAATAGCCCTCGTGTTACTTCAGAGTGTGAAGTTCGCTCACCCATAGCGCTCTTCGAGAATTAGTTTTTCGTGGGAAAAAGGAATACCAGTACTGGACCATCCTCCATACTCCCCTGACTTAGTACCTTGGGTCTTTTACCTTTTTATCCAAAAATATCTGCTTCAAAAAGAACTAAATTTAAGTCAATAGAAACTTTTCAGAATGAAAAAAAAAGGCCATTGCTATTGAAAGCATTAGAAAATCGACTACAACACGCTTTTGAAAATTGGAAAAATAAGAATAGATCAAAGTTTTGGGGAATGCCGAAGAGGAATCCATCGATGGAAACAATAAGTTTTCCGTAAATTGTAAATAATTCTTTTCAAACAAATCCCGTTACTTTACAGGCAGACCTTGTACATATGAAGTGTTACAAATCTATCCAATGTAAAAAAAAATTTCTTTTTTTCGAAACTCTATTTTAATTTTCTTTTTTTCTTTTCTAATCACAGGTACTTCTAAGATGAATGTAGAAAAGGTCAAGAGTCTTAGAACCTGCTGTTCGGCTTACGATAATAGTCTCATCTGTTTGTCTGGAAATCCTGCTCTTATTAGCAAATATGGTCATTTGATTCGGGAAATCTGTTCGGAAATGTATGCATTCATGTAGGACTCAATGTAATCAAAGAAAATCGATTTAATCTTCACGTTTCAAAAATATTATTCTATGTAACAATTTAAAGAGTTTTATTAAAAAATGTTTTTAAGAAAAAAATTTCCGTGGTCTTTCAATTTTTTAAAGTTGAATGAAATTTAAAAACGAGAAGAAATCAACATAGCAACATTTCTCCACGAGTTTTCTATTTTAAATTATTGAGCAGTTGTGTCTTAAGGGGGTCACTTTATGAAAATCAGTGAAAAAATTTATTCTTCAATTTTTATTAGAAAATAAACTGTAACTCTTTTCTGTTGATAATGCAGTTAAAATTTTTATTCTAACATAATTGGAAGTATTTTAGCAACCCAAGCTGTGGTGGTAGTGTGGATTATTTAAAGGTAAAAGTATTTACTTTAAATAGCAACTTCTCAAAAGTATAGATAAGAACTCTAAAGAGGAACATTTTTGAAAATTCTTCTCATTTTATAACTTTGAAACTTTACACATATATTTTAAAACCATATAAATAAATATTGTATAATGATTTTTTTAATGAGAGGTTTTGTCAAAATGTATTCAAAAAAATTTAATGTTAATAATCAGGAGTACACAAATACTTATAAGCAGTACTTATTTCATGCATCTATTATACTTTGAACCATGTGGGGAAACTACCCTTTTTAGTCCGGGGATTCCGGGAAATCATAAGATTTCTGTACTTTTTCTATTGCCGGGAATCACACGGGACATAGAAATGTAGTGAAATTATTCAGAAAATCACCTCTCAAGAATGATATTTTACAAAAATATGTTTAAGAAGAGTTTGGCTGTGAAAAAAATGTTTTGTTTGGATACCGAAAAACGCTGCAATAGTTTGTTGGCAATGCTTGAAAGATTTTTAGAAATAAAGTCAGCCATTTTAAAAGCATTAATTAACATTAAAGAAGAACAAATGATGGCCAATGTAGAGTTTGAAACTGTGAATTCAATTGTAGCAGGCTTAAAGCCAGTAAAAATTGGCTTACAAAAATTATGCAGTCGAAATGCAACTTTGCTAACTGCAGGAGGTACATTTTCTTTCGTTATTGGAGAATTGAACGAAGAAAATTCAGAATTTACGAAAAATATGAAATATTCTTTAATTCAAAGAATTAATTAGAGGTCCAACGTTTAATTTAATAGGATTAATGCTATACCTGAATTTTGGGAGAAAATACGAAGCAGCTGCAGTTACTGTCGATATTTCGCGATTGCCTGGTAAAAATTGTTTGGTTAGACAAGCCCAAATGGATAGGGACAAGGTTTTTCTGCGAAGAGGAATCGATATCCAACTCTTCGCACTTAGAAGAAAAGGGCAGGAAGATTTTGAAAGAAAAACCTCTGACGCGCGTTGGACGAAAAATTAGAGAAAGCAATTTACTCTAAAACAAAAGCTTTATATTGTTCAACCAAAAAAAAGTACTAGTTTCAACAAAATCATGAAACAAGAGATGCAGTTGTTCGACTCGACTGAAAATCCATCACCAAACATTACAAAAGTATCGGAGGCTTTAAAAACAATTCCTCCAACGTCAGTTGAAGCCGAGAGAGCATTTTCAGCTGCCGGATGGTTCGTCACAAAGCTTAGAACTAGGCTGAGTGATAAAAGTATAAATTGTTTATGCTTTC